>QLOH01000832.1:0-352351 GCA_026901365.1 Sesbania bispinosa
CAACTCACGTAGTAAAACGAATCCAGAAATGGTCGGTGGTTCATAACTCATAGTGAAGCTTCTTTGGGGCTTCTTCTGCATTTTGGAAACGATATGGTCCTGTTCTGTGACGACCAATTTTACAATTAAACTAATTTCACAAACTACCTATTGACCAAGTATTCCATTGATATCTTATACATAATTTATTCAAATTCAAAATCAACAGCTCCTATTCAAGGTACATGTTATCAAACAATATTATGACGACCAAAGAGTTGTGGCTCAGTTGACAACACAGACTGAGATTGTGGGAAGAGCTCCTGGGTTTGATCCTCACTAAACACACTCTTAGGGAGAGGTGAGGAGCCTTAACTGTGACTAAGCCCCGAATAGGATTGCCTCTGATAATAGGGGATACATATGGTTAACACAAACAATATTCTCAAGAAAAAATCTGGTTTAAACCCACTCCTTTAAGTTATGTTTAATTAATTAACATTTCACAAATAATAATGTGAGAGAGAATAACTTTCATAAAACAACTTAACAAATTAAGCACATAAAAAACTTGTCTTCACGATCTTGCAATATTTCTCATAGCTAGCTAGAAAGATTCTTCCTTAAAAGAAGTTAAATATAGATTGTCAGATTAACATAATTTTAAGATAATAATAAAACATATAAGAATAAGACTGGCTCGCACATCTAATTCTAAAGCATTTTTTTTTCTTTGTTGTATAGGCAAAGACATCTCATTTTTTAAAAAAGGGTTAGGACCCATTCTACGGGCTTGGTAAAAGGGCCAAGGGCCTCATAGTATGGCCTTTTGGTTCTTTCTAATTCAAGAAAGAGGTAGAATGAATAGAGAAATTAGAATGAAATAGCAATTATATTGTAAGAATCAAATTCTACAATCCCCTGCCAATTGATGAGCTGCGAACACAAACAAAAGATAAAGATAGATATCTCTTTTAATTTTTTTTGTGTAAACTATAGGTATCCCGGAATCCTATTAAGGGCTTAGTCACATTTAAGACTTCTCACCAATTCAAAAGAGAGATATCTCTTTTGATTTGAGAGTATTGAAAGCCTATATTAATTTCATGTATTATCATTAATTATTATTATTATTATTTGGTTTGCGCTTGATCGATACCCAAAATGAAGCAATCTACTTAATTATATGTGTAAAAGAGAAGGAATGAAATGGTAATCAAGTAATTAAAAGATATATATGATATGATGCACTTCATTATTACTTTATGAATATCCTCATCAGTTTGGCATATACAATCTTTTCCAACTATAGCAGCGCTTATTATTGTTAATTAATTAACAATAACCATAGAAAAAAAAAGAGCATCTTCTACACATCACAGAAAATCTCCAAGTAGTACCTTCTTGAACATAGATGAATAGCACCCTCTTGATCTTGCATTGCCAAAGCACATATTAGAACTAGTCACTTCATACAGATCTTCATGATCTTCTTCACTCTTTCTTGAATGTATCATAGGAGAAGATGGCACTGAATATGATTTTGGCCTTGGTGATGACAAAGATGATGAAGATGAAGAAGAGGAATAGGACAGAGGATATGAATTAGATCCATGTGATGGTGGAGGAACAACACAATCTTTTCTTGTAGCTCGTTTAGTGAATATAGTTTGCAAAAAACTAGCTTTTGGTGAGTTCTTCTTCTTGGATTTGATTGTGGTTTTTTTGGTAGCATTTTGGAAGTAAGATGGTGGTGGGGTAAGAGGAGGAAGAGAATTTTCTCTAAATTTGACCTTAGGAGTACCTGGTTGAGATTCCCAATCAAAGGGAATTGATGCTGAATTTCCAACATGGTAAGCTTCATTTGATGAGACATTGGATAATTGCCTTGTTAAATGATCTTCAAGGCACATCATGTTCTTGTTCTGTTTCCTCTGTACTACAATGGGAGAAGGCCTTTGGAGAAAGTTTGAAGGCTTTGACATCTTTAATTGCTATAGGGTATGTAGTTGTGGTAGATTGAAAGTGTGTATTTGTGTTATTATGTATTATATATGTGTAAGTAGATGGGGGGAATAAGTGTATGTGACATGTTCAAAGGGTTTTGGTGCACTACTAAAGGAGTAGTTTAAGACTTTTTGAGCTCAAATGGGAATCTCTAACATGAGATTGGGAATTTGGTAGTGGTGATTTGTGTATAAATATAATTAATTGGTTTTCGCATTCTAGTGGTGTTTGTGATCGTTGAATAAGCAAACAGCAAGTCAACTTTATATACACATGTAGGTGTGTGGCTGAATTAATTGGAACTATATCATATAATTTATTTCTCTTTTTGTCTCTTTCCAATAAAAAATAATATACCAAATAAAATTTACAATTAAGAAAGAAAATAGTATACTACTTGAGAGAGGAAAACGTTTTAATAGTCTCTTTTTTTTCATTAAAAGATCAGAATAGGAATGGACAGAAAAAATATTCAATTAACTAATTGTACTTCGCATAAATAATTGCTATTAATGATGAATCCTAATTACTCAAAAGGATTGATTGAGTGGAATAAAATAAAATCTCAATATTTGACAAATTATATATTTAAGTGTTCAATCCAATTTTTTTTAGAGTGAGGTAGTAAATAGAAATTTTTTGTAAGAACTTTTTTAGGCTAATTAAAGCTATTTAATTTCCTTAGAATAAAACACTAGTATTATATATATCTTACCCTAAAAAAGTTATTCATTGCTTAAGGATTTATAGTTCCTAGAATCAAGTCAGATTTATTTGTTTATTGTATCGAATATAAATGCAAGGAATTGAATGAGCAAAGGATGAAGTGGAATACACGACTCAAATCCAAGCTCTAGCAATTTCTTTTTTTTTTTTTTTTTACTATTTAGTAAATTCTGTGCCATGGCCTCTAAACGTTGGTTGACTATCCCTCTGTCCACAATACAGTCATACGAGAAACCCTAGCTAGCTAGATTGAAAACGTAGATGGCATTAGTGCTAGAGTCCCACATTACCTGGGATAAGACCAAGTAGAGTCCCACGTTACTTAAGATAAGACTAAGTTAAATTATATAAATTTTGGGTAATCCCCACCCTACAAGCTAGTTTTTGGGATTGAGTTATGCCTAGATAATCTAATATGGTATCAGAGTCAATCTTAGATAATCCGTTATTATCTTAGATAATTCGTTATTATTGGACCGCCACCCATATAGATGTCCACACTCTGGATGTCTAATCCTGGGCGTAAGGGAGTATGTTAAAGTCATACATTGCCTAGAGATAATGTCAAATTAAAGTATATAAGTCTTGGACAATCCACAAACTAACTAGCTTTTGGGGTGGAGTTAGGCTCAAATCTAAAAATCTAATAACTAGAAAATTGTTAACATTTATTATGATTAAATATTTTCTATACCTACTCTTTCTTTTCTTTATTCCATCTCTCCAAACTATTTACCTCCTTCCTCATCTTTAATTTTTTTTAATAAAACATTATCAATAAAAATTATAAATTTCTTTTAATTGGCTAAAATTTTTCTTAATATATATAGTTAGTTGACATTAATATAAATAATGAATAATGATTTTCAGTTCTTCTTATAAACTATATATGCATAGAATTATATATATATATATATATATATATATTATAAGAACTGGCTTATGAATTCTGAATTATAAACTATATATCTCTTTATGAAGAAAAAAAGGGAATTCTATTATGTGTATGTTTGGTTTACAGTTGAGTAAAATTGATTCTAGAAATAAATGGTTGAGATGAGTGATGCACATTTTACAAAGCACGTTGGATGAAAGTGATTTAAAATTAATTCTGCAAAACCATAATTTTGTACTGTTACAACAATAAAACAAACAAAGAGGCTATATATATATATATATATATATATATATATATATATTTGTGGGACTTCTTAGGGATTATGTGAAGTCCACATGGAAACATTAACTATTGTGATAACATTTTAGCTCAGTTATTGACTCTAATTTGTGTGGGTTTCAATTGACATGGAATAAAAGTTATAAATCAGACATTTGTTGGACAAATTGTTTAAAAAATATGTATTTAATCTCTATTTCTCAAGTGAATCTTCATCAATATGGAGCTATATTATTAGGGTCTGTTTGGTTTACAGTTGAGTAGAATTGATTCTAGAAATCAATGGTTGAAAATGAGTGTGCACGCTTAACGAAGCACGTTGGACGGAAGTGATTTAAAATCAATTCTGCAGAATTGATTCTAGATGTTTCAAAATTTAAACCAAACAGACACTAAGAAGAATTCAGGATCTTCTTTCTAGTGATTGGTGTATCACTTTGAACCACACTCTTAGGGAAGACAAATTTTGTATTGATGCTTTAGTTAAGCAAGAGGTAGCTTCTTTAGATAATTAAGTTTTGTATTCTCAGACATCCTTCTCGTGCTCTATGAAACTCCCTTGTAGATGATGGAGTAGGAGTTTCTTTTATCAGGGTGTATTTGATCTTTATTTTCATCATATAACAAAAACTAAAAATTAACATTTTAATCAACAAAACTATCTCTTTATTATTAAAAAGAATATGTTGGTGAATGAGCATAAATTGAGTTACACATGGGAGCATGGGTTCATTTACACTATAGTATAAAACTTTAACACTCTTGCATCATTAATAGATTTAGAAAAAAAAATGTTATTTTTATCGATGTAAACATTAAATTATAACTATTAGTTATCATACGATTCTAGGGTGAACCAAATAAAATTGGATCCAGCTAGTCTAACCTAAGTTTTACCGGTTATTAAATAAATATGAATCAATAATTTTATTTTTATTAAATGATTCTTATATGACTATTTGAATTTAATCTAAGGGGAAATATGGATTTACAATATAACCCATGTTAGTTTCATTGAGGATTTACCAATTTAAAGTTAAAGAGAAAAACATTTACATTACACGGTACTATGAATTTTGGTTTTTATTCTTTTCAATAGATATTTCATAATTAAAAATATCTGAAAGTTGAGCGTTAAATTTGATAACCAAGAATTTAAATTACTATATGTTTACATTTTGATCGGATCCGGATCCGGATCCTCTCCAGTTGAGTTAAAACTGGAGAGCATAACAGTCGTTCATTTTTTTAAAACATCAAATAAAAAAATTAAAAAATCGGTACATTAATTTGGGGCCGTTAGATCTGGACTGCAGACTCTGCAGTACTGCAGAGGATCTCGGCCCATTTTGATCCACATATATAGACTATGGTTGATCCTAGGCAGACCCTTTATAATCATCTTAAATATTAGTGTTAAATTTTGTTCAGTTGTGCCTATAATTAAATTAGTATCACAATAATGTTTGTTATTATGATTTAAATAACATACATCGTTAATGTAAAGAAATTTTACACAGACAAGTGTACCGCTATATAATTTAATGAACATGACACCTTATATGTTATTAAATTCAATAAATAATATGGTAACATATCATTGGATATATATGTAAAAAAAAACTTTACACTGACAGTGTATATATATTAAACTCTTGTTATTATATACCTTAATAACAAGGAAAAAAAGTGAAAGAAACATGCGGGTCCCTATATTAAATGTTTATTATATATGGACTTAGGTTATTCAATGCTTGCCTTTTATAAGTTTGAATACAATTATCTTCTTTAATCATCCATATGTTGGGTAACGCCAATAGAAGCAATGCAAAACATATGGCCATACGTTGACACCAACTCTGCAATAATGAATGAAAGATGAAGATTTGCACGTGCTGCTACCTCTCGTAGCACGTGCCTTGTCAGGTCTCCTTTAGTATATCTTAATTTTTTATCAATTTGGATCTATTTCTCATCCCTCTTCTACAGGGCAAATAAGGAGTTTTTTCTATTATAGTAATACACATTTTATTTTATAGTTTAATGCATAGTGTACATTATGAATGTACGTACAATAATTAAGATAAAAGAAATTTCTCACTCTTTTCAATTGCCGCCTAAAGACAAGAGAGTCAACATGGATGTTACCCACTCCCAAAATGGCAGTTTCCCAACAAAAATAACATCAGTTAGCCTATCCCAATCTCCATTAGTAACAATTTCTGTATTTTAACTTATTATAGTAGTTATTAGGACTAGTTAACTAACGCCATTCATTAATTACAGTAACTTCAATTAGTTTCTGAAATTAAGATTATCAGACCAAAAAACAAATGGATCGGGCGAGAAGACATGATGATGTAATTGACAGCCCCCTGCCAAGGGAAAGTAACAGAATTTTTTTCTGAACAAACGAACCAAGAAAGAAGACGAAGTATCTTTGTTCTCTTCTAGATTATCAGCAAAATTTTACATGCAAATTGTTATTAATATGTAATCTAAAGTATCCCAAGTTGTTTACAAATGTTTAATTAGTTCGATTAATCTGAGCATGCATGTGTGATCATCATATATAATATGTTTTTCTTTCTTTTCCCCCTATAACCAAACATATAAATACCACCCTTCGAAAATGAACCTTGGCTATTGGTAAAAATAATATACACACATATATAAGGAGATTTAAATATGTTTTTTATTCGTATAAATATTGGTCACTTTATTTTTAGTGCCTACAATAAAAATATTGGTTTTTCATCTTTAAAACTTTCTTGTTAATTTTTTTGGTATATGCTGTTAACTCTAAGCTAATGTGGCTAACGGAGTTACACATTAGCCTGTCATATGTGTTATTTATTTTTGTTTGTCTTAAATTCACTTTTAGTCCCCGTAAATATAGTCCTTTTATTTTTAGTCATATTGTTTTCATCTCAATCTCATCTCCATTGCCACGGTGCCACCGCCTAGGATGTTGGGCTCTACGGTTGATTAACAGTATAAATTAAATATAGCAACAGACGCCAAAGTAGATCTGTTAGAGCTAGATCTACCACCAGAGTAGCACATCGATCAGAAGATATGTAAAGGGTAGAAAAAGTAACACCAAATATTTTATGTGGAAAACCCTCCAATACCGAGGGAAAAGCCACGGGACAAACTCTGAAAAATATTCCACTGTATTTAAGGATAATTACAATATCCTTTTCACACTCTCCCACACAAGAGATACAAATATAGTGTTTCCAGTGAGACCCACTCCTATTCAAATACTACAATTTGTAGTACCAAGGAGTACTAGAGATGATACCCAAAAATATACCCACACACTCACTTTTTGGGATTTACTATCACTCTCTATTTTTCTCTCTCTGTCTCTCTCACTTGTTCCTCACACTTGGTTGAGTTGCTTGCATCTCACTGACTTGTGAGACCTCTATTTATATAGATGCATTACCGTGTAATGCCCCTTTGTACTATTTGTTTTGTGACCGCTCAACTATTCAAATTTTTTGCTACCAACCGCATCAACTTTCCGTCAAATTGGTGGCTTCATATAATTCACATGCGGGATGTCTCCATGTTGATAAGCTTATTCAATTTTGCTTGTTGTCCAATGTGCGCATTATGCAACAATTATCACATGCCTCCGTCCAACTTCTTGTCTTTTAGCATTTGGTTGGATACTACAATTCTCCCCCTCAACCAATGGGGAAAAACATCTTTGGAGACTTCACATGTGATCCATGTAGATCATCTCGGCACAAAGTTGAAGCATTTCACGAGCTACAACTTCCATCATCATATTAGCAAGATTCTTGTCAGTGTGAATCTTTTCCAGTTTGAATTGTTGTTCTTCAACTGCTTGGCGTAACCAATGGTACCTCACATCAATGTGCTTAGTATGAGACTGGTACATTGCATTCTTGCATAAATCCAATGCACTTTGACTATCATAGTGGATAATAGACCATTCTTGATTTATTCCTAATTGCTCAAGGAATCTCATCAACCAAAGCATTTATTTTCATGCTTCGGTCATAGCAACATATTCTGCTTCAGTAGTGGATAGGGCAACACACTTCTGCAATTTAGACAGCTCCCCCTGCAAAAGTAAAAACGTATCTAGAGGTAGATTTCCTGCCATCTAGATCACCTTCCATATCTGCATCTGCGTATCCTTCCAGAATAGTTTCTAGTCCTCCAAAGCACGAGCACAACCTTTCAAGTATCTCAAGATCCATTTTACTGCTTCCCAATGATCTTTTCCAGGACTAGAAAGAAACCTGCTAACAACTCCAACCGCATGAGAAATATCCGGCCTCATGCAAACCATTGATATCAAACTCCCAACTACTAAGGAGTACAATATTGCAGCCATAGCTTCCTTTTCTTTTTGACTAGTAGGACAAGTCCTTCTACTGAGTTTGAAGTGATTGACCAATGGTGTGCTAATTGGCTTAGCATCCTTCATGTTGAATCTTTCTAGAATCTGATTCATATAACGTTCTTGTGACAACCACAACCTCTTAGCTTTTCGATCTCGAAAAATCTGCATGCACAAAATTTGCTTTGCAGGGCCTAGATTTTTCATATCAAAGGATTTTGACAACTCCTTTTTCAAATCATCAATCACCTTCATATCTTGTCCCACTATCAGCATATCATCTATACATAGCAGAAGGATGATGAATTTGTTACCTAGAAATGTTTTGACATATATACAATGATCTGCATCAATCTTGGTATATCCATGACTCATAAAAGAGTCAAATTTCTTGTACCATTGTTGTGGAGCTTGCTTTAATCCATACAAACTCTTTTTCAGTCTACAAACCATGTGCTCCTTTCCAGCCTTCTCAAATCCTTCTGGTTGTACCATGTAGATTTCTTCCTCCAAATCTCCATGGAGAAATGCAGTCTTCACATCTAGTTGTTCAAGCTCTAGATCCAAGCTAGCCACCAATCCGTGTATAACTCGAAAAGAACTCATTTTCAATATGAGAGAAGATTTCATCAAAATCTATATCTCGCTTTTGTCCAAAGCCTTTTACGACCAAGCGAGCTTTATACCTGACTAGCTTATTGCCATCTTTCTTAAGCTTGAACACCCACTTATTCTTCAAGGCTCTCCTGCCTTTAGGAAGTTTTCACAAGCTCATAAGTATCATTTTTCTGCAAGGAATCTATCTCTTCTTGCATGGCTTTCATCCATTGAGATTTATCCTTATGAGTTTGAACTTCTTCAAAACTTTCTGGCCCCCCCCATCAGTTAGGAGGATGTACTCTGAACTGGGGTACATGTTAGATGGACAACGTTCTCTTTCTGATCGTCTGAGTTGTGGCACAGGGATCTGCTCCCCCTGCTCAACACCTTCTCCATCTCCAACATCATCTGCGGCTAGGCTCTTCATCTACCCCATATTCATTAAACTCTCCCCCTTCTATGGCATTTTCTCTAGGAGGAGGCACTGGTGTAAGATCAACATATCCACCAAATTCTTTGGTTTTCTCTAGAGTCGTAGAATCCGACATAGTCTCTTGCTCATGGAACACTACGTCTCTACTTCTGACAATCTTCTTCTTTTCCGGATCTTATAACTTGTAGCCAAATTCCTCATCTTCATAGTCCAGATAAATACAAGGAATGGTTCTATCATCAAGTTTTTTGTCTCTACTTCTTACTTACATGACCAAAAGCTTTGCATCCAAACACCTTCAAATGAGAGTAAGTAATTCATGCCCGGACCATACTCTCTCAGGGATGTCAAATCCAAAAGGAACAGACAGAGATCTATTAATCAAGTAGCATGCAGTTTGAACAACTTCACCCTAGAATGGCTTCAGCAGTTTAGCCATTCTTAGCATACATCTAACTTTCTACATAATGGTTCTGTTAATTCTTTCCGCTACACCATTATGTTGTGCGGTGCCATGAACCGTCTTCTCATGTCTGATACCATGTTCAAAACAATAATTCTTAAATTCATGGGAAGTATATACTCACCCCAATTGTCTCTGCGAAGACACTTCAAAAGCTTTCCCATTTCTCTCTCCACCATGGCATGAAACCGTTTGAAGTATTGAAAAACCTGATCCTTCGTTCTCGGGAAATATACCTACACCTTTCATGAAGCATCATCAATAAATGTCACAAAATATCTGCTACCACCAAGAGTCTCCTCCTCAATGGGACCACATACATCAGAGTAAACCATATCCAGAATATTCTCTTTCAGTTTTGAAGTTTTACTGAAAGATACTCTATGATGCTTGCCAAATAGACAATAGTCACAAGGATTCAATTTTGTACCTTTGGAAAATGGAATGAGGGACTTATTTGCCAAAATCTGTAATCCTTTTTCACTTATATGAGCCAACCTTTTATGCCACAAATTTGGCAAAGCATCATCCTCAACTGCATTCAGCCTATCTTTGATCATCTTGACTTGAGTTTTATATAGCATTGAATACACCGTTCATCTAGCAACCAACAACGATCTTTTAGTAAGCTTCCATTTGCCACCACCAAAGTTGTTGTAATAACCAGCTAGATCCAAAGCATGCACATAAATTTTCAGACGTAAATCTGGAACATGTCGTACGTCCTTCAGTGTTAGTGTGCAATGGTACTCATATTCTCGTCCATTTAATGTATACAGCACAAAGCCAAAGCTCAACTTGGAGCTATGATACCACTTGTTGGGCTCTGGGGTTGATTCACAGTATAAATTAAATATAGAAACAGGCGCAAAAGTAGATCTGCTAGAGCTAGATCTACCACCAGAGTAGCACAACGATCAGAAGATATGTAAAGAGTAGAAAAAGTATACACATTTAATGTATACACCAAATATTTTACATGGAAAACCCTCCAATACCGAGGGAAAAACCATGAGACAAACTCCGAAAAATATTCCACTATATTTAAGGATAATTACAATATCCTTTCCACACTCTCCCACACAAGAGATACAAATATAGTGTTTCCCAATGAGACCAACTCCTATTCAAATACTACAATTTGTAGTACCAAGGAGTACTAGAGATGATACCCAAAAATATACCCGGTGTATTTTTCCCCACACTCTCACTTTTTGGGATTTACTCACTCTCTATTTCTCTCTCTCTCTCCCTCACACACACACACACACTTGTTCCTCACACTTTGGATGAGTTGCTTGCATCTCACTGACTTGTGAGACCTCTATTTATGGAGATGCATTACCATGTAATTCCCCTTTGCAATGCTTGTTTTGCGACTGCTCAACTATTTAAATTTCTACTACCAACCGCTTCAACTTTTCGTCAAATTGGTGGCTTCATAATTCACGTGCGGGATGTCTCTATGTTGATAAGCTTCTTCAATTTTGTTTGATGTCCAATGTGCACATTATGCAACAATTATCACATACCTCCGTCCAACTTCTTGTCTTTTAGCATTTGGTTGGATACTACATAGGCCACCATCAGGCACCACTCTCACCCCTTATTTTTTAAAAAAATAATAATTTGATGTTATTACTATCCAAAAGCCATTGAATCATTAAGGTTGAAGCTCAAGTATTCTACTATTTATACTAGTGTTTCCTAGAATAACGTTGGAGCTCATCAGCCATATGATAAAGTATTGTACTAGTTCCTAAATATTGCATCAGAATTGATTTTGATATCCCTGTAACCATGCACTGTCTTCAATGCTAGGATCCATCTAAAGGAGGTGGAATAATTTGTTGATTTAATTGGATATTATTTGTGTAGCATATTATGTTATTGCATGACATAATAGGAAGGTCCATGTAATTGCAGGTTAATAAGTTAAACATTCACAACGTATGACCGTTAATGTTTTTTAAATGGAAAATTGGGTTCATGTTTGTTGTTCCGGCTCTATGTAGGGACGGTTACTAATGTTTCAGTTTAATTTTGGGGCATTTGGAAATTGGAGCTGGTATTTGGTACTTGAAGAAAATGAGAGTTAAAGCACCAATAACATGGGGAGTTCAAAGCAACAAGAAATAACAAATAGGCAGTGCGGGGTAAGGGTGGTGCCAAATGGTGGTCTAGGCGGTGGCGCTGCAACAATGGGGATGAGATTGAGGTGAAAAATTAAAAAAAAAATGTAGGGACTGAAAACAGACAGATCATATTTATACGGACTAAAAATAAATTTAAATCGGGCATAAATAACACATGTGGCAGGCTGATATGACACTCCATTAGCCACATCAGCTTGGAGTTAACAACATCGATCGACCAATAGGGCTAACAGAAAATTTTTTGGGGATGAAAAACCAAGAGAATTATAGGGACTAAAATTAAAATGATCCATATTCATAGGAACTAAAAACATATTTCAACATGTGTGTGTGTCTATATATATATTACAAGAAAATCATTTTTTAGCTTTGGCCAAAAGCTGACGATGCAGGAAAACCGACGATAATCGATAATTTAGCGTCGGCCATAGTCCGACGCTAAAACCGACTTCGTTAATGTAGCGTCGCACATTGACAGCCAACACTAATTAACGTCCCTACCAATAATTTTCTTCAAAAAAAAAATCCTTTCTTCCCAAACATATCAATTGTGAAAATCGAATCCACATCCCACATGATAGAAAGAAGAAGGATTACTATTGCACTAACTGTGTTTCTTGTAATATATAGTGTGAAATATTATATATATATATATATATATATACACTCTGTTTGTTCTGTTAAAAGCAGGGAATTAGCGTCAGCCTGGCCGACACTAATGTTCGTAATAGCCGACACTACATTGATTTTTTTTAAGAAAAATTCAACGGTGATTCCTTTAGCATCGGTCAGGCCGGCGCTAACTTTACTAATTAGGCCGATGCTAACTTTACTAATTAGCATCAACCATGGCCTATATGAAACCAAAAACAGTGTTAGAACCGAATCAAAATGTGGAAAATGAGTGCAGTAGGCCGCGACCTATATGGAACCAAAAAGGAGAAATTAAAGAGAAAAATGGAGAAGGAAGAGATAGAGATTAACGCCACTGGTGCGGGAAATCCCCCATAATAGATAAGTTCAGGTGCTAGACGCCATTGATTCAGGAGAATCAGACAAGTCTTTGGTTAGTTTAAGCAAGAACCACCAAGTCTTCTCTTCTCACAAGGTTGAGGAGGAATTTTGGCATAATGCCTTTACTTCAAAATCAAGGTTACAAATGAAGGGGAGGCCACTCCTATTTATAGGAGAAGGGGCGTCTAGATAAGGGAAAATAAAAAGAAGAAGACTCAACTACACCTAATGGGATTTGAACTCATGACCTTTTACTCACTTAGCTAAACTATCTCCTAACCAATAAAACCATCTAATTAGCGCCCCTATGTAGGTAAACTAAAGGAAAATTACAAAATAAAATAAAATTACAAGAAAGTCCTACTCTAGGGTGGTGCATAGGACCATGTGTCCTATTCCAGGATCAAGGGTGTCCTTCTGTAGGGTAGTGGTGTCCTTCTGTAGGGTAGTGTCCCTAAAAATGTAAGTCACCAACTTCCCCATGTCCTCCTTAAGCTTCTTAGCCCTTCCTCTGGTCATAGTGCCACTAATGTCTCCAACAGTTGTATCAGTAGGTGACTCATGTGCCATATACTATCACCAAAGTGTTCCACTTTTTCAATGATATGTTCCGTTTTGTTCTACTTTTAAAATACACCAAACATAGAATAGAACTCTTATGTCTCGTTCTGTTCCGAGGTGTCTATCAAACACTACCTTAGTATATCTAAAAATATGGGTTTATATTTCTTATAATTAGTACCAAAAAAATACACTTTTGTTTCTTTTAAAAAAGACATGATCCGGCATTAATTACCTTACCTATCTCTTTAACTTTTTTTCTTATTAATTAACTTTTCATATCCAATTAATCCTAATTAAAGTATATAAATATTTTTTATAATTTGATATTATAAACATTAGAAAAATTTAATAGCTATACATTTTTTATGTAAAAAAGTTTCACACTATCATTCAATATTATATATTGTTTTTTAAATAATATGTAGTATTATTATATTATTTGTTAAATATAATAACAAATGAAGTGTCATATTTATTAAATAATAGTATAAAACATTTTACACTACTATATTGTTAGACAAGCGGCCTCAAGTAACTTAAAACGGGGGTGAATTAAGTTAATCCAAATTATCTCTTTTTTTGTTCACTTACTTCTTTTATCTTTTACTATACTTACAACAATTCTTTTATGATGAAATATGAATGCAAACTACTAATTTCTCAATGCACAATAAATTAACAATCACAATAAATAAGTAAAAGTTAAGGGAAGAAGAAATGCAAACTCGATTTATACTGGTTCGACCAACCCACTATGCCAAATTTGGGATATAAAAGCACTTACTTTAGGGCGCTCCCGTGTTGGTAAGTGTTTAAAATGAACGTTTTAATTTCAGGGCGCTTAAAATTTGGGCGGGAGCGCCCTTAAATTAAAATGTTAAGGGCACTCCACGTGAGCACCCTGAATTTGGTGTTCCATTCTCTATCATGGCGCTCCGCCCTAAAATGACAAAAAAATTATTTATTTTTTTTTAAAAATTGTTGAGGGCGCTCAAGGGAAACGCCCTCATATTAAGGTATTAAGGGTGCTTCCTATGAGCGCCCTCCCATTAGGTGCGTTTTTTTTTTATAAATTGCTGTTAAGGGCGCTACTCGAAGCGCCCTAAGAACTGCACGCATTTAATATTTTTGTTCCTCCTCTCTCAGTTTTATCTTTCTCTTCTCACTCTAAACACTTCACTCTCACTCACTCACTTAGAACCCTAACTTTATTCCCTCTCTCCCTCACGTCACCTCTCCCTTTCTCGTCGTAGATGTCCTCCCTCCGGTGGTCCACCGTCACCTGCGCACTGTGCAGCTCCGTCCGCGAGCAGGTCTCCTCCCTCTCTCCATGCACGCAACTGCTGCTTTCATTTACAATGCACGTCTCCACTGTGTTTCTTTTGCCGCCACAAAAGGAGGAGGTGGACGAAGATCCCTCACCGCTGAAGGACCTGTTGGACAGATCTCCCTGCTCGCGCCCTATCGGTTGCGGCTGCAGGTAACAGTTTTGTCCCTTTATTCCTGTTGGTATTTTTTCTGCAACAATTTTTAATTATTTTCTTGCGAGGATTTAATGAGATGTATCCTTTCCCTTTTGAGTTACAAGAAACAAAATATATAAGTCAAGCTATTAAATAAGGCGATTCACAGTATTTTGAAATTTGAATGATCGTTTTCATCTTTAATTTTTTAATGTCATTATAAACATATGTGATACATTAAATTTGTTTTGATTATATTTTAAAAGTTATCTACAAGTCAATTTAGTGAGTTATATGATACTACTAATAAAGTTATCTACAAGCAAAATTTTATGCTTGTATCCATGAGTTTGATCATATGCCTCCTTGTATTTCCGAAATTATTAGCAATGAATTGAAATAAGTTTGTTGTTTTAAAAAAAAATGATACTACTAATAATTATAATACTTTTTCATGTCAACTAAGAACTAAAATGAGAACTAAAAAAAAACTGAGAACTATAATGAATAGATATTAAGTGAAAAAGTGATATATGACCAGCCAACTAATTAAGAAAATTTGATTGCTTTACGCAAATCATTTGACAGGTCCGGCTGCTTTCTCATGTTCCAATGCTCCACTTCATGCGCGGTTAGCGAGGCAGTAGGTGGACCACTCACAACTGTTGGATCTCTCACCTTTTCCTGCAACTCCATCTGCACCGTCCCATGCAAGCATAATCCATGTGCTTTCTTCCTCTCATAACCAACCGTTAGATCTCCATAAGGCGCGATCTGAGCCATTAGCAAAAAGCAAAATCTGTGTCAACCGAACTGAGCACATGGACTATGAGAATATTAGAGAAAAAAATTAAAAAAAATACACATGGTCAGGGCGCTCACTTAGAGCGCCCTCTCTAATTTGTGCTTAAGGAAGGCACTCCCCTGAAAACGCTTCACGAGGGCACTTCCGTGTTTTTTTTGGAGCGCCCTTTTTGGCTTCAGTCAGGGCGTTCCTCTGCACGCCCTCCTTTTAATGACCAAACTAGAGCAGTTTCTATTAGTGCGTACAGAAGCGCTCTTTAATGCTGCATGGAGCGCCCTTGAAGGTCTTTTTTGGCATAGTGACCCCTTGCCTACGTCCAGTCCTCAAGTCACCAACTTGAGATTTCCACTATTTGTAAAATCCTTTACAAAAGATTAACACTCACACACCTTGGAACTCTTTCCCTTGTGTTGAGTTTCACCCACAATCTACGAGAGGCACCCTCTCTTAATCACACACGGTGAGAAGAAAATGTTTGAACAAGATGAACTCTCTTTTAGAGTAGATAATACAACTTGAAGTTCCTATAAGAATTCTTAATAATTTGCAACTGTTTGGCCAAAATAATTCTTAAAAAGATTTTTCACTTTTTGTTGTTTTACATTGTGTAATCTGTTGATTTTTCGAAATGAAGACACATATTTATAACAGAACAATTGAAGCTTTGTATCTTTTGATAATGAATTATGTCTCTTCATAATTTTCAGAAAAATCTCGCTGGTAATTGATTACAATAAAGTGGTAATCAATTACACATTCAAAAATTCAAACAGATTATGAACTGTTGTAACTGAAATTCAAATTTCGCATTTTCTGCACTCTTGGTAATCGATTACACCATTCTGGTAATCGATTACCAGTTCAAAAGATTTCAATTTTGAATCTCATAACTTCTAATGTGGTAATCGATTACCAGTTCAAAAAATTCCCTTTTGAACTGATTTTACCTCATAAAAACATTTCCCTTAAATTTTATATTTAAGGCCAAATAACTTGCAAAGTCTAGAATTCTTTTAACACTTTATGTAACTAGATTAATACTTATCTAACATCACTTGTAGTCTTGATCTTGCATTAACCTTGCTCCTTGCTCTTTCGCTTTCTTTTGTCAATTCTTTTTGTCAATCTTGTAATCTCATTTTCTTTCTATCATCAAAACCTGCATATAATATATCTACAAGTACCGGAGTCACTAAAATATTAACTATGGTAAATATTAATTATCTATACACTTTCCAAATGTTGTAAATTTTTTATCCTTCTAAACTTTAATTATAAACTTCAAATAAATTTAAAATTATTTTAATAAATAATTTTAAATAATTAGTCTTAAAATTTACTTAAAATCTATATCTATCTATACATATACATTAAAATTTAAATCAACACTAAAACTGGCCTAATGCAAGATAGATGACAACTCTCGAGAGTCCAGTCTTTGGCCAGTCACTGCAAATTGGTTCGGTGCTGCCGAAATGGATCGGTTTCGGTTATAGCCGAAATTAACATCCCTATGCGGTGTCATCTTCGTATACCGTTGCTAAAACTGAAAGAACCTTCCACGTGGCGAGATAATAAATGCAGCTCACCGCCATTAGCATGAGCTGGGACCTTCCTAATTTAACCCTACTCGTGAGGCATTAATTGACCGACACGTGTTTGGTTATATTCCTTCTGCTATTGGGACTGAGTGACTGATATCAACAACAACAACCTAATACCATACGCCACGAACCAAACCAAAGAGTGAGTAATTAAAACAATATATATATATACACATAAAATATATGAATGAATACTTAAGTAATAGCTCTAAAATAATTAATTAATATATTCAGTTTCTTTCCACAGTTCTGCATCAAATCATCATCACTTCATCCCTTTCTGGGTTGGTGCTCCATCTCAATTCTGAAGGTTAGGTCATTACTTTATATTATTTATTTATTTATTTTGATTCTATCTATTTGTCTGCTTCGGTTTTGTGGGGTAACACCATCATGTTCCTTATTTTCTGATGATTTCAGCACACACAGTGAAACTTTGAGACTGGTTTTGAAGCATATTAGTAGTAACTTTAGTCATTTCCTTTTTTTCTGCAAATAATCACAGTCTAATGGAGTTAAAGCATATTTGAGATTCCAAGATTTTGTAAACCTAGCATTTTTAATCTATTTGAAATCAATTATATCGAAATTTACATGGAATTGTTGTTCTCTGCAGTCAATTTTTATGTAGAAGTTTTAAAAATCATATATTTTGAGGATGAATCTGGTTACTGCTTTGAGTTCTTCTGTCATGAATTCTTGACTCTTCTCCATGATTAGTATTTTATTTTTACCTTATGAAAACCCGGTGACCCTGATACATAATCAAATAAAAACAAAAACTTCTGAAACAATTATTGAAGTGGATATTAATGTTTTTTTGTTTGTTTGTTTTTCAGACTAGACTCCAAGGAAAATCATCTTCCAAAATTTTCAGTATACTTCTGAAGTTCCTCAATTTACATTTGCAGCACATGTATAAATGTATATATTCTTCAGTTGTGCTTGAAATAAGGTTATCACATATCAGAGTGGCTGTTAAAGTGATTGACAAGGAAATTTTGCTTTGTCTCTAAGATTCATAAGGTTATGTCCTCGTTATTACTGCCCTGCTTGGTGCTTGATAAAGGAGGACCAAAAATCTCTAGCTCATTCATTCACTATTCCTTGATGCACAATTGGCACACAAGTTTATTTTTTGTGCCTGTTGTGTTAATATATGATATGTGTGAAGAAGGCTGAATTACTTTTTTGCTGTTATATAATCTTTGTAATTGTAAACCATATATAAATTTTAGCTGGCTGAGGAAGTGGTGTTTTGTTTCATCCAACTTTAAGGTCCCCTATGGATAATACATCAAAAGTCTTGATGCAAAAATATGAATTAGGAAGGTTACTAGGCCAAGGCACATTTGGAAAGGTTTACTATGGAAGGAGCACAATAACTAACCAGAGTGTGGCTGTTAAAGTGATTGACAAGGATAAGGTTATTAGAACTGGGCAAGCTGAGAACATTAAAAGGGAAATATCTGTTATGAGACTGGTTAGGCATCCAAATATCATAGAGCTTTTTGAGGTCTTAGCCACAAAGGGTAAGATTTACTTTGTTATGGAATATGCTAAAGGTGGTGAGCTTTTCAAGAAGGTGGCTAAAGGAAAGCTCAAAGAAGATGTTGCACATAAATATTTTAAGCAGCTAGTGAGTGCAGTGGATTTTTGTCACAGTAGAGGTGTATACCATAGAGATATAAAGCCAGAGAACATTTTGTTGGATGAGAATGAGAACCTGAAGGTCTCTGATTTTGGGCTAAGTGCCCTGGCTGAATCCAAAAGGCAAGATGGTTTGCTTCATACAGCTTGTGGAACACCTGCCTATGTTGCTCCTGAAGTCATCAAAAGGAAGGGTTATGATGGTGCCAAAGCTGATATTTGGTCTTGTGGAGTGGTTCTGTTTGTGTTATTGGCAGGTTATGTTCCTTTCAATGACTCAAATTTGATGGAGATGTATAGGAAGATAAGCAAAGCAGAGTTTACATGTCCTAAATGGTTCCCAAGAGAAGTCAGGAGGCTATTGTACAAGATGTTGGATCCAAATCCTGACACTAGGATTTCTATAGCTGAGATTAAGCAATGTTCTTGGTTTAAGAAAGGGCCAAATGGTAGACAGAAAAAAAAAGAAGGGGAAAATAGGAACGTCTCTCCTGTGACCATAAATCATTCTGATCAAGGTGATGAAAGTGATGAACTAGCAGCAGAAGCAAGGCAAGAGCCAGTGGTGCCTATAAGTATAAATGCCTTTGATATCATCTCACTTTCCTCTGGTTTTAATCTCTGTGGATTCTTTGAAGATAGTTTTCAGAAAAGGGAAGCAAGATTTACTTCAAGACAACCTGCATCAGTCATTATCTCCAGGCTGGAAGAGATTGCTAAGAGACTGAAGCTTAAAATACAGAAAAGAGCTGCTGGTTTGTTGAAATTGGAGAGCCTTGGTGAAGGTAGGAAGGGGATTTTATCCATTGATGCAGAGATCTTTGAGGTTACTCCATTTTTCCATTTGGTGGAAGTGAAAAAATCAAATGGGGATACATTGGAATATCAGAAAATAATGAATGAAGATATAAGGCCTGCTCTTCAAGATATTGTTTGGGTTTGGCAAGGTGATCAACAAGAGCAATTGCAACAGTCAGAGCAACAGCAGCAGCAGCAACAATCACAGTGATAACAGATCCTTAGTTTTGTATATCACATGCTTATTAGTATATAATGTGCATTTCATGGTATGCACAATTTTTTTTTTAATAATGTTGTTTCTACTTTCTACATATCCTTTCTTTTGTTTCACAAGGCCATGACCTTATTGTAACATATCTTGTGCCTCAAATTCGGCTTGTAACATATCTTGTGGCTTCTCATGTCTTAAAGACACGAAGAGTAAATAGTAAAGAGCTATGCTGGCCTTAAAACAATAAATGGATTAGTTTTTCACTAATTTTCTCTTATTCTTCTTTGAAATACCTTTGTTCCTTTTAATACCTAAGCTATAGTAAGTCACTTATATTTATTTTCGAGAATAAAGGGAAAGGGGCATATTGCATTTGCTGGAGAATCAACATTAACCTTGAGGAAATTTCTAGACTGTCAGTGCATTTCTCCTTAATAAATGCCAACGAGTCTTATTAATGCACTTATTAAATAGTTAAAATAAAAAACATTGAATGAAAAATAAAATCATTTTTTCCTAACTCTCCTAATATTTTAAAAGGCAGGGAATAGTATTATAAGAAATTGCTTGGCTATGTATATTTTAAGTCCAATGGTGCATGTGTGTAACATGGGGTCTTTTTAAAGTAGAATCTGGACCCACAAGACCCTTAGTTATTTTTTTTGGTCAAAGAAGACCCTTTAGTTTAAGTGGTACCAAATCCTCTTGGATGCATACTCATATCTGACTCAAACCACTTCTCTCACACCTCCCCATCTAACCCCAAAAAAAAAAGAGCAGAGTTTACCTAAAGCTAATCAGAAAATTTGGATTATACAAAGACCTGCTTTTCATACTGGCAAGTAATTATGTCATTTATCAAACATGATTGGACTAAACAAATCCTTGCAGTATTAAGAAGCTATCTAGATTTTTATGAAGATTTTTAGAAGCTATGAGGATAAACCTTTGGACTGGGGTGAAGTAAGTTGCATCATTGGTGATTGATGATTAGTAGTTATTCTCTTCCTTTCTATTTAGACCTATTCATTTCTGGGGAGTTTTCTAATTTTCCTCCCCAATCATCATTTGAAATCATTTCTATGTAATTAATTTGTTCTTCCATTTCCCATGACAAGTCTATCCTGAAATCAATTCTGACAGCATTTCTCATCAAATAAAAGTTCGACTACAAAATTAGGGGGAAAAATGCAACAACACACACCTATCACAAATCAATCAGATAATTTGTGTCATCAAATTCAAAGTTAACACCTCAGTCTCATTGACTATACACTATTATTGCAGTTATATATGAAAATGATCATCACCTAATAAACCAACTTTATAAACAGGTGTTAGGATTGAGCTTCCAAATTACTATCAAAGTCAACATTAATTCATTGGGCCTTTGGACCTTGCAAGATTACAAAAGATGAACATACTGATCAATGATCAAATTCAGGTGGAGCGTTTTGAAGAAGAGGAAGAGACCAACTGCCTCCAAAGATAACGACCACTAGCCATGTCAACTAAGGTCCAGAACCCAGATTCTAATGCAACCCGAACCTGATGACCCATCAAGCCAAAATGTAAAAAGACAACATTTTTATAAGAAAAACAAAATCATAATAACTAGAAATAGAAAGGGTGGAACAGGGAGAAACCTTGGACTTTGAGGATGTTTCGTTTAAGGAAGGATTAGCAGAATCTGATTCTGAGGTTTGGGTGTCTTCAGCGGTTTCGTCCAATTCAGTGGGGTTAGGTTGAGATCTGAAGCTTCTGAAGACGAAGAAGCCGGCAAGAGTAGCGGACAAGATTATGAGAATGAGCCTGAGAGGACACATTTCCACTCTCTCTGTTTGTGTGTGTTTTTCAGAGACGTGTTCACTTGTCAGAGGAATCACCGAATCAGTGTGACTATGACTAAGTAATAGTAATGGATAGTACAAAGAAAGAAAGAATGTGAAGTGGTTGAAGTGTTGCTGTTTTAAATGACATGTTGGAAATGGGAGTGGACCTGGAGAATGCAGAAAAAGCAAAGTGGGGTTGGTGGCTAGTGTGCATCAAATTTCCTCATATTCTTTTCTTTTGGATAAGTTCATTAACTTGATGATAAATGCTGCTATTGTTAAGAAAATAATAGAAGTAAAATTTATTTATTAAAACATTTTCTCTAACAACGTCCGAAAGGTCTCTTGTCCTATAGCTTTTTCGGCTAAATTAGCTACGGAATAATTAGGAAATTAAAATTCATAGTTGATCTGTAACTTTTTCGCAGCTAAACTTAGCTGGAGAGGCTGCAGATGATCCTTACATTTTTCTAACATATATAATGTTGCACAGGATAATAAATCAAAAATGAAAATATTTTATTAAAAAATGTAAAATTTCACGTTACCAATGCAATCTTGCATATATTAAAAAAATCGTTATTAATTTTTTTAATTTATTAAGGTATTAAATGTAAAAATTTTAATTAACTTTTTTATTTCTTAAGTTATTAATTAATACTTTTAAAACTCCGGTGAATAAAACTAAAAAAATAGTGAAACATAATAATTGCATATGATCTCATTTTAACAATTCAATGCCTAATCCTAATTTACCATAACCTATTAAAGCCTAAAGGGCAATTATTGAACTTGACTACTATCAATGTTCATTGGTATAAGAAATGAATATGTACTTTTTTTATTCTAAACATAAGAACTATAGTAGATGATAAAACTAGTACCGTGAACAAAATGTGGATTGCGGTACAGTCATGAGTTGTCTCAATGTCATTATGCCGCATGGAATCCATTTTCAATGTCAGATGAATGTTTCCTTTTTTTCATTGTGAACTTCCCCCACTTGTTACATATTCGTAATTATCAAAACTTTGTGTTACAATTTGCGTCTGTTTAGTTCCCTCCCCTTTAAAGTCTTCACTTTCTCTCTATGCATTTTGATATCAGAAACTGTTCATAGAGACTACGTTTGTGGAGATGAAGGTTTGTGGGAAAACGAAGTCATAATATTCGTTAAGAAGACATGTATCAAGAAAAAGGTACTTTTTCCTTATCCAATTAGATTTCTTTCACTTTTTTGGGAAAACATTTTGCTCTGTTTGAATGTATGGTCACCGTTTGTATTAAATTTCCTCGTATTTTCCACACTTTTCGAAAATACTTTGTAAAATAAGATAAATAGAACTAGTGGGTGAGTCACAATCATTGCAGAAAAACCTCTGCATATAAGATAAAAAGATTTGGTGATAAAGGGTCTCCTTGTCTCAATCATCTTTGGGGTGAAAAGACCTTATATTGTTAAAACAAACCCTCAGATGCATAAGGATTTAATGATTGGCAATCCCTCTGACTAAGTAAAAATTTTAAGTTTAAATCTGAGTTACTTTTGTATCTAATCTCTTTACGTGAGTGTCCATCATTTTAGAATCTAACTAAGTTGTAGATACAAAGGCTTAAGAATCTCTCTTCGCCAAGTTCCAAATGAAAATACTAGAGTCAGACGCAAAAAGACACAAGTCAAACTCAGAACCAAATGATGAAGTCAAAGCAATATTTCATAAACAAGGATTGAAGTTTAAAGAACCTCAAAAGGAACATCTGCTCAAAATGCTAAAAACATAAAAACAGAAACAGAAGTCAGAAGCATTATCTCAAGTCAGACACAAATCTAAGGTCAGATGCAGATGCAAGAACTTAGACGCAGAAGTCGAGTCAAACACAGAAGCATTTTTGCATCAAGTCAGAAGCAAGTACAATGCGCTGATGTAATCAAGTTCCTGACACAAAAATACAAAGAGCTGTTGGAAGAATTCCCAACGGCTATAAACGGCTATACTTCAAAAGCAACCCTATAAATAGCCAAGAGGAACTTAGGAGCAATAGTGAGTCTGCGCGCAAAAAAACCAAAACTCTACAGAAAAACTTCACATTTTTTACTCTGTTAATCTTTCTTCTACCCCACACGTTCTTCATTGTTAATCAACTCTCCACAAAATCAATCTCAAGTCAGAACCATTTTGTGTCTACCCGTATCTAACCTTCTGACATCCAAGTGGAATCACTTGATCGATCTAAGGTCAAAAAATAGTTTAAATTTTTACAGGCTTAGACGTGTCTCAATTCAACCCCCCTTCTTGAGACTTTGCCAACTACTTATATAACTGACCATTAAGTAATATTGAGAAAAGACAGAGGTAACACATCTCATGATAAGATAAACAAAATGATGAGGAAAAAACATTTGTTGAATTGTACTACTTAAGAATTCCATTATACTCTATCATAGGCTTTTGACATGTCTAATTTGATGGTCATATGACTCTTCCTCCCTCCTCTTTCTCTCATAAAGTCAAAATATTCATAATCAATATGTGCACTATATGTAATCAATCTACCTGGAACAAAAGAACTTGGTTTTTCATGAACTAAATGGGGAAGGATAACCATGAACCTATTTTTTATCATCTTACTGACAAGTTTAAAAATTAATTACATAGGCTAATAGGTCTAAATTGACTCGCATGCATTCATTTTTGTAACTTAGGAATCAAAGCAATAACAGTTTGGTTGATTATACCTGGGTCAACGCCATCATTTAAAATACTCAAAACCAAATGTATGGTTTCTTCACCCACCAAACTCCAATAATTAATGCTGGTAAAATAGAGTTAGAGACCCATCAAGAGTTTGGATGCATTTAAAATACTCATATTTTGTTCTATATTAGGTGTATTTTAAAATGGAACAGAACAAAACTTGTGATTAAATTGAAAAAGGGTGAAGCTAAAGATAATATAGTAGAATATCTTATATATTATTATTTTTTATTAAAAAATTAGAACTACCACTCTCTCTGCTAAAATTGCAATATTTCTCTCCACCACATGTTATTATCACTTGACACAATCTACCACCACCATTGTCACCCTATGTGTCCACTGACCACATCCTCGACCACCACATCACCACCCGATACCATCCATTGCTACCATAGCCACTTGACACGCTTCATCGCCAACCAATACCTTCACTACAGAGCACGAAACCCTTTTCCACCACCTCTATCACTACACAATACCCTCATCTGCCATCATCATCGTCGGACACCCTTAACCATCGTTGTTTCTTGAGACTCTCTACTCTCATTATTTCCTAACATCATCTACTTTCACTTAACACCATCCAATATTATCACCACAACCAAACACCCTAAATCATTTCCACCCCCTCGACACCATCACCATTGTCGCTACCAGTGTTACCACTCAACACCTCATCACCCGCCACCATTGCTTGACACCCTCTTGTTCAATTTTTCAATATTTAATTAAATACTAAATAGGATAAGGATATGTGAGTGTGTGCGTGTGTAGTTGAACATATATAATTAATATTATTGTGTTCTGTAGTTACTAAACACAACATACAAAACATTATTATCCTATGACGTACTATTTTTTTATTCCATTCTATTTTATTATCTATCAATCACCTACCCTATTCATAGAGAATGTAATATTGTCACTATGGTGCATGCTTATCAAGAACCAATGAGGTTATTGATTTATCTTGTTTTCTCGTATCCTTCCACATGATACGATGGGTTGCTTGGTTTCTAGATAGTTTGCTTTCTTCTTTTTTTTTGAGTAAACCCTCACACTGGTCCCTCACTTTTTTCGCGACATGTAAAATAGTCCCTGACTTGTAAAAATAGTTCCATTAATCCCTCACATAGTTCACCACCACTCAATTTAGTCTAAATCTAATAACTCTATTAGTTGGGGGGCTGACATGTCACGTTAAGTGACGTCGTTTCTGTTTTACCCACCCTCTCTCTTGCCCACTTACACTCACGGCAACACTATGTCACCACACAAACTAAAAACACTTATCTGAGGAAGGAGAAAATCCTGTAAGGATTAAAATTCCCAAACTTGAGTTTCTGCGAGAAACAAAAAAAAAACCTAAATTTCTCCGTCCTTGAAAGAGCGGTTCCCTCTGTTGGAGGTTTCATCTGTGAGGCACTTAGCAACAATGTTCTTCTTGATTTTGATCATGTTAAACACAATTTGAAAGTTGATGATGAAGGTATACTACATCCTGTAGGTCCTCAACTATTTATCAGTTATAAATTTCTTATTAGTCTTGACATTATTGCTTTCGTTATTATTAGTATTAGCTATGCCCCTTAAGTTTCCTTTTCTCAGAACTACGGAGAATGAGTTGATATCCAACCTATAACATAAATATCTCGAGTGATATCAAACAAATGCTTAAAGATCTTGGAACTAAGAAAGGAAAGGAAACTGCAATGCTTGGGGGGAGGTGGTGGCAAGGCACAAAAAGAAAGGGTTACTGCACTTGCCACCATCTTAGTTGCAAGATCACATGTTAAAGAGGATTCCAGATCAAGTACAAATGGAGAGGCCAACACTCCTCAGGCTTTTTATCATTGTAGATGCTACATCAACCTCAGTACATGGAAAAAAGTATTGTTGCTGCTAAAGCCTCATCAAGTGATAAATTTGTTGCTACAATAGTTATGCACAAGGTTGGTGAAAGAGCCATATTGGATGTAATGGCTTTTGATTTTGTGTAGTGGTCTGTTTTTTGTTTACTTATTTTGGGTCTATATATTATATGTTAAAGAGGAACGAAAGGAATAACAATGGAGGCGAAAGAGGTGTATGGATCCACAAAGAAGAGGGGAGAGTTCTGGGTATGCAAGGCTATAGAAACGACATCATTTTATAAGCTGACATGTCACTTAACATGACATGTCACCTCCCAACTGACAGAGTTACTGGATTTGGACTAAACTGCATGATGATGCACTATGTGAGGGACTAATAAAGCTATTTTTTATAAGTCAGGGACCAATTTGTATGATGCGAAAAATTGAGGGACCAATGTAGGGGTTTACTCTTTTTTCTTTTCCTTTTGTTGTGTTCTTTTTCCAATGAATTAAAAAGAAATATAGCACCATTTTAATATTCCACAAAATAATTTGGTATCTTCTCGAGGATCAGTCCAACATGTATTTAAGCCTAAAACAAGTCATAAAATGAAGTCTTTAAAAACTAATTAAATAATTAATTTAACTTATTACTATTTAATTTAAAATTTATCTTTCGGATTTCTTAAGATATAAAATTCTTTATTAAATTATCGTAATCAATTCACTTAATCCCTATAAAGATTTTATTAATAGGTAATTAATATTTATGATAATTAGTATTTCCATGACTTTGATATATTTTAATATTTGTACAATTAAATAATGGCATATATGAATTTTAATAAGGATTAAAAGAATATAAAAAATCAACTAATAAAAATT
Organism: Sesbania bispinosa; assembly: GCA_026901365.1. NCBI lineage: Eukaryota > Viridiplantae > Streptophyta > Magnoliopsida > Fabales > Fabaceae > Sesbania > Sesbania bispinosa. The sequence continues at coordinate 27,370 of QLOH01000832.1, forward strand.
ATAAGGTAATTACTAATTAGAAGAGAGAGTTATTAATTATAAAATGAAGGGGTTATATATTTTCAATGAAAAAATATTTCTCTCTTATATTAATTTTCTTTAAAATATTTTTAGAGAAAAATATTAATAAATAAAATTATTTTAGGGGCCTAAAATAACTAAAATTATTTTGGAGGGGTCTAAATCTCATGCTTCACTTGCTTTATTCTCTAGGTTGGCCATGACCTTCTCCAAAAATGACGCCACCACCTCTTTTCTTTCACGGAAAAATTAGAATAAGGGGATGGTGCATAAAAGATATTTAGATTTATCTTATTTTACTTTGAAAAGATTATTGGAAGTTTAAATTATCTATTTAACTACTTCGCTTAATCATTCTCTTAGGTTCAGTTTGGAAGGGGAGAGTTGTGAGCGAGAGATTTGACAAGGAAATGGAAGATCAACCGCATTTGGTACAACAAAGAAGAGAGAGTTTAGAGTCATTGAGTAGTGTGTGGATTTCAGCAAAATTTAATCTACCCACCGAAAAAGAGAAATGGCGGAGAGAGGAGAGGAAGTTGGACAAAAGACAAATTTGTCCTTTACTTTCCCAAAAAAAATAAATAAAACCTTTGGAAATTAATGAGGGCATTTTTATAATTTAAATATTTATAAATATCTCTCCCATATTTATTTTTACACAACCAAACAATTATCCAAACTAATTTTTCTCATATTTCTCTTTTATTTCTCTCATACCAAACAACATATATTTTTATCCAAATTTACAACACTTTCTCTCTTCCCTAATTCTCTTTATCCTATTTTTATCTCCTCTATTTTTCTACTTAATTAAACCAAGCAAACGGTTAGGGCTGATGCTACCACCTCTTTGATCCATTGCTACACATAATATTTGACAATATCTTTTTATAATTATATTTGACAACATTTTATTAAAATTTGTATTAGAATATGATATCAATCCTTGTAAGGTAATAGTTTTTGCCACCAAGTCAAATTGTTCTATATAACAATTTTTTAATATGGATATTGGAAAGAGGCCTCACGTTGTTATTTGCAAATCAATACGATGGCGCACTCCTCACCACGTTGTGTCATTAACTCAAGCTGAATTTATTGTATGGGACTGGCCAAGTTGAGGCTTAGGTAGGTAAGTTTTTTTTTTTTTTCTGTCTTCTACGTAAGTCAGGTTTGAGCACATCAATTCATTATACGGATTGGAATTGTTATTCACACCACTCATTTTTCCTAATCACGCTACCCTTTTTTTAATTGAAAAAAATATCTTATTCTAGAAATTGAATTTCTGGAACACAAAGTATTTCAGAAAATTAGTTTTTTGTAATATATATATGTTAATGCTATGTCCAAGACCCTCTTTCACTTAAGTTTTAATGATAGCAAAACATGAATTTGAATGTGTAGTATTACTAATGAATGCTTGAGAATGTTTGAGAAAGCATAGAAATAACTTGAAAGTGAATTCAAATATATTGGACTTCAATCAGAAGCATTATTCTGCCTTAAGAAGTTGAAGATCAACTTCAAAAGCATGAACTGATAGTCTGATATATTAAAATCCATCATGTTCAAGTCCATCAATATTAAGAAAATTATGCAGAAAGATATCTCAGTCTTCAATCAAGTCAAAACTCTCAAAAGAAGTCTACAAACACATAAAATATAAAGACTTCAACCTTTAGAAGCAAAATAATATATCCAAAATCAAATTTATCAAACCTTCAGAAGCATAAAACAAGAGCTAAAATACAGAACCTATTCTGAACATTTAACATACTTCACCGATTTCTCTGGAGAACCATGTTACAAATGTTAACTTATGCAAACAAGGCAATAGTAGAAGACTAGAAGCTTTAGAAGCGTGGTATAAGCTTCAGAAGTAGAAAATAGAGTTTATGTACTTCTCTAGAAGCATCAATTTTCTCCAGAAGAAAGAAAAACACCATAGATTCTTTTCATAAGCTTGCTCTTATTTTTTATCAAGTTGCTAGACATCTTTCACTTCTCCAAAAGAAAAAATATGTGAAAGGATGGAAGCTTTTCAATTTGAGTCAAATGTGCATTTATTTAGAGAGAGAAAATCCATTACATGAAAGTGAGGATCAAGATTCTCTCCTGTTGCTAACAAACAGGATGAGGTCCTGTTAGAGAGAACCAACAGAATTTTAAAAAAATAAATGAAACCTATAATTTAAAATATATCAAAGATAATTTTATCTCTTATATACACCAACAAGACCTCTCCTCCCTGAAAGTGACCATTCACTAAAAGCTAAAACTCACTTTTGACCATATTTAATATGGATCCAGCATCTAGGAAGACTCGAGAGGCTATAAAATGACCGGTTTCCATGATCATTTGCACAATAAAGAAGCCTAAAAAGCTCAAGATCCCGAATTTAAGCTTCTATACTCTCTCATCTCCTTCTGAAGAAATTTGTCTTCTTAAGACCACTTATATTTTCAATATTCAAATCTATTTTATTGTAATAGAAGTGTGTCCTACGGCTCTATAACTCATAGATTATCCACTCCTGGAGTGTTTTAGCCTATAAAGGATTGTGAGAGGGATACCAACTGTGAGAAGCCTAAAAAGGCTTGGAAAGAATATTGGTGTAAATCTGTGGAGGCCGTGGGAAAAGAATGCCTTATATCAAGATTGATTGTTAATGGAAAATCCTACTGAAGTAGGTAATGGATGTAGCCCTAGCAAATTTGTGGGTGAACCATTAAAAAATTCTCTATGCAGTATTTCTAACTCCCTTCTCCATTTAAATTTCTACACTTTGGTTTAACTAGATAGATTACACTAATTTTTCTTAAGAATTTGCTTCTGATAAAAAAACAGATCTTGAAAAATTAGGAAACTACTTAGGGCATGTTTGATTACAATTTTAAAAAATTTCTTTCTATTTTTAAAAATAGAAAACTAAAAAACTTGTTTGACAAACTATTTTTTAATTTTTTTTAAAAGTGTAATTATTTTTTAGTTTTTAAAAATTAAAATTCTGAAACTACTTTGGGATGCTTTGGAAATATTTTTTATTTTTTTCTGTTTTTGTGTTTATATTGTTGTAAATAAATCATTTCATTTATAAAAACATAATTTTTAAAAATTGATTTGTAAAACAATTTTCAAAAACTAAAAAACAAAATTGAATCAAGCACAACCTTATTCTTTCTGCATAATCAATATTCATATCACTAAAATAATATAACTGAAAAGTTTCATTAAATTCTAAATTCATTTGACTGATTAGAAGCATAGTTTCTAAATTAGGCACTTGACTTGACTTTATAATTCATGTGAACTTTTATTAAAACTGCATCAAATTATTTTTAAGTGATTCTTATTACCTATTTCATCTATTTAAATATGAAATAAGAAATCTGAAAAAATTGACTAAAGTTTAATTTGATCTTCAGAAGTATAATTTGAAATTCTACATTTTGTTTCTAATAACTTCCAGAAAGCTCAAAGTTAATTATTTGTTAATCATATTATGCTTTTGGTGTGGTATCTGACGCTTAGATTAAATATTCATTCATGTGAAGTTGTGAAAATATAATAGATCTTTCTAAACTATTTCAAAAGCAACAACTTGATTCTAAAATAACATTATGATCTTAAGCAAAAATAAATCAACATGGATTTTGAAATTGCACAGGTTGGAGAATTTATCAAGGGTTAACCTCCTTGTGACTCTCTGATCTACTTCAATTTTGTGTGTCGGAAATTAAATTTCCAAAATACAACTTAAAATTATGTTTCAAAAAGTTAATTTTCAGAATTGAAAAAATTCAAAATTTAAAGGATTTTTTTTTTTGTTTAGAGACGAGTTTGAGTACAATTTAGATTTGTATTCTAAAAAATCAATTTGCAGTAGTCAAAAAATAGAAATATTCAGTCATAGCATATAATTAAAAAGGGAGGTGTAATTAGAAAAAAGGATCGTGTGAATAGAATTTCTCTATTATTATATGTTAGAGCCATTTTAGTTTAATTCTCTTAATTGGACCACGGTCCAACACATACTCAAGACCTATGCCAATTATCCACTCAGCCCATCATAAACAATTTGGCTTTCCTCTAAATCAACTAGTCCTAATAAGCTGGTGCAACTCAATTCTATCAGTTGGGTTAAGCCCAATCAACCCAAATTTTCTGACGCTAGGAGCTTGACTGATACACGTACACATAACATTAAAATGGTTTTGTAGTTACCTTACAGACCAGAAATCAATGCTTTATTTTTTTAACATCATTTGGCTACCTAACCAAATATAAGTTCCATGTTGCTGTGCACACCCTCCTTCCCTCACAAATAACATGTCGTACATGAAATAATAAGAACTAAAAACATTTTCATTAAATTAAAAACACTGGATTAGTGCATTTTGATTTTAAAAGGATATATATTTAGAGATTCACTTCATTGATAAAATTTCCTATCAGTGTACAACCATTTAATCCATATATAGTTTCTCCATATGTAGAGCTTGCTCGGTTCATCCGTCTCAATTAAACAATTTCCTATACTCCTTCTCCCAAACCAGAGCAGAGACGAATCTAGACAACAAGCCAAAACTGTTCACCTTTCATATAAATAGAGAAGTCCTCGTAGAAGAGAAAAAAAAAATCAAGAATTCAATTTTTTTTATTGAACCACACGTATCTCCAACGAGAGGCAATTCTAATATCCACATTACGGTGGCGCTAATTCTCCTCGCGGGGATTTTTTCTATTCACAAGGCTCGAACCCGAGATTTTGTTTAAGGGAAATTAAGCATGTACCACTTGAATCAACCCCTATTGGTAAGCATTCAATTGCTAAAGGTATGTTTGTTTTACATTTTAATAGAATTAATTTTGATAAATTTATAGAATTAATAGTAGTAAATAAATGATACACGATTTATGAAACACGTTGAATGAAAGTGATTTAAAATTAATTTCATATAATCAATTCTGATTGTTCTCAACGAGTAACGGAAAACCAAACGAATATAGATTTGCTGCGGTTATCAATTTGGTGCATTCACGCAGTCAGTAAATCTAATCAAAATCGATCCATTAAAATGACATAATATTTTTTAAATATAATTTAATCATCTCGACAATTAAACCGTCAAACAATTTAAATTTACTAATTACATAAGTGCACCAAAATGATGTTCAGCCACCATCCGTGAATGCATGACAATATTAGTGCCCAAAATGTGCAAAAGAATTGTTGATTCATGTTGACATCATCACTATTATCATGAATTATTACTATATGTTGCATGATTCTCTGTCATGGGCCCAAGAAACGAGTGCTCTCATTCATGATTAACTTTTAGTAAATTTTTATGCAATCTCGTTACTATTATTGGCATGATAAACAGATTAGTTTATTAGAACCATCCTCTGTGGCATCATGTCCAACAAAGATAAAGATAATATACATCTATATAGAAAGTATCTCACAGTACAAACAAGCCATATGTTAGGTATTGCCACATTAAATTAATTTTCTTTTATTCATGATGAAAGTGGAGATAATAATTTAGGGGGATGATTTTAAAATTAAAAAATATTCCATCCGAACTTGAATATAAGCAAAAAAAACTCACATTTGGTGGACTAAAATATAAGCAAATTTTAACTATTTTTACCCTATGTAATGAGATAAACCCAAAATGCCCTTTGATTTTACTTTCCAACCACTCTATTTAATGAATCATGTGCCAATAGAAAGAGAGTATGTCCACTTGAAACAATTTTCAATAAAATTGAATGTAGGGTAATTTAGGCAATGCAAATACTTTTTACATGATACCAATAAAATTTAATGAGTTTAACCAACTTTTTTAATAAGTGTGAATTTAGTTATTTTTACTTATATTCAAGTCTGGAGTAGTATATCTTTGTACGTATAAAAAGACCTTATTTTATAAGGAACAACGTGGCATAATACCCACATACCATGAATATACCCCTGCTCACTTTCCAACTAATATATTTGGTACCAGATGTTACTTGGTAGAAATAGGTAGGAAATGGCTTTTGAGGCTGAATACCAAATCTAATTTCTTATGTCATTTGGGGTGTTATAATTTTCAGTTTTGATTTTAAAAAAATTCAATCTATTTTTTATAATTAAAAATTAAAATTTGTGATAAAAAAAAGATTTTAAATTTTTAGTTTTTAATTATAAAAATTTGATTGAATTTTTTTTTTAAAACAAAAAAGTGGAAACTCAAAACCACCCAAACGGAACTTAGGCAAAATGTTTCCAAAATAATCAGGACAGCCAAAAAAAAAAAAAAGACAATAAGCTGGATTTCATGTACAGTAATTAATAGAGGAAATACTCTGGATCTGGAAGAACAATTGGATTGGTTTGGGTTTTTGCTTTCAGTCCAAAAAGTTAGCAGCCATATCGTGCAGATTAGGCAGGTATCTTCTAAGATTCTATGGCATCTTAATTTATACTCTGCTAAGAATTTGGACGGTAAGGTTTTCTTTTTGGTGTATATATAATACTATATCATTAAGGTTTTCTCCTATGAATTACTCGTATATAAATAATTTGGGATAACAAAAAAAAAGTACTACGGTTAACATCTGAATTTAATGCATGCCAAAGTATCATTCACTCGTGAACACCTTTGCTCTCTCATCTGCCACATTGGAAGGTTCAAGGTTGGTTTGGCAAGTGATCACATTGTGTCACACACATATCGTGAGGCTATTAATTCAGTAACTGTTTTTTTTATGGCCAACTTTCAAGTTTCAACCATAGTCATCAAGTTAATCTAACCTTGAGAGAATTGTGGGAAGATTTATTTTAAAAGTGTAGTGTCCTCTGTTAGTTTTGGACCTCAGCTTGTACCGAAGAGAAAAGTTCTAAAATGGCTAACTACATGTTTGGTTTATATTTTTATTTTCTGTTTTTATTTTGTTTCCTATTTTATGAAATTTTACAAAGGAAAAACTGAAAATGCTGGAAACAACAAATTTTTATTTCCAATTTTTCCTTTGTAAAATTTCAGAAAACAGAAAATGAAAATGCAAACCAAACAAACCTAATATACTAATACAAAGACAATTAAGCACCGAAGCGTGTCCATTCTATTGAAGACATACACAATGACATGTCACTAACAAAGTAACACTTGAATATGACCGATATGATTAGAGTTATAATATTCATAAAATATAATAATATAACAATTTATACATTTTTTTTTCTCTTTCTCTATCATATCACTCTTAATCTCATCTATCACATTTCTCACTTCTCTATTTTTTTTTCTATCTCTCTTTATTGTATATACACACCATGTTATATAAATAAGCTTTCTCATATGGACATGTCAAATTCATACAATAAAAACTATACAACAACTCATACAATATATTTTGTTTCTCTATCTTTTTCCATCACATTATTCATCCATATATAAGATATCAAATTTATACAACAAAAAATACGACACACTTTTCTCTCTATCTTTTTCCATCACATCACTCATTTCTCTCTCTTTTCTCTTTTTTTCTCTCTTTCTCTCTCGGTTATATTTGTACATGTTGTATAATTAATATTTGAGAAATGTTGTTTGTACAGCAACATGATGTACAACAAAGAGAGATGTAGAGATAAAAGAGAGAAAAGACAGAAAAATGTGGGATATGATGATGTAATGGAGAGAGATAGAGAGAAAAAATATATTGTATAAATTGTTGTATGTTTTTTGGTGTATAAATATATTATTTGTTAATATTTCTCTTTATCTCTCTTTTCTTTCTTTTCTCTCTTTATCACTCCATGTTACATATTATAGGGTTATATAAACAACATTTCTCCATCAAATATTAAATTATGCTTAAATAATTACATTTTATTTTAATTAGTGTAATTAAAAATATCATACTCGCATAATTTGTGAGTTTTGATATCCAACTCAAATTAATTCTCAATACTTAAAAAGTTAAAAATGGAAGTATTTGTAAAAAAAATGTAAGTGCAATTCAATATGATTGATGGCTAAAAGAAATAAGCAATATAGTAGTGTCATTACTTATTACTCTCCTACTTTTCCTAATTCGTGGTCTAATTTTTTACATTTGTATACTAATGTTAATATTTCTAGCTACTTAATTAATGGACAATCTTCAAATTTTACAAGTCCAATCACAAACCGACACGGCCAATTCTGTTTATTCTCTAAAATTTAATTTTTGTTTGTGTAATTGTGTGTTTTGAAAGTGAGCTGGAATGAGTAATTGCATTCTAGTTAAACCTAAACATAATTCAAGATAACCCATGTCGTCCGTCAAAAAGAAAATATTTAGTGCAGAGTAATCATCACTCTAATTCTTGTATTCCGCCAAAAAGAATTATACCGTAATAAATATTATTTCACGAGTGTGGTCCAACACGTAATGAGATCTCAAACAAACCTTTATTTTGGGAACTTTTTAAATATATAATATGAAAAAAAGGGATTTTAAAAGTTAAAATTCATTTAGTAAGGATTGTACCATCAATCCTTGAGGAGGAAAATCAATTTCTAAAACAATGAACTATGCCTAATTATAATAATATTTTTAATTTTTTATATAAAAATGTTACTAACACTAAGGAACCTAAAACAAGGGTTTCAGCATCTTTACCCTTAGACCGAACTGTAATAAAAAAAAAAAACTAATACATCAATCCATTAACCTCACTTTTCTATTACCCTCCCAAATCCAGGCAATTCTGTGGAGTAAACACGAAGCATCAAATCAAAATCATATATACAGCATTGTTCATGAAATCACTAAAAACTTACAATCTTGATCACACTCGACTTTCCATAATTACACAATGGTCCCACTCCCACCAAAATTACATTTTCCTTACAAACACCATTTCAATTTTCAAACTCGCTTGATGCCTGATGCCTTCCTAATTATTTTTTTTATATTTTATTTCAAATTTCAAATTTTTGAACGCAAAAATTGAGCCAAAACAATCAGTCAGCAGAAGACACCGCGTGAGACTGAGTTTGGTGCTGATGCGACGTCGTTGCAGCACAAAGATAAGGCCTCAGCTTGTTCCTCCACACATCCTCAAAAGCAACAGCATCCCCTCCCTTCCACTTCACTTCCACCACAACCAGCTCCTCCGTTAACCGGTAAACCACCAACGCAATAACCAAATTCCCATTTTGCCCCTCCACCTCAACCCCAAAATCATTCTTCCTCCTCACTGCAAACCCCTCCGCCTTCGCCGCCGCTTCCGCCTTCTCCACAACCCTCTCCGGCGACTCCCGCAACATAAACCGCTCCCCTTCCTCCTCCACCTTGTTAAACAACTGCGAAAGGTTCAAACCCGAAGAGAAAAACGAGATTATATCAAACGCGTTCAAATCCATCACCTTTTCATCATCACTACTATCCACCTTCGATCCCAAATCCTCCTCGTGAAACTTCACCTCCTTATACCCCTTCCGAAACCATGGATCCTTGGTAATCTCATCAACGGTGATCCTCGTCTCCGGGTTCGTATCCATTAACCTCGACAAAAACCGCCGCAAATCCGGCGAAACCCACCGCGGGCACCGGAACTCGCCGCTATAAATTTTCTTATACATCGCCATCAAATTCGGATCATTAAACGGAAGATAACCAGCAACAAGAACAAATAAAATAACTCCACAAGACCAAACATCAACTTTAGCACCATCATAACCCTTCCTCACCAGAATCTCCGGTGCCACGTAAGCAGGCGTGCCACAAAGCGTGTGTAACAAACCATCCACCCGAACCTGCTCCCTCAACGCACTGAGTCCAAAATCGGTGACCTTCAGATTACCCTAACATTACATAAAAATCAGTTACAGATCAGTTATACTGTTGTAACAGAATAATAAGATCAATAACTAACTGCTAACAGAAAAACTAAAATCTAATTGTGTGATACCTTGTCATCGAGCAAGAGGTTTTCAGGCTTCAAGTCACGGTGGAAGACACCGCGGTAATGGCAGTAACCGACGGCGGAGATTAACTGTTGGAAGTAGCGACGGGCGAGATCTTCGCTGAAGCGACCTTTGGAGATTCTCGCGAAGAGTTCTCCTCCTTTTGCGAACTCCATGACGAAGTAGATTTTGGTCTTGGTGGCTAGAACCTCGTGGAGTCTCACGATGTTTGGGTGGTGGAGACGGCTCATGATGGAGATCTCGCGCTTCACGTTTCCGACGAGTCCTGTTCCCATGACCTTCTTCTTGCTTATCACCTTCACCGCCACGCTCTGTCCTGTATCTACATTCCGCGCGTGGTACACCTTCGCGAACGCGCCGCAGCCTAGGAGCCTCCCCAATTCATATTTGCCGAACAGCGCGGTGGGCTCCGCCGCCGCCTGTTCGATCTCCGGCATTCGGTTTTACACCTCAGACCGAGCTCTCGTAAGAGAGCACGATCAAACAATTACCTAATTGAAATTGATAATTAACCTGTTATGCTAGCTGCTGTGTGCTGTGATCTGATTGATTAGCTCAGTTTAATTTGGAAACAACTTAATGCAACTGAATCTGAGAAATTTCTTTGACAATATGCTCTTTTTTTTTTTTCCTTTCTGTGTCTGAGTTTTGAATTGATAATGGGGCTGGTGGAAATGGAACTGGTAGGGAAAGAGGTTTCTAGTTCAGTAGATGTTAAGAAGTTTCAGGATGGAAAGAAGCGTGTTCGCGTTAAGGTTACGATGGAAAGCTATTTATTCCGTGTTTGGTTACCCAAAATAACGTTACGTTAAAAATGGATTTGAACAAACGTTATTTTCATTAATATTAGTCAAATCCATATTTATAATGTAAAAAGTTATTTATATTATGTATAGTTTATCTAAAATCACGTTATAAAGTTATAAAATGGATTTAAACTAAGTGCCCGTTTGATTTAAATTTTAAATCATCCAAAATCAATTTTTTAGAATTGATTTTAAATCACTTCCGTCTAAAGTACATAATCTATCCCAACCATTTATTTTTAAAATCAATTTTACTCAATTGTAAACCAAATAGACACTGACATTATTTTTCTTAGCGTTAATCAAATCCATGTTTATAACATAATTTTAAGATAAATTAATTATTAATTAAATATATTTTTAGTTTATTAATTATTGTTAAAATTTGATTTTGATAATGATATTTTAAAATCGGTTGATTTTATCATTTAGAAAGTAAAAATATTTTTTAGTTTTTACAATAAATTTAATAATAAAATTGTCCAATAAAAATTAAATTAATATTTTTTTAATTTTTAAAAATTAAAATCATAAATTTTAAATTATAAAAATTAAAATGAAATCTTATCCATATATATCATATATGGAAAAACATATTTAACTCATTAATGATTTACTTTGATGGTTTAGGGATTAAAAAAGAAAAAGAAAACTTTTGCTTACGGCGTTACGCGTGACTGCGTGATGGTTGAAGAGTGAGACCGTGATTCATTTTTCGTACAAAAATTTTCGGCCACACACGAGGTGATTGATAATTGGGAGATGAGGTTGACTCCTGCAATAAGATATTGCCACGTCGGCGCCGACGTTTAGCGGAAAACTAAATTGGTGTTTTGAATTTTTCACTAATCGTTGTTGGGATTGTGACCTTTGTTAAGATTTCTGGCAATTAAACGTGTTGGCAAATTAAATGTAGTATTGTTTTTCAAAAAGAAATGCCGCTGGATTTAATTTTATTATTTAATTTTTAAACGCAAATATAATATAGTACTCAATTTAATAGTATGTGTTTGTACAGTAACATTAGCATCCAGAAGAAACTAAAGACGCTATTAAATAGAGTTTTGAGAGTTATCTTCATATTTAAGAGTATTAGCCAATTGTAAATTTAATGCACTTTTGAAAGAATTAAAAAAAAATAATTTAATAAATTTATTATATCTTTTAAATTCTTTATTATTTTTCTTAATATGTATAAAAAATCTTAAATGATAGATGAATTAAAATGGAGGGAGTAATAAATAAATTTTAAAATATAAGTATCTTATTTCCAATATATATCATAATATAATTATTTATAATAATTATTTGTGTTCACTCAATTGCTTTTTCATAAATAAATAAATAAATATAAGTTGTATCATAATTTTATAAATATATAAAAAATTAAATATATATATATGTATAGGTTGTGTATAATTAAATTTATAAATAAAATTATATGTGTGTGTTTAGGTTCAATTTGAAATAAATTGAATTGATTGCTATAATAAGTTAACCCTTTAATTAAAGCTGACTTTAATGGATAAAAGTTTACACTAAAAGGTTGTAGTGTCAACTTTGATGCTAAAATGGTAGAAGTCAAAATGTAGCATCCCAATAAAACAATCGATGTTAAGTAGTGTTGGCTTAACTGAATCTAAATGGGGACTTTTGGGTAAAACATGACAGTCGACACTAAATCGAGTGTTGGGTGGGCTGACACAAATTAGTGTAAGCTATAACATGAACAAAAAGAAAGCATCTTCGTCATCATTCCACCAACGTTGGTAGATAACCATGACCATGCCTCTTTGTTCCTTCGATTTGTAGCCTTTATCATTACTAAATGCAAACCCCACCATTGCGAGTCACAATCTTTTCCATCCAAAAACTTGAACTCATTTCAACCATTGCACCACCAATAAAGTATTTACTCTGCTCTATCCTCCACCACCTAGTTATGTCCTTCATGTCACGCCAATTGAAGAAAACATAACAAATAAATGCAACAACACCTGCAAATAAGCAAATGTAAAAGAAAAATAGGAATTACAACTCAAAACCAACAAAATATATAAAGAAGGAATGACTTTGGCCCCATATTTTGGCTTCGGCCCCAGTTCACCTTAATTAATCCAGACTAGACTTCAGTCCCCAGTTGGACTTCAGTCATTGGTTTAAGATTCAGGTTTCGGCCCACAGTTATTAAGGATGATCAGTACCCAGGGTGATTAGTACCAGTGGTGGTGATTAGTACCCAGGGAAGACGTTCCTTGTAGTATGAGCTCATGTCTAGCCACACAGTTATATAGTGATAAGATCCCGTCCTGCCGAGAAATGCAGATCATTCATAACATATCTAACTTGAGTTTGGCGTTACATATCATGTTAAGTTGAGTTGAGTTATGATGTTATGATGAATTGAGATTGAGTTAGCTTATGTATGATTTGTTGGACTATATGTTGCATCCCATATGTCTGCCCTCCCCACACTGTTTGCATGCATAGTTATACTCACTGAGACACTATAGTCTCACCCGTGTTTGTGGGATACATTCTAGATATGTAGGATTGTCTGACTGGATGCATGGGCGAAGAGTTTGAAGCTCCTTGGTGGATTCTTCCACTTTTAGTTGTTTATTTTGAATTCCATGTGGGAAGATAATGTATACATGTTATACTATGTTAAGCTAGGCAGAGAATTCTATATTCAAGGATGATGTATTTCTGAGCCACGAAGTGACATTTGTATTATGGAAGTTATGGTTTCTGATTATTGCTTATCGCTTTTGTAATCGTTGGAGTCACTTAAGCATCTTATGAATGTGTATGTAAAGATATCAGTAATGGCGCGAAATAATTTCAGGAATCTAGGAATAGTATCTTCAACGAGCATTATACTTGAATTTAAAAATTATACAGGACATTACATACCCATTTTCTTTCTTCTTTTTTCTTTGTTTTCTTTACCATTTCTTCATACCAAACTGAGTATATAAGATTCCAAACAATAGTTGGTTGTAATGGAAGTGTACTGTGATTCCAAACGAACTTTATCTATAAGACCAATGGTTCGAAAGCTGAAGACACTACTTTTGGGAGCATTTTACTTAACCACCACCCTAGCCCAAAGTTTAAATCCCCTACGAGGATTCCCAATAAAAAAAATTGAGTATATAAGATTTCTTTCAACAATAATAAAATTTGTGAACACGCAAAATCACTTGCAATTATTTTACAATTATTGACGATGCAAATCCATCAACTTAGTATACTAGGCATCAATCCATGTGATACCATTCTAGGTGCCATGTAGATTAGTATCTACACATAAAATTGTCATGTGGCAACACATGCGTGTGTGTGTAACCATTAAAGGAGTAGTTCCCCACCCTGGAGCTACTTTACCATATTCTGAATTCAATGGTGTCAATAAATTCCCTACAACAGTTCGTCTCGGATCAGATCTAGAACTATCGTCAATGGTTTGTGTAGCCATAAATCTTAAGTCTTATTTTTTATTCATTGAGATCTGTTGACTTTGTATACCATTCCGCTGTAAATAAAGGATCCTATCCTATAGATCCATTGTGGTGTTGAAATGAATTATCTAATAATGGAAACAACAACCCTAATTGTCATCTCTATATCTGGTTTACTTGTAAGTTTTACCTCTATATATGTGTGTGTGTGAGATTAGGCGTTAAGTACAACATTTTATATATGTAAGACGCTTATGCGACATAATTAATTAGTTATTTTCATAAGTTTTTTTAAATGTTTTTTAATAAAATATTAACAGAGTAACTTCCGCTACTTTGTTGTATTTTCAAATTTTTATGTCACAAATGTACCTGCATGGACACGACTAAGCACTAAGATTATTTATTACATCATTTTTTATTTTAAAAATAATTAGTAAAATATAAATTAAATTTCAATATATCCTATATCTATTTTTAACACTATGAAAAGTTTAAGTAATTAAGTATATATATTACGGTGCTGAAATAACAATGTCCATAATGTTTATTGTTTAACGCGCCACCAATTCACCAATGTGTCAAAGTAATCGTAATATAGAGGAACGATGATTCTCCAATGTATTGTCTCCGGCCGTTAATAAATAGTCTTTTATTGATAATAAAAAATTAAAATAATAAAAATAAAGATATTTAAAATTTTAAATTTTATAAAAGTTTAAAAAATATTTTAATTATTAAAAATAATATTTCAATGATGATTTATTAATATTTATTATATATTATTTGAATAAATTTAAATATTAATTCAAGAAAGTAAGGAAAATATAAATAAATTTTATCTAGTACTACTTAATTAAATAAAAATATATTAATTTAATCTAACATTAAAAAGTGTCATAAAATACAAAAGAAATGTAACTACATGAGAAGATAGTACATACAATAATTACTTTACTACTAGAAATAACAATTCAAATTTATCTCTATATATTACTTTTGAGACTTTATGATGAAGTGTTGTGAGACAATCATTTTCTCTACTTCCAAATCTAAAAAGAAACATGTCATTTTTTTTTATATTTTCTTAACATTTTTATTTGAGTTTGTGTTGCACACAACTCACTTGTAAATATTTTTGGAAATTCTATTAAATCTCCCTCAATCTTCTAAAAGCTGATATATTTTGAAATATAAAATAGTCATAATTCTAATTCTTTATTAATTTTTTATATTCCAAACCTCTTTATTAATTCAAATTTAAGTTCTTATCATTATCATTTAATAATATATAATTCTTAATTAATTAATAATAATAGCAATAACAAATGATTAATTTTAAAATTTGAATACTATAATTATTTATTATTATTTTAAAGTTTAAACTGTTTATATAAAATAATATGATAATTTTAAAATTATTTGTAAAAATTACTGGTTGAATAATATGGTTAGAATAATTATATTTTATAAATTAATAACTCAAATAAAAAATAAGAATCATTTAATATATATATATATATATATTCAAATTAAATCCCTTATTCAAACTAGTTATCTATAAACTAACAAATGGTTGGTTAAAATAATAGGTGTTTGATATCTCTTATGTAAGATCTTGGGGGTTCGATCTTGTGTTTGGAAGAAAAAAAACTCTACTTACAGAATTAGTTTTACCATGATATGAATGTTTTGGACTTGATTAGTAGGATCAATGAAAGATACATGTTATTTACATAAAAAAATAATTATTTGTTAACATTTATATATTAAATTTAGATTATTTCATTTTGAGTCTACATAAATTTTATATTTTAATATATTTATCATTAAAAATATTAATGATATAAAAGGAGTTTAATATGTAGACTTACAAAATAACGACTTTGACTTTTCTAAGTCAATCACCCATATCCGCGTTTTATAACATTGCAAGAAACTAAAGAAGGATTTGCACATTTATATATTCATTTGAATTAATATTAATTGGTGTCAACTTTCACCAGTTTCCTATTTTCTTTACTATTTTTTGGGCCATATAATTGATTGTCCCCTTTTTTACATTTGGATTTTAGGCTGAGATTCTTCAATATTAGAGAATGAGTAGTAATCTTAGCTGTAAACAGTATGCAATTTACATAACTTACAAAAAAAAATATATGAATTATCGATAATATGTAAGAAAACGGAGAAAGACAGAAGAAAAAATTATATAATGATGAGTCATTAAAATTATGACTTAGGAAGGAAAAAGAGTTTAATTAGTATGCACTGACATTGACGTTTAATCATGATTTTTCATTTATATGATTTTTAAAATATTAATTAGTAAAGTCAACAAACTTACCATAAATCAATGGTTATGATTAACCGTTTGTGTAAAACTTTTTACACTGTCAGTGCACAATCCTTTTTCTCATATATATATATATATATATATATATATATATATATATATATATATATATATATATATATATATCATAGGCCGAGAATAACAATATATAAAGCCTAGTTATAGCAAAGGAAAGGTGAAAAAATTAATCATAATTATTATCATACACATACAAAATGAATGAAATAGGAAAGGAGAAAAAGTTAGCTTATAACTATTAGCTAGTGAGAAAATAAAATTTAACTGTCAAAACAAATACTTGAATAAAAATTATAATCATATATATAATAAGCTAGGAAATGCAGTTAGACATATAAAATAAAGGGGTTGAAATATAAGAACTTAAGATATTTATTAAGATATTTATTAGTAATTTAATTTATTAAGGTTAGGGGTACATTTACCACCCTGATCCGCTGATCGATCTATATGTAGGTCTGTCAATGGATATGACCCTAGCCTCAAACTTTTTAGGTCCGAAAATTTTAATTAGGAATATTAATTCTAATCAAAATTTTCTACACTCATGAGCTTAAGTAATTAATTATCATAGTAGTATTTATTTATGGAATCACATTCTGACCTATAACATGTAGTAGTCAGATGTTAAGCATCCCAATCATTCGGGTATTAACATTTTCAATGTAGTGGCATTAATTTAATAAAGATCACTTTAATAAAAAATCATTAATCACGATTAGATGCTTATATGTATGACACGTACAACTTTAACTAACATATATTGAGTAAAATAAACCTTGTCCAACTCAGAATCAAAATGCATCACCTGAACAAAACAATTTAGATCTGGCGTAAAGGTTTGGAGTTTTAAAAGGGCAAAAAAAGCTACCTACCGAATGTCCGTTGATCCTGTATCAGCTATTGTATATATTTCATTAAGGTTGCTAGGCAAGATGCCCTTCTTGTTTAATTTATCCATTAATTAAATTTTTTAATTCAAGGAGAGAGAAATTTCCATTACAATATAAAACATATATAAGAGCGACCTTACATAAACGGAGATTTTTCAGGGTCGACCTTAAAAAAGTGATGATTTTGTGTGGGTCTTGACTTTTCTTTTGGTGAGTGGGAAAGAATGTGTGGGTCTTGACTAATAAGTATGATTTATAAATTTAATATTAAAAAACTTAATAATATATACTATTAAATTAAATAATTTGTTTATAATAATTAAATTAAGGATATATTGTTGGAACTTTAGCAATTACAAATAATAGACAAGATACACTGTGTTGGATTACTAAGATTCTTGAGTTTTAAAATATATCTGGATCCATTTGACGTTGATTGGAGGTTGCAGCGAAATAGCCTTTTGATGCAATGATTTTCCTCAACCAAATCACCGAATTCCTCAATGGGACTAGATGTTTCTTTTCTGATGGGGAGACAGAGAGACGTGTTTCTGATTTGACATATTGGTGACCATAACCATCTTTACGATTTTAAACCTATTAGGGTTCCCATTAACCCCTAACAGGCCAAATCCGATTTCCACTTATTTGAGCCCATATCAGTTTTTCCTATTGGCAATATAAAGACTCACTAAAATTAGATCACTTTTATTAAGCCCAACTAAATGTAAATAGCTAATCTAAATGCTATAAAAAATATATATTGCCCATATTAAAGAACCTAAACAACAATAGTAATACACTTTTTGTTTGTGGTATAAATAGTATACCACTATTTGTGGTGCGTTTAGCATTATTGTATTTCATATGTTCGTGTCTAAGAATATTTTTGGATCCTATGTTTGTGTCTAAAAATATTTTCGGAAAATCTTTGTCTAAACTCAGAATGAGGAGAGAAAAAATAGAGGAAAATTTATTTGATTAGTGATGAGATGAAAAAGGAAAGAGGAAATATAGATAAAATCAAGGGCTATATTTCATAATTTTTTTTTTTACCAATTTTTCTTTATAAAAGTATGTAAAAGGTGTAAATCGATGCATACTAATTAAGTCACACATCACTTGACACAAAGTACATAAAAAATAATAATTTAGATCAATTTGGATTGGGTGAAAAGAGTTTGAGCCTAGTCTTGCATCAAGAAAATCAAAACCCAAATAGACTAATTCATTTCTAATATAATTTTTCATACATTTTAATTATATATTTTCTTGAGTTTTTACATTTTAAAAAGAATAAAATTAATTTAAAATCTGACTTGGTGTGATTGTAAGGATTTGTTTACCGAAGGTAAAATCCACTTCAATAATTTACACGTTAAAAATAATTAATTAATTTATCTGTCTGTCACTCGTTGGTGAATGTACTCAACATACCAAAAATCAGATTGTTAAAAAAATTACCAAATTCAAATCAGTCCCAACTAAAAGTTTTTAATTAATTATATTCATCATTTTCAAACTTGACCCACTACAAAAAATTAATTTTGAATGCTAGAGTAGTATATATTACTTTTAATCACATACAAACACCTTATGTATACATGGCTATTCCCTAGCTATTTTAAATTTTTTAAGAAAACAAATATGAAAATAGTTATAAATAAAGGAGTATTAAAGTCCATATTCCATAATGCGATAATATCAAAAAGAGTTTAATGAATATACATTATTAACATAAAAAAAAGTTTTACACAGACATCTAATTATGTGTTACTACATAGTTTATTAAGTGTAATAACACAGAAGGTTACAAGAAAATCCCGATTTAGAGTCCAAAAATTAGCGTAGGCCACGAGACCCACGCTTAATTTTTGTTCTACACTACTAGAAATTTGCTTATTACCTACAGATTTTTCTTACAAATTTTTTTTTAGGAATTTCTTACAAATTTTTCTACAATTTTGAAAATTTTCTTATGATTATGAAAGTTGCAACAAAAATTGCAAGAAACAATGAATTTTGTTGGGAATTTTCCTACGAAAATAATTTGTAGAAAATTTTTGTAGGAAAATCTCTAAAAAAATATAGGTGCAAAAGAAAATGGTATGAAAATATGTAGAAAATTTAACCTATAAATTTACTTACGATTTTTTCCTACAGATTTTCCTATAAGCTATATTCTTACAAATTTTCCTACAATTTATTTCCTACAAATTTTCTTATAAATTTTTCTTGGGGAAGTTCCTACAAATTTATTTCCTACGAGTTTTCCTATAACATTTTGCTTATGATTTTCCCGCGAATTAACTTCCTACAAATTTACCTACCAATTATTTTTAGAAGATATTCTTGTTAATTTTAATTGCACGAAAATTTGTAAGAAAATTTACCTACAAATTTACTTGCGAATTTTTTTTACAGATTTTCTTATAAGTTATTTTCTTATGAATTTTCCTACAATTTTTCTTGGGGAAATTCCTACAAATTTATTTCCTGCGAATTTTTCTATAACATTTTGCTTATGATCTTCCCGCGAATTAACTTCCTACAAGTTTACCTACCAATTATTTTTAGAAAATATTCTTGTTAATTTTAATTGCATGAAAATTTATAAGAAAATTTACCTGCAAATTTTTCCTACAGATTTTCTTATAAGCAATTTTCTTGTGGATTTTCCTATAATGTATTTTCTACAAATTTCCTTACAAATTATTCTAAGGGAAATTCCTACATATTTTCTTATGATTTTTTTTTTACAATTTTTTCCTACAAATTTACTCACCACTTATTTCCTACAGATTTACTTACTATTTTTTTTAAATTAAAATTACAAAATTTAAAATACAACAAAAACACAGTTATGAAATTGAGTCATTAGCACATTTATTTTATCACTCGCACATTCTCTCTCGAAATCCCTCTCTCATTTATCACACAGTTGTTATGAAATTCTGAGTCTCTGTAGCTCTTTGCTCTCGGCTTCTCTCTTGCTTCACTCACACAATGCTCTAACGCTTCTCTCCGCTCACCTTGTAGAGGTCCTCTCCGCGCTCACTGTCTCGCTTATCTCCGCTTCACTCCACTTCTCTCACGCTTCACTCACACGATGTTCTCACGATGATCTCCGCGTTCAGGTTTGCTAAGATTTTCTTCTTCTTTTTGGAATCAGATCCGTGCTTGGCTTTATTCCACCCTAAAACATCTTCTTCAATTTCTTAATCAGATTTGTGCTTGGTTCTCTACTCAGATTTCATTTGTTCTCTAACCTAACATATTTCTTCAATCAATCGCTTCTTTCAGCCTTTCAAGCTATTAACTCATCGATAATCAGATCTATTGCTTGTCTCAGCTATAAACCACCAAGTTGTTATATGGTTGTGTTGTTGGTGCATGCCTCAATACTAAAAGTTGATTGGCTTACTGATTGTCTTTCATCCTGAAAAGTAAGTTGTGTTCTGACTGAATTATCTTTATTCTCCGCTTAAAATTTATGCTCGTTGAAAATAAGTGGATGCATAGTTTGTTGTGAAACTAAGATCAGTTCAGCACTTTGACAATTTAGATCTTAATTTCAAATTATTTGGATATTCCTAGCAGGTCACATTTGAAATTATAGGGAATTTAGCATTTCAGAGTATCTTTTCAATGATTTTGGTTTCTTTATATTAGATATATGATTCTTCCAAATCGGAATGATATGGAGTGTATTAGTCCAATACTCAGATGACAATTCCAATAATTCTTACTTTTGAAATAGCCTTGGAGCCTGCATAGTCAATTTAAGATTGAATAAATAGAGCATATCACGAATAATGTCGTTACTGTTACACACAGAAGAGAATAAACTTATGCTATCAAGTATCAAGTTTGACATGAATAATTGAAGAAAAATTTATAATTGGGGTGGAGCAGGGCTTTCTACAGGCAATGGTGAATCATTTTGGGTTTAATAAGACATAGATTAGCTTAATCAATACCTTATGTACCTACTGATATCTCATTCCATTATATTAAAATTAAATCCATGCCAATATCAATATATATGTTCTGAGGGAAAAGTGATCCTTTTCTCCATGTCTTTACACTGTACAAAAGGGATAAGTAGTTGTTGAGTTTTTTTTTTCAGCAAGTAGGAGATGTGTGCTTTATTATTTTACTTGAAAGAAAATAAAATAAAAATGTAACTATATAGAAGGAAAAGAGCATGGGCATAGAGAGACCTTGTTTAAGTTTGAGGCTATGAGGCTTTGGCCATGAAATATGGTTTGGTTGGGAATTCCATTGAGGAATAGAGATACGTAAAAATTATATGTGATGGATAAAACCAAAGCCAACCAAAACATGTGATCTCCTTCATGTCTTCTAGCCCTATCTTTTTAAAGTTCCTATTTTGACCATCTACACCTGAAGATTTGGCAACTTCACCACAGTTGCTGGTAGAACTTTCTTTACACAAGGACACAACATCAGCTGAATCTATTAAGTCACTTTCTCCAACAATCATCTCTTTTCTCATTCTTCCCGGCCTTGAGGAGTTCATGTTTTGACTTAAGACACCTGAAACAAAGATATATGTAAACTAAACCCCAAAAAAGGCATAGTAGTTTTCCAACAATTATCCCCCATCATAACTGCATATTCTAGAGCACCCCTTTTGGTCAAGAAACTGAGACTTGGTGTAGTGTGTGAAATTGAGCCACTAAATAAAGCAACAAATCCTGCAAATCCTAATTCATCATAGAATCGAGGGGCTAATTTTAAAATAATTTTTTTAAAATAATAAAATATGGGGTTTTAATAAATAGAACATATAATAATTTTAAAAATTATAAAATATGCATTATCGTTGATGTGTTTGAAATACAAGACTAATATAATAGGGCTGTTAGTATTACGTTTGATTTTTCAAAAAAAAAAATTCATGATTAGGTGTTTACAAACTATGGACTAATAATAATGATCTTTTCTTTTTCAAACTTGGTCCATTTCATTGTATAAAACAATGCGTGTAGTATAGGGGGTATTGTGACTTGTTTATAGGTTAAAGTACTTCTTGTGTATTCTCTTTAATAAATTTTGCCTTATAAAATGTTTAAATATTTATAAATTTATTTAAATGTTAGCCTTTTCATGAAGAAAGTAAAGTACTAAACTGAGTTATAGAACTGGAGTCTCTAATAAAAACAGTTTGACCTTCACAGTTTCATATTATAATTTCTACTTTGCCGGTCTTTTTGCAGTTCGAGTTGGGTTGTTGTATCTGATATCTAGTTTTGGAGGGAGCTTGTTGTCTGCTCTATTCATACAAACAAGTATATCTTAATAATAGTTTAGATTCTGTTACATTGATATAATTTAGATATATTAGTTCATTCTCATTTTTTGTCTTCACCGGAGTGAATTTTTTATATAGAAGAATGAAAGTGACCCCTTTTATTTTCTTGAAGTAGAGCTCTAGTACTTGTAGAATTTAAATTTGTTTGATTTGATTTTCTATATAGAAAATGGAAATGCCTGCACACCGGTCATGGATGTATAATAGGCTTCTTCCTGGTCGAAGGGGATATACAGATGAATTTTTAAAAGGTGTTGAAGAATTTCTTAATTTCGCTTGTCAGCAACCAAAATATTTAATTGAGGGTGTAATAAGGTGTCCATGTAAACTGTGTAAGAATGAGAGGCACCTATCCCCAGATGAAGTCAATGCTCATATTCTTCAAAAGGGGTTTTCACCGGGATATTCGTATTGGACATCACATGGAGAGGAAGTCCCTTAGAAAAATGTGGATATTGATATGCATTCAAGAGCTTCTAGTAGTCAACAACGGGGTTGTGATGACAGGAATTTGGATGATTATGAGGGTGTTAATAAATATCAAAGCATGATCTTTGATGCTGCTGGTATTAATCACATTCAACATGATGAAGAGGAACCTCCAAATATGGAAGCTTCCAAATTTTACGACATGTTGAATGCAGCCCAACAACCATTGTGGCCAGGATTTAAAAATGCAACAGAGTTGTCTGCTGCTATTACAATGTTGAGTTTAAAATCTAAACACAACATGTCACAGGCTTGTTTCAATGACATGATGAAGTTTATGAAGGAGACAAGTTATCCTGAGAATTTAATACCTCCTAATTTTAGGAAAGCAAAGAAACTTGTAGTAGGGCTTGGTTTATCTAGCAAGAAAATTGATTGTTGCATTAATGGGTGTATGTTGTACTATAAAGATGATAGAACTTTGAAGGAGTGAAAGTTTTGTAATAAACCCCGGTATAAACCACGTAGTTCATGCAAACGAAACTCTAAATGTATTCCTCGCAAGAGATTGCATTATTTGCCTCTCATCCCTAGACTGCAACGACTATATGCTTCTATGAAGTCTGCAGAGCATATGAGGTGGCACTATGAAAATCGGAAGAAAGAAGGTGTGTTGTGTCACCCTTCGGATGGAGAATCCTGGAAACATTTTGACCGAGTGTATCCTGAATTTGCCTCAGAACCTCGAAATGTTAGACTTGGTTTGTGTGCTGATGGCTTCACACCTTATAGCCAATCTGAAACCCCGTATTCTTGTTGGCCAGTAATTGTCACTCCATAAAATCTTCCTCCTGAGATATGTATGACAATCCCATATATGTTTCTCACCTTAATCATTCCCGGCCCACATAATCCAAAAACTAAAATTGATGTGTATTTACAGCCCTTGATAGATGAGTTACAACAACTGTGGAATGATGGTGTGCTAACATATGATGCCTCAAAGAAGCAGAATTTTCGATTGAGAGCTGCATTGATATGGACAATAAATGATTTTCCTGCCTATGGGATGTTATCTGGGTGGAGCATGGCTGGAAAACTAGCTTGTCCAATATGCATGGAAAAATCAAAAGCTTTCACCTTGAAGCATGGAAGAAAAAATTCATGGTTTGATTGTCATCGTCAATTTTTACCTTGTAATCATTCTTTCAGAAGAAATAGGGATGCATTTTACAAAAATAGAATTGAAAAATCCACACCTCCTCCTAGGTTAAATGATGGCGAAGCGTGGGAAAGGGTTTGTGTCATTCCAAAGGTAACTGAAATGAGGCAATGCAATGTTCCAGGATATGGAATTTCCCATAATTGGATCAAAAGAAGCATATTTTGGGATTTGCCGTATTGGAGACATAACCTTTTGAGGCATAATCTTGATGTTATGCATATAGAAAAAAATGTGTTTGATAATGCATTTCATACTGTCATGGACAACCCAGAAAAAACAAAGGACAATGCAAATGCACGACTGGACTTTTGAGTATTGTCGTCGAAAGGAATTATTGTTGAAAGAAAATCCTAATGGGAAGTATATGAAACCTAAAGCTAAATACAGTTTAACCAAGGAGCAGAAGAATGATGTGTCTGAATGGGTGAAGGGGTTGAAGATGTCTGATGGTTATGCTTCCAACATTGCTAGATGTGTAGATTCAAAACACAAAAGATTGTTTGGGATGAAAAGTCATGATTGCCATATTTTTATGGAATGTCTTCTTCCAATAGCTTTCAGTGCTCTTCCTGAACCAATATGGAATGCCTTAACTGAGCTTAGTCAATTTTTTAGAGACTTGTGCTCGACAATGTTATGGGAAGATCATCTATTACAAATGCAATTAAATATTCCTATAATATCATGTAAGTTGGAGCGTATATTTCCACCTGCATTGTTTGACTCTATGAAGCATCTTCCAATTCATTTTCCTTATGAAGCTAAGATGGGTGGACCGGTTCAATATCGTTGGATGTACCCATCTGAAAGGTATCTATCTCTGATTTCCTTTCTTATGTGTTGAATATTTTACAACCATACCTAATCTTCTTATGTTTAATATCTTTTTGTACTTAGGTTTCTAAATAAAATTAAAAAAACTGTGAAAAACAAAAACCGTGTCGAAGGGTCTATATGTGAAGCATACTTGGTGCAAGAGACATCCTATTTCATTTCCCATTATTTTGAGCCTCATATCCAACACTCTAATGGAGTTGGCACCAATGAAAGGGTTCATCAAGAACATGTAGAACCAACTTTGTCTATCTTTAAACATTTTGGACAAACAGCTGGCAAGTACAATGAAAGATGGCTTGAGGATAAGGAAGTATCGGCTGCCCAATTACATGTTCTCCTAAATTGTGTTGAGGTTAAACCATATATTGAGTAAGTGTCCAACATTACATATATCTCCACTAATTCAACAAATGTAATAGTTATATCTAATTTAAATTAATATCTTATGCAGTATATATGTACAAACTTTGAAAGATATGTATGGAAACCTCAATGACCATATCATTGATAAACAAATAGAAGCTGATTTTCCACGATGGTTTCAAGAATATGTAAGTATTGCTTTAAACTACTTTAACTTATTAGGAGAATAATTTTATTTACAATTTTTTTTTTTGTGATTAGGTCAACAATAATCACCAACTTAGGTTACAAAACCCTGAGTTGTATGACTTGGCAAGGGGACCTCTGCGAGTAGCAAAGTCATGGCCTATTTATTTTGTTAATGGATATAAATTTCACACTATTGCTAGGGGTGAGGGCAAAATAACATATAATAGTGGGGTATGTGTTAGTGGAGTTGGACACAATGAAACCTCAAATGATTACCATGGTGTTCTGCAAGATATTCTTGAACTGAAATGGCCAAGTCGAGCAACAAAGAAGGTAGTTCTGTTTTATTGTGATTGGTATGACCCTTCAAACCGTGGGATGAGGATGCATAACAAGTATAAGATCGTAGAAGTACGAAAGGGGAGAACATATGGAAAATTTGACCCTTTTATACTTCCAAAAACAGCAACTTAAGTTTACTATTCACCTTATCCTGGACGACAAAAGGATAAGGCTGATTGGTTAGTAGTTATCAAGTCCAAGCCAAGGGGAGTTGTTGATGACAGAAGTAGTTTGGAAGTTGCTTATCAAGTGGAGGAGTCAAACCTTAATGCAACGATTGGAGATGATCCAATTGATCACTTATGGGATGATGAAATTGATGGTGAATAGGTTGAATTGCCAGGGATATGGAAAAATGAAGAGGAGGAAGAGGAAGAGGAAGAGGAAAAGGAAGAAGAAGGAGAAGAGGAGGAAGATGAATGACAATGTTAATGGATTATCAATCAAATTTTTGCTATTTATCCTTTTGCTACTTAGTTATTTTTGTTATTTATCCCTTTTGCTGTTAATGACAATGTTAATTTATGATATTGTTTTGTTTGGACAGATTGGGTTTACAAAAATATCCTCTTTGCTATTTATCCCTTTTGAATGTTAATACAGATGGTTTGGTTGTTTATTATATGGAGATTGAGTGGTTGATTAATCCAAATAATAAAGTACTATTATTTGGCATTTAAGTGTTTGGATAGCTCACATAATTGCATTTATTTACTTGGTTTAATTGTTGTGAATCAGACCAAGACAGTCGTGGAAAATGCTTGTCTTGGCATAGTTTCACTAGATCAAGACAACCGTGAAATATCCTCTGTTCTGGTATGCCTTATGACCTCATCAGCTTTATATTTGTAGATATTAGCAAAATTGTAACCCTTAATTCTGTGAAATAAGGAATCAAAATCTGTTGCATTATTTTTCATTATTATAACTATACTTACTATTATTATTGTGAAATATAAATTCCATGTAGTTGCGGTTTGCAAGTATATGTCTGATTTGGACCTCTTGATAAATCTATGAAGCCAGTTAAAAAGTTGAAAAAGAAAAAGCGTACACAAGTTGCAGTGCACACTTCTCATGCATCACAAACTCATATACCATTAATTGTTCCATCAAGTACCCTCCAAGCTCACACCAACCAACCTCAAACTGCACAATCCACTCAATCTCACCCTCAATCCACTCCACCTAGATCTGAACCTCAATCAACTCAAGCTATACCTCAACCTAGTGAACCTCAACCCATCCCTACACAAGTAACTCAAACAGCCGCTTCCTCATCTAGTCATGTTAGTGGAAACAAAATTAAGATTCTCCCAGAAGATGATGGGTGAGTTATTTGATTCTCTTCACATATGATATAAATTGTTAATGTTAAGCTTGTTTAATGTTTCATTTGCTATTTTCTTATACATAGGTTTGATAGACATAGATTGGTAGTCGGGGCCATTGCATCAATTATACGCAGTAAGTTTGAGGAGGCTAAACCATTATGGAAGAAGATCACTAAAACCCATCGGGATACATGGTATGATATATTCAAGGTAATCAAATCTCTATTATTTAATAAATTGATATTTTTATATTGTTTTGAATATACTATCTAATGTATTGATTTTTCTCATTTATTTTCAAAACCATTGAAGTCAAAGTTTGCATGGTCACCTCAATATGATGACATAGTCCGACGTAACTTTGAGAAACGAGGTGCAACTAAAATGACTCAAATCATGCAAGAAGTTCGAAAAGATTTAGATAGGAAACCACATTGGATGGGAGAGCTAGAATGGTCACAGCTAAAGGCACATTGGGAGTCCTATAGTTACAAAGAAAGGTCACAAAAAAATAAAAGAAATCATGAATCAATTGTGGGGGCATCTCCTCACACCGATGGATCTATACCTCACCGTTTACATTGGAAGAGAATGGTAATGTTAATGTGCTATTAGTTTATCAATATATTTTACAAAATTAGTGACACTATTATTTTTTAATTTTAGAGGGGAGAAACTGGAGTAGATCCATCCTTGACTGATTTCTATTTTCGCACTCATCTAAAGAAAGACCAAAGTTAGGTGGGTTCTCATGCAAAATATGCTTATGTAAGTAACATACTATATTACTGTACAAAATTTATTATCTCAATTCATTTTACAATATAGCCAAGCCTCTAGTTTGTCTTGGTTCATTTCTAGCTATCTATCTTAGAAATCTGCACATGTGGTAATACATAGAGTGAGTCATTAATTGTTATATATATATATATACACACACACACACTCAGTTCCAAGCCCTCTGGTTGGACCGATGATGACTGAGCTCACTTATTTTTGTATATATATTATCTTTGTCCTTTTACTTCTCTGTCTATTTCATGAATAATTATAGGAAATAGAAGAGGATCATGTCTGCAACGTTTATGACCAAAGTGAAAAGGAAAACAACAGTGTTATGAAACATGTTTTTAATAACAAAAATATACATGTCTTACTCTAGAAATAGAAAAAAGAGTACTTTTTGGTGTTGGTGGGGGTGTTTACATATAGTACTATCATGTCTTTGTTATTTATAGGGACAGAGGCTGAGAAAACAATGTGGCACTAATCTAGTTTATGATTTGTTTTTCATATTGTTGAATATTCTTGACCCTCTGCTGATTTAAGAAACTTGTTGAATATTCTAACTTGTTTCAAAGTTTGGTTTAACCTTTATGTTTGTGTTGTGCCTCCCTTTCTGTTGTTCTGTCTACATTTCGCATATCTTATCCTACATATGTAAAACTTAATTTGTTAAAATGAATAATTAATTACCTGCATTTCACATATCATAATTTTTTTCGAAAATTTGGTCCCTATTTAGAAGATAATGTGGCCCGTGAAACTTTCCAACTGCCTCCTAGTACCTTTTGTTTGTTTGTCCTCTTCACGCAGACAGAGAAGGAAACAACAACTGTTTATCTGGTTAAGAATTAAGTATTGAGTTCTAAAATACAAAAACTGTATGTGAAAGAATGAAAAATGACTTCTTTATATTACACAAGGAACCATGAAAGTCATCTTGCTTCGGGGACTTCCCTGTTTCATATAAGTCATATTGCCTATTTTTCAACCTTGTAGAATTTTCTTTTTCTTTTCAAGTGCCATTAAACAGATCCAAAACATAATGAATTTATTTGTGTGTGTAATTCAAAACAGAATGCAGGTCTCGCATGTTACATATTCCTTTTTTACAAGTCTCATATCCATGATCCATTTATTGTATTATTATCCGTGTGTGCTTATACCATTAGCTTGATTAATTATTTGATAATTTTTTTCTCTACCTAGCTATCTATCTTATCACCCAAATTTATGCAGGAAAAATTTGAAATGAAGACGGCAGAATTATCTTCCCAAAACTCAGAGTTATTAGAGGGTGGAGATGGTAGTCAACAGCCAATTATGCCATCTGATATTCATATATGGATAGATTCAGTTGGAGAGAAGAAAGGAAGGATCTTTGGATTTGGTTCTTTAAGTAAGAGTTTAATGGCATCCTCAAACCGAACAACACGTCTTTTCACTACTTCAGAGGATGTTGATGCCATTAGGAGCCAAGTTCAAGCCTTAAATGAGCCATTGCAACAAGAGCTGCGTGAAAAATTAGAGATGAGAAAAGAGAACTTAGAGAGGAGAAAAGAGAAATTGGAGATGAAAAAGGAGCTACGTGAGACCAAACAACAACTAGAAGCATTAATGAAACACTTAGGATTTGTTGCCTCTTCTTCTCATTCATCCCAAAATTGTAATGAAGATGATAGTGATGAAGATGATGATGGGGATGATGAGGAGGAGGAAGATTATTATGTCATACTAAAAAGATTGGATTTTATAGGATATTTGATAGTTTGTGATACTTTGTATGTGACACTTTTTACAAAACTAGATACTGTCTATGATACTTTTTACAGAATTAGATACTTTGTGATACTTTTTACAAAATTAAATATTGTCTATGATACTTTTTACAGAATTAGATACTGTGTATATGATACTATATAATTAGATATTGTGATATTTTCCTACAAATTTACCTTTGAATTTTTTTATGGATTTACCTACGAAAATTTCCTATGAATTTACCTACAAAAATTTTCCTACAAATTTACCTTTGAATTTTCTTATGGATTTACCTATGGAAATTTCCCATAAATTTACCTACAAAAATTTCCCTACAAATTTCCCTTCGAAATTTCCAATGGATTTACCTACGAAAATTTCCCACGAATTTACCTACAAAAATTTTCCTACAAATTTACCTCCGATTTTTCCTATGGATTTACCTACAAAAAAGTTCATGTGGATTTACCTACAAAAATTTCCTATAAATTTATCTTTGAATGTTTTCTATGGATTTACCTACGAAAAATTTCCTACGAATTTACCCATGGATATTTCCTACGGATTTACATATGAAATGAATTACCCACGAGTGTATTTCCTATGGAGGAAAATTTATAAGAAAATTTGTAGGAAATGCGTTTCCTACAAATTTTTGACAAAAATTTGTAGGAAAATCTGTAGGAAATGAGTAAAATTTTAGTAGTGCTAGCGTAGGCTGGCCCAAGCAAGGCCGACGCTAGGATGTCATTTGGTTTTTTAAATAAATATTTTAATTTTCGTCGGCCTGGCTAACGCTAAGAGGAGTATTGAATTTATTAATTTATTTTAGAATTAGGCTAAGCGTAGGCTGGTATACGCTAATGTTGGCCCTAATAGCTTTGTGCTTACCCCTCCCTCATTCATCTTCTATGCAGCCATCCCTCTTTTGCTTCTAGTTTTCTCTCTCTTGCTTCCCCCATCTCTCTTTGCTTCCCCCACCTTGTTTCCGATCAGCATTGCGAAGCTCATATCGCCACCAATAACCACCGTGAACCTACCTAATCCATCAAGCGCAGCCGAAACACGATCCCCCTAAGACCACCACAACCCCTGAACCCTAATCAAAGCCACCTTTCCAATTATCTGCCAAAATTATCTTCCCAACCACTATCACAAGTATAACATAGGCTTTCTCCCTTCTAAGATGTATTTCTACAATGTTCATTTTGGGCATGATTTTATTATTAGGTGAAGATTGAGTTTAATTTATCATTTATCATTGCTTTAGACCATCTGGTTTGCTTGCTCAATGATCAATGTTGGTACCTTTCCACGCTATTAAGTAGTTGTTATGCCTTTTTCAGATGCCATTGCAGAGTCAATTGAATCCATTGCATAAATTGAACCATGTTTGATGTAACATCCTAATTTCTAAATTTAAGAATTAAGCTCGTTGGAAGCAAAATTCCCAAATATTCGAAATTATTTCGTGCCATTTTAAATATCGCATCACAACAACCATATAATGTTTAAGCGTCCAACAAATACTCAAACAATATATGGAAACATAAACTAACTATATAAATGCCTCATGGGCTCAGCTATACATTGTCTGCATACAGTCCACTAGGATACCCCTATACATGTGCCCTAAAGGTAGAAAGGCCCGAAGGCTGCACATGTACAATCATATCCCCAAAATAATACAAATATAATTCTAGTCGTAAAAATAATCCATTGAATACATAAATAACTAAATACATCAATAGACTAAAGCTCTTGCAAGCCTTCAAACTCACTGCCCTGACCGGGGTGGAACCTATGCATCTTTAATATAACCACAAAATGCGTGGTGAGACTAGAGTCTCAGTAAGTAAACCATGCTGCAAGCAGTGTATGTAAGCAAGCAGATGTAATGAAACATACACAAGTAAGCAGATAGGTATAAGCTCTAACATATGTAATCTTAAAAAAAGTCTCTAATATAATGCATGTTTTGCATTTCCCCGACAGTATAGAGTCTTATCTCTATCTCTGGGGCTAGACCTGAGCTCAGACTACAAGGAACGTCTCCCTTGGGATTACTACCCGCCATTACTCTGGGGACCGAAGTCCAAATTTTACTCTAGGGATTGAAGTCCTTAATCTCTAGGGACTGAAGTCCATCATCTCTTTCTTAAACTCTGGGGGCTAAAGCCCAAATGTCTTATTTGTTCTCAAAATGCACAATATATAGACAATGATATTCATAAACATTACAATCAAGACCATGATAAATGATAATCCCTAGTTCAAGCCCTAATTAAGGTTTCTAGGCACATAACTCTTACACTACTCATATATTGAACATAAGCACAATTAAACATAAAAAACAACCACATACAAGCTTTAGAAGAGGAGAGGGAGAGTAGGGATCAGGGAGGAGTAATCACACTAGATTGGGTGAGAGTGTGTGAGCTTTACTCACCTCAATGAAGCTCAAAGGTAAGAGGGAAGAAGTTGGGGAAGGTTGGGAGGTGGGGTTCTTGACCTTGATCTCCTTTCTTCAAGCTCCAATGGAGTTTTCTCTCTCTAGAAATCTATCTCTCTCTAAAATGAAGGGGAAAGGAAGAATGTATGAGAAAGCCCTAAAAAATTAGTTTTTAAGATGCTCAGAAATTGCACTCTCACTCAGGCGCGCTTGAGCGAGCCCGAGCGAGAGTATCTGTAGGATTTTTGCTCGCGTGCTCTCGCTCAGCGCGCGCTTGAGCGAGACTGAGCGAGAGGCCCTTTCTCGCTTGAGCGAGCCCAAGCGGAATTTCACACAGAAACTCCTAATTCCTCTCTATTTTTCTCGCTCAGTCCTCGCTCGAGCGAGCCTAAGCGAGAAAACCAGAATGGAAATTTTCCCCTTTGCTGATATCCTCGCTCAAGCGCGCTCAAGCGAGCCTGAGCGAGAGTATCAGATCCCAAGTTTAGGTTTTAAACTCCTTTTTTATTCTAACTCAATTCTCTCCCACTCAAACCTAGTTCCTTTTTATAAAACCTCTTCGATTACTAATTCATTTCGTAAAATGTTTAGAATTTAGGATGTTACATTTGAAATGAGTTCCTCGGAATCTTGTCTATTTTCAATTATCACTACATTGAAAATTCCTAGATTTATTCCTTTATAATCTTGGAGAATGCAATAAGACATTTTGTTCTAGAACTCTTATTTTTTAAATCAAGTTTTGATATGATAAGTTGCAGAGTAGGTAGATTCCATTTAATAACAAATTCATCCATTGGTTTAACCCCCTAAAGGAAAAAGAAGGTCCCTGTATATTGAAAATGTCTAATGGAAACTAATGTTTATTTTTTCTTGGTAAGGTGTCCCCACATCCTTTTTGTATGATACTAATCTTTTGTTGAGTGTTGGCTTGGCCCTAAACATAAGGTGCTTCCGGTGGGTTTTGAACCCCTTATACTGTATGTAATGTCTACTCTTGAGGAGCTCCACAGTTTTCTAATTGAGTTACTTCTTGTTGGTGGAAACAATTGGTTTTACCTTTTAGGAAATCAAGGGAATATAATTCTAGATGGTAATAATGATAGAATGATTTCAAATTTCTATGTGGATGCATCTTATGTTTATGTGATGCTTATGTAGTTGTGATCACTTTGTGAATGTATAGTAATTTCCTAATTGTGGTTTATCTTTCAGGAAAGTCAATGGGTGGTTTAGCAATAGCATGACTGTGGTTTATCTTTATCACAATAGTAGACAGAGGGGAAAAAAGTACCCAGAGCATGAGAGCTATCTTTATGGAAAAGAAATAAATTAGCCTTGAAAAGAAATCATTGTGCAAGGTTGATACCAACTGTGACAAGCTACTACTGTAAGTATGGACTTTTGGTTTTGTGAC
Organism: Sesbania bispinosa; assembly: GCA_026901365.1. Lineage (NCBI taxonomy): Eukaryota > Viridiplantae > Streptophyta > Magnoliopsida > Fabales > Fabaceae > Sesbania > Sesbania bispinosa. The sequence goes on from QLOH01000832.1 coordinate 61,373, forward strand.
TGCCAACTGTATGTCTGGACTCCCGAACTATGAAAGGTGTTGGGAGGGCTGGGGTCTTGCTAGTGGGTGGCTAAGAAGTAAGGTATAACTTGAATGTTTGAGTTCTTAATTATGAACTTTGTTCTTGTTATAGATTAAGTCTTTTATACTAGCTTGTCCAAACAATGGTACTGTCAATTTCAAATGTTTTCTATTTCAAATCTTTTACCAATTCCTTTTAATACTTTTTATATATTAAACAATTTTAATGCTTGTGTTGGTGCATCACGATTCCCTTTTCTGTTTTCTTGAATTCTATTCCCAGAAAATAGGACAAGTGACCCAAATCAGTCATCTCAAACTCCTCCATCATGTTCCTTTTGAAGTCATTAATGCTGTCTTCATTGCTACCTATAACAAGCAAGTCATCAACATAAAGGCAAGCTATTATCAAATCTGAGTTGGTCTCAGATTTAACGTAGACTCCATGTTCAGAACTGTACTTGATGAACTTTATTTGATGCAGAAAGTTATCAATTCTTTTATTCCAAGCTCGAGGGGCCTGCTTCAGGCCATATAGGGCTTTCCTCAATTTGTACACCTTCTCTTCTTGTCCCTTTATTTCAAAACCTGGTGGTTGAGCTACATAAACTTCCTCCTCTATTTCTCCATTTAAAAATGCAGACTTTACATCTAACTGATACATGGACCAACCTCTCAAGCTTGCAAGAGCAACCACCAGTCTCACTGTCTCAATCCTTGCAATTGGTGCAAATACATCATCATAATCAATTCCAGCTTTCTGCAAAAATCCCTTGGCCACCAATCTGGCCTTGTATTTTGCCACTTCTCCATTTGGTTTTTCCTTCACCTTAAACACCCACTTCACATCAATTGATCTTTTCTGGAATGGTAGAGACACTAACTCCCAGGTTTTGTTCCTTTCAATTGATTTCAGCTCATCCTTCATAACCTGAGTCCACTTAGGATCGCTCATAGCTTCTTCAAAGCTTACCGGTTCTGTCTCTGAGAACAAAGCAATGTGTACCAAATCACCTTCTGAATTCACTGCTGATTTGTTAAAAATGTCATAGTCATGCAACCTTTGAGGAATCTGCCCGGTTCTTTGTGATCTCCTTGGTTCAATAGTAGCTGTTGGATGTAGGTTTGGTGATTCATTTCCAAAATCAACAAGTGTCCTGGCTGTTTTCTCTTGTGATTCAGTTTCATTTCTCCAAGTTCTAGCTTCATCCACTATCACATCCCTGCTGATTACTATCTGCCTATTCTTTGGATCAAATAGCTTGTAGCCCCCAGTAGCGTGATAGCCAACAAGTATCATCTGCTGGCCTTTGTCATCCAATTTTCTTCTCAGCTGATCTGGAACGTGTCTATAACATAGTGAGCCAAAAATTTTCAGGTGGCTGATGTCTGGCTTGTGTCCTAACCAGTTTTCTTCAGGAGTTACTCCCTGCAGTCTCTTGGTTGGGCTTCTGTTTAAAATGTAGGCAGCTGTAGAGACTGCTTCTCCCCACAAATACTTTGGTAATTCTTTGCTTTTCAACATGCTTCTCACCATATTCATAAGGGTTCTGTTCTTCCTTTCAGCAGTGTCATTGTGTTGAGGTGTGTAAGGTGGAGTTACCTCATGTATTATGCCCTCATCTTCACAGAAACTAGTAAATTTAGCTGAGACATACTCACCACCCCCATCAGTCCTTAGGATTTTAATGGAACAACCACATTATTTTTCAGCCATGCACTTAAATCTTTTGAAGATATTGAACACATCTCCTTTGTTTTTAATCAAATAAACCCAAACCTTTCTACTAAAGTCATCAATGAAAGTCACGAAATATTTGTTACCTCCAAGTGATTCAGTTTAAAGAGGGCCACATACATCAGAATATACCACCTCCAGCTTGCATTTTGATCTAACGGGAACATGTCCTTTGAAAGTATTTCTTGGCTGCTTGCACTCCACACATTCCTTGCACATTTCCTTGGGCTGATGAATTTGAGGGAGACCAGTCACCATGTTGTGTCTGCTCAAGAGATTCAGATATCTGAAATTCAGATGCCCAAACCTGTAGTGCCATAGCCATTCTTCACTATTCACAGCAGAAACCAAGCATTGATGCTCCAAAACCTGAATTTCCACTCTAAAGGTTCTATTCTTAGATAGAGGTGCTCTACGAATCAATCTATTTTTATCATCATACACTATAATCCCATTATTTTCCATCACCATCTTGAAGCCTTTCTCTAGTAATTGTCCAAGGCTGAGGAGGTTGCTCTTCATATTTGGCACATACAACAAATTCGAAATTAAAGACTGTTTCCCATCCTTGCTTCTTAGTGCTACTTCACCAATTCCCTCAGCATCAAGAGTTCTGTGATCAACAAATTTTACTTTGCTTTTCACGGATTCATCAAGTTTTGCAAACCAATCCTTTCTACCAGTCATGTGGGATGAACATCTTGTATCAAGATACCACAAATTTTCACTATCTTCAGCAGTCTTGGTTGTCACCATTAACAACACTTAATCTGAGTCTGAGTCTGAGTCTGAGTCATCTTCCTTGGCTAATTGTGCCTCATTATTATGTTCTTTCTTACTGTAACATTCATCTGCATAGTGCCTCATTAACCACTTTTGACAATTGAAGCACTGAATATGTCTCTTATCCACCTTCTTCTTGCCACCTCTTCCTCTAAAGCTTGCACCACCACCTCTTCTTGGTCCATTGTTATTAGACCTTTGATTAAGTTGTTCTCTGTCTCCAACATGGTTATTGTTGCCTCTGCCTCTGTTATTCTTCCATCTCCCCCGACCTCTCTTGTTCTTGCTCCCTTCACCTTCATGCTTCACACTGTGAACTTGTAAGGCTTGTTCTGCGGACTTCTCGACACTTCTTTAAGCCATTCTTTGTTCATGGGCCTCTAAAGAACCTTGCAGCTCCTCCACCTTCAAGGTTTCAAGATTCTTGGATTCTTTGATTGCAACAACAATGTGATCGAATTTTGGTGATAGTGATCTCAACACTTTCTCAACAATCATTTGATCTGAGATTCTTTCCCCATAGCTCTTCATTAAATTTGTTAAAGACAATACCCGAGTGAAATAAGTTCCTACTCCCTCGTTTCCTTCCATCTGTAAAAGTTCGTACTGTCTCCTCAAGGTCTGCAGTCGAACCTTCTTCAGCTTGTCATTCCCTACATGTGCTATCTCAAGAATCTCCCATGTCCACACATTGATGGATAATGAACAAAGCTCTGCACTCTTTCTTCTTGGCCTCCTTGTATGTAGCCTTCTGAGCCTCTGTTGCACCACTGCCAACTTCTTGGACTCCTTCTTTCACAATATCAAGCACATCTTGAAATCCAAAGATTACTCTCATCTTGGCACACCACTGATTGAAGTTCTTGCCACCTTCAAGAACCGGAAGAGAGGCTGGGAAATTTCCATTGGAGGAAGTCATTGCGCGCAGCAAAATCACAATGCAGGTCCTGGATTGTACAAGCTCTAGATACCACTGTTGAAACTTAAACACTCTCTGCAAGATTACAATTTTAGGTGTCAACAGATATGAAACAATGTGAGGAAAACTTCTTAGAATTTTATTAATCAGTAAGTCTATTTATACAAGTAGAAGAGCAACTAACTATCATGATTTTAACAAACAGACTGAATTAACTAACTCTCAACACACACAACGTTGTATAGTTACACACATATTTCAACGGAAACTACAATATGCATATGACCATGATAACGTCTTCATTCAACCATGATTTCTCAGGACGTTGGAACTTAAATTGATACAAACCATCCTTAATTGCTAGCTAGTCTGTTCTGCATATTAAAGAGCATCAAAATGTAGGCCACAGTATTCATTCATACTAGTGAAGTCGTTTTCAGCATATAATTTGCAAGTGACAATCATATTAGATTTAATTATACATATATAAAATATTCGGATAACTTATATAACATTATGAGACCACAATATTATTCGTTCATATCTAGTAAGGTTCTCTTCAGAGATTGAATTTTGCAAGTATTAATCACATTAATTCATACGTTACATCAGATTCAGATAACATCATCCATATCCACCAAGGGACTATGCCACTAACGGGGACGGACGGGAGTACAATAGAGGAAAAATGAAAATCTGATAGGAATACAAAGAATTTGATTGGAATTGGATATGGGCAATAGTCAATTAAGTATTAAGTTTGAGGTCCTACCTACGTAACCGAATTTTAATTGTTACTTACCGTTTACATCATATATACCTCACGTAATTATGATGTTTGAAAAATTGATGAGGAATATGGAGAAATTATATATATAGCTGTGAAATAAATTCACACAATATTTTGTATGCAACTAATAGGCAGAAATAGAGAAAAAGAAGTACATCAAATAATAAAATATGGTATATAAATAAGATAATTTTACAATATTTATGGAGCCTAATCCCTGCAGGAAATTAGGAAATGTTAACGACATCGTGTTGTCAATATGTTGTCATGTTCCTATCTACAATTGATTTCATACGCGAGGAGACCGAAAGTTGCAATATGGTGCTCAATATATAAGGGTTTTTTTTTTTTTGGTATAATTGATTTTGATAGATTTATAGAATTAATAATATGAAATAAATGATACACGATTTATAAAGTGCGTTGAACCAAACATGCACTTAGTTAGTTTATATGTTTGATTTCTATCAAAATCTCGTTATAAATATATATCCAAGTAAATAATACTAGTGTTAATTCGGATCCACGTTTATAACATGATTTTGTATAAAATCAAACACATTATTTATTTTGTTGGGTTAAATTTGTACTTAATCCCTAAATTATTTTAGCTAATTTGTAGCAAAATATATAGTAAAATTTAAAATTAAATGAGAACTATAAAATAGTATTTTTTTATTTTTAGAACACCAAAATTATTTTTTTAAATTATACGGACTAAAATTATATTTAAGGGACTAATTTAAAAAATATTTAACCCTATTCTATATAAAAGTCTCATTATTCGTTTTATATCTTTTATCCGTTTTTATTTCTTTCTTCTTGTATATCACAATATTAATCATTCTTATATCACTTTTTTTTTTATTTATCTCTATCTGAATGTTTACATCCCTTAAATGTAAACTCATCAGTCTACGGTCAAATATGTGAAATGTGTAATTTTTATCTCATATACATAGAGCACAGTTTTTACGATAATTATTTTTGTATCATATATATAAATGTATATTATTTTTTATAATTATATTTTATCTATTAAAAGAGATATTATTAATTAATATAAAAACAAATATATATTACAAAATATCTTTTCCTTTTAATAACTTTTTAAATAATTGCGTCTATAACATGAAAGGTACGATACTATTACTAAACACATATGACTCAGTGAAAAATCTACAATACTATAAGAGTAGGTACTCTTTCCATTTAAAATCAAACACTTGACATGATTAGTTATGCATTTTCAATTTAAATTTAAAAAAATTATAACAGAAAAGATTATTAAATAATAAAGGGAGAGTATTAAAGAGTGGATGCTGTGCGAGTTCTGAAAATTTATTCCAGACCAGATCCAAAATGAAGTTGTGGTTACGACTTACCATAGCGTGGAATAGTAGGGTCTTCTCTCTTTGTGCCACGTGAGGGTGCCACTTTGTAAGCCAACACCGGTCCATTTCATTACTTCGTCGTAAAAGAAACGCAAATAGAATTGGCAACAATTATAATATACTACTATGTAGTTAAATAAAAGTAAAAATAACTAAATTTACACGTATTAAAAAGTTGGTTAAACTCATTAAATTTTCTTAGTATTATGTAAAAATTACTTGCATTGCCTACATTACTCTACATTCAATTTTATTAAAAATTATTTCAAGTGGACATATTCTCTTTCTATTGGCACATGATTCATTAAATAGAGTGGTTGGAAAGTAAAATCAAAAGGCATTTTTGGTTTATCCCATTAAATAGGGTAAAAATAGTTAAGATTTGCCTATATTTTATTCCACCAAAATTTGAGTGTTTTTTGCTTATATTCAAGTCCGGAGGGAGTAGTCAATAAATTATGGGTACTAGCAGGAGCGTAGCCAAGGGTCTGATAGGAGCTACTAAAACTTTTAGTAGGCATGACAATAAAACTCGAGCCCACATGTACCGATCCGTCACCGCTCTGATTTTGACGGGGAAAACTTACTTTCATCGGGTTTAAGTAAAACCCGCCCTTGAACCAACCCCACCTTTAAAGGGGACGAGGACAAGTTTTGGGGTGCAAGAACCCGCCCCAATATACTAATTAAATAGTTTTAGCTATATTAATAGTTCAATAATAAATGCAAACTTATATATTTTACTTCAAATATAATATAGTTTTTAAGTTTCATATTTTTTAGGATTATTAATATCTATATTTACATATTATTTGAATTAGAATATATTAGGTATATATGACTTATATAAAAATATGTATTTAAGTTATAAAAAAATAGAGAAAAAAAATGAAAAATAGAGAAGGTAAAATCCCCGCGGGTTTCCCCACATCCGACGGGGACTCGCCAGGGACCCGCCGGGATGGGGTTGGGTTTCATAATTCCATACCCGTTCTCTTTAAACCCGAACTCGAACATGCCCTCACTTTTACGAGGGTGGGGACGGGGAGAGCAAAACCCGCCCCCGACTCGCGCATGTTGCAATGCCTAGGCTTTAGTCCTCCCCTATTATAAGTTCTCAAATCTTCTATAGGTGTATATTTTATATACTAAAATTAATAAAATTTTTATATCAAATATAACAAATATCATTAACTATTAGTTGATAGATAATAATTAAAAATATTTTTTTCTTATAAAAAATAGTTTTCTCAATTTAACTAACTTTCTTTTGTTAAAAATATTTTTTCATTTTTAAAATAAATATGTTATGTTAGGCCTCTTATCTTTTATAAATAGGCCCCTATTTTATAATTTGCTTTAGATCTATAAAAGGATTGGGCAGGTCGTGGTAGCCATGACCCTCCCAAAAAAAATTCATTCTCTTTATTAATCATATGCATCTCACATAAAATATTTTATTAACTATTAATCTAACTCTCCAAATATTTTGTAAAATACGTAGCATTGCCTCTTTAGGACTCTTTTACTACTTTTCTTCTATAATTTTTAGTTTTTCCTTATTTTCTTTTTTTATATTATTTATATTAATTATTTTTCCTTATTTAGAGATGATAAGATGACATTTTAAATTAAAGAAGATTTTAAGATGACATTTAAAATTAAAGAAGATTTTGTTTGATTTGAATGTTACTTTTAGAACTATTTTAAGTCAAACTTCCAAGTTTACCTTTATCTTAAGTCAAAATTTATTTAATCCCTCACATTAATCAACCTAAAAATTATAAAAGGTTCAATGATTTTGAGGGATAAATATGAAAAAAAATAATAAATGCTTATAAAATTTTGTAAATGATATTAAAAAAACACTAAACAGAATTATCATAAGAGTCTTATAAGATAAGATAGAGTATTTTATTCCACCCCCAATAATAAAATCCTGGCTACGCCCCTTGGTACCAGAGTTATGAGTTGTCACATTTTTATTGTGTCATACTTAATGCATTTTCTATGTCAGCTGAACTTAAGAAAGGTTTCTTAATTGCTAACTCGTCCACCAGTTACCTTTTTGTAATTAATAAATAATGTGTAAATATTGCTAAAAGGAAGGAAAGAAAAAGAAAAGTTGGGAGAGGGACAACTGCGGCAGAGCTGGAAGTGCATGTCGCGATGAAGGAGCGATGAGAGGTAGAAAAGGTTACTGTCATAGCCATGGGAAGGGGCGTAGTAGCCATTGGGGGTTCTCCATAGCACCTCTCATTTGGAATTGCAGAAAAAAAATGGTAGCTTTGTTGTGGAACAGAACAATCCTTGTTTCCTCTCTCTTCATGATATGTTTTTCTCTCACTTCCCCTGTTCGCTGCTCTCCCTCCTTTCCGTGCAATTCAATCAAATCATTTTTTCCCAAATGGGTACACGAGATCTGTGGAGAATTGGGGGTGGAGGGTGTTGAAGGTGTTGCACAAAGACCAGGGCATGAGGTAGCCACGTGACACAGCTAGAGTTCGCAGGAACGACACACACGGTGGAACTGCAATGTTGCTCAAGGAAGGAGGTGGTGGCGCAATTGACCAGTGGTTGGAACGTCTGGTGTGCGACGAAGGGGATGGATATGACTGTGCGATGAGAATGAGGCTGGTGATGGTTGATTTGAATTTTGAAATTGGGTCATTGAAATATGAAGAATAAGAGTAGGAATGAAAAAAAATGAAAATTTAAATGTTGTTTGTTGAAATACAATAAAAGAATAGGGGCCAAATTATAATTACTTTCTTTAAAGCTAATGTGTTAAGAATTTAACCACATGTATCAATAAATTGATAACACATTTAAAATGAATCGATACCCATATTTAAAAAAAAAAAAATGTACGGTAGAATCTACAATAAAAATATAAAAGAAACATCAATGTATAAAAGTATCTTAAATTTTATATTTTTCAGATAGATATTATTAACTTCAACTTTATTGTTACTTGATCATAAACTACAATTATTATCGTAAAAGTTATTTATTAAATTAAAATTAATTCATTAACAATAAATAAGTTTTAATCTTTTTTATTTTAAAAATTATACTATTTATTTTTTATATTTTTTATATAAAAATAAAAACACAACAAAACTTGAAATTTGAGATTCTCCTAGATTTTGTTTATTTATTTTTTATAAAATTTGTTTTGAAAGTTACGTTATACATTTGTTTTATGTTTTATTTTATTTATAATAAAAGATATTGTTATACTTAAAATTAAAAACACATATCATTAGACTATTTTGATTTTTTGCTTTTCAAAATTGATATTTTTCAAAATGGTTAATAAGAAACAATGACCCAAATGAGCTTTTAGTTTTTCTGTTTTAAAAAATAAAAACATATTTTAAAAACAGGAATCAAAACCTACAATTTATTCTTTTTCTCTTGTCATTTATCATTTATAAATGTTTGGCACAAGAATTGGAGAAAAAAAAGTACGTGTTAGTCTGTTAGAATAATATTCTTATTTCCACACACGATAATTTTTTTTGGTTCAAAAACACACACGATAATCTGTATGTCACGAAAATAATTATATATATGGGCCTTTTTTTAACATATATATGGGCTTCATATCACTGTTTGTTCACCTAAGACTTTTCTTTAATTGGGCTGGGTCAAAATATATAATATAATATCTAACATATGGATATTCCCTCTTTTTTACTTTTCACACCCCTAAAAAGTAATTTTAAAAAATGACTTATATCTATTTCTAGAAATGAACTTCGAGAAACTAATTTTCAAAAGCTAAATGTTAAAAATGGCTTTTGAAAAGTAATTTCTGGAAACAAGTTGTTAAAAAAGAACTTTTGGAGTTTTGAAAATTAATTTTTAGAAATGTAATTTTTTTTATATAAATTTTTAGATTTTAAAGGTGGAAAAAAATCAATCTCTAAAACTGAAACAAAATTTCCTTTAGGAAGTTTTTAAAGACGAAATATTTTCCAACTCTAAAACTAAAACTATATAAAAAAATTAAACTTTTAGAAATTAGTTTCCTTAAACTTTACTGGAAACTTATTTATAAAAATTTTTAAAAATTAATTTCCTAAAAAAAGAAAAAATAATATAAAAGGTGAGTGAAGCAGTGATAGGAAGCGCGGGTGGGTGGTGGCAGTGGAATAAATTTTCAGTACTCCAGGAACACCCACTCCTCAGTACTCCCCCTTTGTTATTTAACAGTTTTTTCTTTTTTTAACTTCCTTTTTTCAAATTAAAATTGGAGATGCATAACTAATCATGCCAGGTGTTGGATTTTAAATGGAAGGAGTACCTACTCCTGGAGGATTGTAGATTTTTTCGTGGCAGTGAGGTGGGGTTGGGGAGGGTAGTTTGGAAAATATGTTTTTAAAATAGGAAGAGGTGTGAATGGCATGAAGGGAGTGTTAAAAGTAAGTCCCTATTTTTAACCGAACCCGAACCTTCACCGGAGGAGGTAACCTTTTTTTCCTAGTGGGCTGGACAATCCAATTAAAACTTGCAATTATCTTCTTCTTTTTTTCTAAAAAAGTACTGTTTTGAAAATGACACATTCGACCAACAAAAAGGAAAATTACATAATATTTGGGTGAACTTAAAAAATACTAATTCAGGTTTGGAAAAACTTCTCAAATTGAGATATAATATGAAATAAATGTTAAATCAAAGAAGCTTAAGTATATAATTAGGGGTGTGATCCGGTTGGGTTGAGTTTGTGGTGACATCAAGTTCGAACTGATAGAATAATGACTTGTTGGGTTGGTTTAGGTTTTGTATTTTTAAGTGAGCAACTCGACTCGAACCAACTCGAATATGTTCGGGTTTAGTAGGGTTGGGTCATCGGGTCATGAGTATTTTTCTTTTTAAAAAAAATGTGGAAGATGAAATGAAATTAAAATATAAAATGAAAAAAAAAGAAAAGAAATAGGGAAAAATAAAATGAGAGAAGCAGATGAAATAGGATTTGGGAAACCATCACTGTTTGTGCTGAAGTTGCGCCTATTTTTATTCTCTCCGAGAAGGAAAATGAAATAAGAATAAGACTTCTTTTTCTGGTTTGGTTCGGGTTGGGTCTATCGGGTTCAACATAGGCAAACCCGAGACCCGAATCGAACCAGATTGGGTTTGAAAGAAAATGTCTGAACCGAACTAATACCCAAACCGAACCGTTAGATATCCTTTGGGTTGGGTTGAGTCCATCGGATTCTCGGGTTGCCCTTTACACCCCTAATATAAATTCAACTTGAATTATATTAAATTTGTTACATATTATTAGTTTAAAAAATCTGAAGTTAAAAAGAATTAATTTGGTTCAAATAAGAAGAAGATTAACTTGATCTTCTTGATCAGACTAGATTTACATCGAAAAACTAAAAATCCATAAATCCAATATTTATGTATGAATATGTGCTTTGCTAAGGTACTTCCACTTACTTTTTAGTATGAGTACGCTACCAAGTTATAATTATAAAATTTATTTGGCTTAAATATGTTTTTAATCCTTTGAAAATTATCGAATTTTGTGTTTAGTCCTTATAAAAATTTTTACCTAAGTTTAGTCTTTCATTAATTTTTCGTTTCCAAGTTTAATTCTTGTCGTTAATTTGCACCGTTAAGTGATGACCTGACATTGTTACAATACGTTGACGTGTCTATTTAGGCTGACGTGGTTGTCACGGTGGATTTTTCTGAAATTATTTTTTCCCAAAATTTTCTAATTCTTAATTCCAATATTAATTACTCTAATATTAGAATTAAGAATTAAAAAATTTTGGGGGAAAATAATTTCAGAAAAATCCACCGTGGCAGACACGTCAGCATATTGTAACAATGTCAGGTCATCACTTAACAATGCAAATTAAAGGCAAGGATTAAACCTGGAAACGGAAAATTAATGAGGGACTAAACTTACATGAAAAATTTTATAGGGACAAAATACAAAATTTACTAATTTTCGAGGGATTAAAAACATATTTAAGCCAATTTGTTTAAAAAAAAATACAAACACATCCAAACTCGATAACCCAACTTGAATTAATCCTCATTTAATCAAGTTGGTTTGATTTAGATTAAAAAAATAGTTCAAACCAATTCAAACAAATTTTTTATATATACCTTATTTGTTTTTATATTTTGTTGAATGAATTACTTGTTTTCGTATGTATTTACATATAGGATAAAATTTTACCTTTGATTTAGTGTGTTTAGATTAGCATTTCTAAATATAAATTTAGATGAACTTGATTTTATATAATTGATTTTAATTAAAAATGAGTTTGAAGTGATATAATTTATGCTTAAATTTTATTTTTTTAAAAGTAAGTTTATAGTAAAATTCAATATAAGTTAATTTTTTAATGTAAAAACTACAATTTGTCACGTTTATTCAAACTCAAGTTTACAACTAAAATCAATTAAAAAAAAGTAATCAAACAAATTAACATGAGTTTGGATTTCTAGCTTAACTTTGGGCTTCACAAATGTGAAACCAAACATGCACTATGAGTGTCTCAAAAAGCTTGCAATCTTTGATGAGTAGTGTTATTTGTACAACATTACATTGTACAACATGGAGAGATATAGATACAAAGAAGAGAGATGAGAGAGAAATATGGGATGTGATGGGTGATATAATGGAGAGAGATAGAGAAAAAAAGTGTGTTGTATGAATTATTGTATATTTTTGTTGTATGAATTTATTTTCTCGTATTTGATTGTGCTATGATGTCCAAACTATAAAACAAACCTTTAATAAGGTTGAATCTATATTCTACTTAAATCTAACTTGATTACACTCTTAATTATGTATAAGCCCTTACATAATTAATGAATATTTGATTTAAAGGACTAATTATAAATTTTAAGTAACTTATCATGTGCATGATGTGCTTTTTACGGAGATAAAACCACTTGCGTAGAGTGACCCACCTTTCTCTTATGCCTAGTTTTCTTTGCTCGGCGATTTTTTTTTTTTTTTTTCAAATCCTCTTGGTCGAGTAGTTAACAAGTCTCACCCATATATCGTTAACTTTGACGCTGACGTATCCAATCACTTTCAATGATTGAATTACAACTCAGCTCGTTAATTTAGTTTGTGGTCTTCCCCATTCATGAAAAATGTGAAGTAAAATTTAATAAAATTCTAAATAAAATCTGACTGGATGAGCTGAGGTGTAATTCAATTGTTACAGCATGGTCATTGTAACTGGCTGGACAAACTAACACAGAAATCCGTTTATCACGTCCGCGTCAAAATTAACGGCGTTAAGGGGAGGGACTAAAGTTATGTGATTTTAGAACATGAGGGACTCAAACCAACAGTTTTAAAGTTTAGGGACTAAAAACATATTTAACCATTTTTATCGTTTTTGGATTCTGTTTAAACACATCAGAAATAAATAAGTTTTAGAGTAAAATATATTTTTGGTCCCTCTAAAATATATCAAATTTTATTTTCATCCCTGTAACAAATTTTATTTGGTTTTGGTCCTCACAAAATAAAAAAATGTTATAGGTGGACCTTAATGTTCTTGACACTCACGAGATCACTATGATTCACCTATTTTGTAAGGACTAAAAAAACATAATTATTTGCAAGGACTAAAATCAAAATAGAAGTATTTTATAGGGATAAGAAATTCATTACACGATCGAAATATCACATTTTTTTTTATTTTATAAGGACTAAAATCAATTTTGGGTTAAATATGTTTTCAGTCCCTGAAATTTTACTCGAATTTAGTTTTAGTCCATAAACTTTAAAAGTGTTGGTTTGGGCTCCTCATGTTCTCAAATCATGTAACTTTAGTCCCTCATGTTCTGAAATCATGTAACTTTAGCCTCTCTCATTAACACCGTTAACTTTGACGCTGACGTGCTAAACACATTTCTGTGTGAGTTTGTCCGGCCAATTACAATGACCATGTTGTGGCAATTGAATTACACTTCAACTCATCCGGTTAGATTTTGTTTAGGGTTTTATTAAATTTAACTTCACATTTTTCATGAACAGGGAAGACAATAGAACTGACTGGATGAGCTAAGTTGTAATTCAATTGCCACATTATCATGTTTATTTAAAGTGACTGGACAAACTGATACAAAAATTTGTTTGTCACATCGACGTCAAAGTTAACGGTGTTAAAGGGCGGGACTAAAAGTTACATGATTTCAAAACATGAGGGACCCAAAACAACGATTTTTAAGTTTAGGGACTAAAACCTAATTTGGGTCAAACTTCAGGGACTAAAAACATATTTAACCCATCAATTTTTTATAGTAACGAAAAAAACAACAATTAAATAGAGTGTATTTTACAAGAATAAATAACATATTTTATCATAAATTTTAACATAAATCCTTGTACAATTAATAAAACTTTATTTACATGTGTAACTCAATTTTTATAAGAGTTTAATTTTTTTTACACTGACATTTAATAGTGTTTTAATTACCACATCATTTAATGAACACGACATTTCATGTATTATTAAATTCATTAAGTTCTTCTTATAAACATGATTTGTGAGAATGACTTGCCAATATCTTAATTATAAAGTTTTTTTATTAATTTTTTCTTTCAAAATATATGTGAATTTTAATACACTATATTGTTCTTTAGACACCAATCAAAGGGAGGTAACTTTGTACTTAGATCTAAGTCCCTAATGTAGAAAGGATTGGTGTGGTGTCCAAATTTGAGCATGATCTACTGGTAAGAACTTTCAACGCGAAATAATCTCACTCTCACCAAATACTTGCCCTCGTTGTTATTCGATGTGAACTCCCCTGTCCCATAATTGAAGCATCACCTTTCCTAAGGTTGACCGTGGGTCCTACTCGCCAAATCTTGACCTATCCATAGCTTGTGATCTAGACGTTTCACTCCAGTTACTTTTAGAATCATTCATTGTGTTTTTCTTTTGAAATTTGAATTGTTTTGCCGAAAATAGTTAGGATATGTTTGATTTCCATTAAAATTAGGTTTAAAACATGACTCATACCTACATTTATAATATGTTTTTAATGTAAATCAAACACACTAACAATTTTTCTCAGTAAATCCCAAGGGGTTGGTCAAGTGGAGTAAGACATGGTATCGTATCTGACAGGTCGCATGTTTGAACCCCCACTTGTCCTCTTGGGGTGAGGTAAAATGTAAGTACCTCTGTAAGTGCTCTTTGAGCTCGGAGGTTTTCCCTTGCCTTGGACTGGGGCACCATCTCCTCACCCTAAACTTTAATTCTCCAAAAAAAATCTCTTTTAGAAAAAACTCATTTATTATGTCGATTGATCTATATGGGTCCGTTTGGTTTACAATTTTTTTAGAATTGATTTTGATTAATTTATAGAATTAATGACAAGAGATGAATGGTACACGATTTACGAAGCACGTTGGATGAAAGTAATTTAAAATTAATTCTATATAATCAATTTTGACTTTTCTCAACTGGGAATCAAACAGAAATTATGTAGAAATCAAATTGACAGACACACATTCTTTTTAATACACACACATATATAAGGAGGGTTCAAATTACACCAGTTTAAGTTACACTAAGTTTTACACAATTGATAACTTTAAATTTAATGTGATTTTTAGTAATCTCGCCGTTAAATCATATTCAAAATAACATAAAAAAAATTGGTTCACCGGCTAACCCATTAACATGTAAACCACAACCCACAAGTTATATGAATAGGGCACAAAATACTCTTAATTAAGTAAAGATTATGTTTTACTGGCTCTAACTTGTATGAATCATGGATTATACGGACTAACCCATAAGTTTAAGCTCATGTATACTAAACTCTACCCATGCTACTACACAAAAGTCAAACAAAATATGTTAAATATATATCATATTGAAAAAGTGTATGTTTGGAAAGCTATTCTAGATGGAGATTTGTGACTTCTCAAAACAAATTCAACTCTTTGTTGAATTGAAAAAAACATGGATTTTAGTGAGCGTAAATGGACATACAAACATGCTATAAGTAAGATGCGTCCCATATTTAATAAAAGCTATGTTAACTCCTTAATTTTATAAAATTCATCACAATAATTTAGAAAATGAATTTTACAGAGTCATATATAGAATTTATATTCAAACAAATTTTTTTTTAACAAAAATGTTAAAAACTGGTGAAGACTTATCAAGATAATGGAAAAGCAAAGTTTTGTAGAGTGGAAGATAATAATATAGATAACTATCTTATGTATAGTTATCTTATGATGTATATATAATGATATAAATTGTGTTGATAATAACTTCCTGTCACTTATCTTGTACGTCTTTTTGACAAAGGGATGCACGTGGAGTTTGTGTATCCTATTCCAACTATGATTGTGCCCCATTCCCCTGTTTGTGTTTTGTTATTAACTAACTAATCACTTTTTGAGTTTTCTTGAGAGAACCATATTGCAATCAATTGATGCACCAGAAATATACAACAAATCAAGCCAAACGAGATAAGACTAATTAAAAGAAGCTGCAAACTGCAAAGAGCCGGCAACACTTTCAGATTCATCAGAACCACCATTCTGGCTGCCAAAAACGAACTGACACTGCAAAATGGACCAGTTGAATGAACTTGTCCTTCCAGATTCCACCACTTGATGCATTAAACAAATGCAATCAAATAGAGTAAGAGACAACTGAAAGAAAAAAAAATCAATCCAACCACCATATAGCCAAATGATGTAACAACATAATTTTACTGCCACTAGTGTGAGATATATATATAATATTATATATATTCCACATCAAATCAAGTTCTGTACTCTGTTTTCATATTCATTATCTACCACATGCTAAGGCTAAAATAACTTATCAAAAGACGTGGGAGTCATTATAGTCACTAAAATTGAACTATATATTAGACTGAACAAAAATACATCATACATAGAGAAAATTAAAATTTATTTATTATTCATGGCATGTACAACTTATTGCCACACTTGCATCTCCATGCTTCTGGGTAGTACTCAGCGGTCACCGGCGTCCCCGGCGGCACCGGCACATGAACCGGTCTGCAGGGTGTACATTTGCCACACTTGGCGGCGCAACGCGGTGGCGATGACCCAGGCCCACCTAGAATCCTCCTTGGCCATTCCATAGAGACCTCTGTTTTGTCTTTAGTCACCATGTGTTGCCCAATTTCCTCCTTATGTTCCTAATCAAAAATCATAAATAACCAACAATTAGTAAACATTTAAGATAACTATAATTATCTTCTTCTTTCTTTCATCAATTGTGGTGGACAACCAATCATGATTGCAATATCAAATTTTTCATGATGTTCACAATAATGTCGTGATTACATTTGTGGTCACATTAGCTGTATTTTGTTTGCAATTTTTTTAATATCAAACTATGCTATAATGTCCTAACAATAATTTTGACATGAAAAAAGTATCAAATAATACAAGTAATAAATATTCAACAACTCAAGAAATAATTATTATAAATAATGATATAGAAGTGCAACCTCTTTTCTCCTAGAAAAATAATTCATTGACAATCTTTATAATATATACTCTCTAACAGGAATCAATTAGTGGTTGGTCGCAGTGGATGTGTACTGTAACCCCACTTTACTTATAAAGTTAGAGTTTCGAACAATCATCACTTTTGAAAGGGTTTTATCTGATCACCATGTCTGACCCGAGAATTAAACTCACATGTATGTCTGTGGAAATTCTAGGTAAAAAAAAAAAAACTCCTAAACTCAAGATATGGATATAGAACTAAAGGAGAGAAAAGTGATAGACCTGAAATAATTATTTGTGATAAGAAAAGAAATACAAAGTGTTTGATTTCATGGGGATGAAATTGATTTTTATGTAAAATTAATTTTGAAATAACTAAAAATAAGTATGAATTGCTTCAAAGAAATCTAGACTTGCCACCAATTACCAAATATCAATTCTATAATTAACCATCCAAATATAATTTTCAGGGTTAAAACACATTTTTGATAATGGCCAAACTGCCAACACAATCATCAAGAAATAGATGAGATATGTAAAATAGATTGTAACACCATTACACCTTTTATGAATCATTACTTGTTATCTAATCTCTAGCATGAAATGTGGGGCTAGAGCCAAATCAGCAACATATGTACATGAAAGAGCCTAACATGCACCCCTAGGAACATGATTCAGCTATAATAGAACTGTGTTTCACTACTGTACACACTAGTACGCGCACGTTACCGAGACCCGTGTGGCGGTAAGCAACACGACAGGGAATTCACCTGCCTGCCTCTAACATGCGCCGGGTAGTGTGCTTTTGCCTTATGACACTGTGTTTGATTAAACAGTGTGTCAGCCACAGCCAACATAGGTGGAGCCAAAGGGGGAGGCACATGGTACCACCACCCACGTGTGTTGCCTAATCACGGTGGACTCTCCACGCATCTAACGGCTCACATTTCACTGGGTCCCTTTTCACCCCAGCACCTATTTTGGCGCATTTTAGCCACTTTCAGTTTGTTCTATCAGTGTGTCTCTGTAACTCAGAGATAAATGTGTGATGAGAAGAAGAAGTGAAATTTTGGAGACTGTCACCATCCATTCCTTGTTTCAGTTACACATAAACAGTTTCACACTTTCACAGTTTACTTCCACACAATGAATTAAAAAAAAACATAACTTCAATTAAAAAATCCAACTTGATCATGCGAATGTTAGTGTTAATAAAATTGATTTTAGAAATTAATAATTGATAATTTATAAAATACGTTTCAACCGGAGTGATTTAAAATCGATTGTGTGAAATAATAGTTTTGTACTATGTTCCTACTAATCCAACCAGATACTTAGTTAACTAGGTGGTTTATTTTAATTACAATAAAAAAACAAATGTTGATGTGGTAATTTTTAATTTGATGTTACATGCAATAACTGAAGATAAGCCAATCAAGGTCAAAGAAAAATACTAATCAGAAAGCATGTGAACTGGATGGACAAAATAGGACCAATCTATACCTGAAAATCTATATCAGCTTTGACAAACTTGGGACACCTGGGATCTGCAATGAAGAAAGAAAGGACTAAAGGGTGTGAATTAGTTGAACATGTAATAAATTTAACTAATTTATCATTTGAAATATAGTAATCATTGAAGAATTAGAGGGGAAAGGAATGAATGAAATGTCATTGTGTGGAAGAATTGCATACCTAGACATGTAATGGCAGAGACAGTAGTAGTACTACTGCTGAAGATGAGTGTGAAAATTGAGAGCATGAAAATGTAAAGCTGGGTTTTGTTTATGAGCTTAGTGGTGTTTCTCTTCCTCTCCATGAACAAGAAGAAAAAAATCCTTCAGAAAACCCCCAAGAACAGCAAAACTGAGATGATTGAAGATATATGTGAGTGATGATAACACACACTTTCTCTGGCTATGAAGAGTAGTGTTTTTCAAGCTATAGACCAATAATAATAGGGTTTAGGACATCCAAGTCTTGCACGTTCCATGCAACAAGTATCAAGCAAAACAAATACCTAACACTTAGCCCATTTGTCTAACATAAGATAAAATCTCACACCCTTTTTTATTTTTTCAACACTTTCACACAAACTCACCACTTTATTTGCAAGAGAGAGTAGACAAAGTAGTAGTAGTAGAGAAAGGTGGAAAATTTGGATAGAAAGGGTACGGTTTATCTGATAAGGGGTTGTGGCAGAGGTGTTTTGCACAGTATTAGAGAGGTTAAAAAAGCAAGAAAATAAAGGTGAATCTTATGCAGATCAACACTTCCTATTTCCTAAGCTTTACTATGTTTAGGTCTTGGATTCTCTTGCAGGCTTTCTTCTTTATCTTTCAAGGATTCCTAAACCTATAAAACTAAAACAACACCCCCAACCCCTTTTTTCCTCTCTGAATGCTTTCTGCTCTCACTGCAAAACCTTCTTTCCTACTACCCAACCCTTTACTCTGTTTTCCTCTGCTTTTTTCTCCTTCTGTTTATAGTTATACTTCTGCAAATCTTATAAATTTTAACCACCTTTGATATTTTAACTGCATCTTCCATGTTGTTTTCTACTGTCATTTCATTAATAGTTCCTTATTTTGAATAAAATGTCAAACTGCTTATAAATTATTGGTGTAGAAGTTTTGGCTTTTGGATACATGATAACCACTAATCCCTTTGTAAAAAAGGACACAAATTTATCTTAAGCATTTGCATGGATTAAATAACAGTAATTGGTTTCAAAGGCTGAACCATTTTAGGTGGAACTAACAGTTTAAAATTTCAACCCCTATTGAAAGATGGAATGGTTTGGAATATTTTGGTACTTGCATTAAAGATTTCATTATGTACTTAAATAATTCATATAAATACAATATTTTGTTTCACCATGCTTGCTTCCACATGGACTTTTTGGGAATGGAAAAAGTACAAGATGTTGAAAATGTACTGCACATCTTGTTGCATTAATGCTCTAGCAGCTAGGTACATTAGAAAGTGGGCCATCTCTCACACGGAGGAACCACCCATGTATTTACAAGATTAGCCTCTGGTAATGCACGTGTGAGGATGATGGGTTGTTGTTAAGGACTGAGACTCAAAGAAAAAAAACCACTCAAAAGCCATATTTATCTCTGACCAATTTGGCACATAATAAGAGTGATGATACTGATAGGGTTCTTGTCATGAGTACTGGTCAAAATTACTGTTTAATCACTCCATCAATTAGTTCAGATTCCAAAATCAAGAAGGTATGAACAAATATATATATATGATTCTTGGACAGGGGATATATCTCTGTGTGTGCTCTATGTGTGGCCTCTGTTCCCATTTATGCAAATTCAATTGCATAGGACCAATAATTGGACTTTCTAACTTTCATTTCACAACTTTGAGAATTATTTTCATGTGATTTCCTACAATGGACTACTAATCCTTTTCTTGATTTGACATTTCTTTTCTATTCTTCTGTAACACAATTTTGCAATTCTTGATTTAATTAGATCTTTTATATATATATATATATATATATATATGGTTAAATGTGAAATAACTCGAATTTGGTTTTAGTCCATAAATTTTAAAACAGTTGGTTTGAGTACATGATGTTCTGAAATCATGTAATTTTAGGGTCTATTTGGTTTGCATTTTTATTTCTTGTTTCCATTTCTTGTTTTCTGGAATTTTACAAAGGAAAAACTGAAAATGTTGGAAACAAAAAATCGTCGTTTCCAGCATTTCCCGTTTTTCCTTTGTAAAATTTCAGAAAACACGAAACAGAATGAAAACGGGAAATTGAAATAGGAAATGAAAATGCAAACCAAACAGGCCCTTAGTCTCTTTCTTTATCACCGTTAACTTTGACGCTGACGTGACAGACAAATTTTTGTGTCAGTTTGTCCAATCAGTTACAATCACCATGTTGTGGCAATTGAATTACACCCGAGCTCATCCAGTCAGATTTTATTTAGGGTTTTATTAAATTTAACTTCACATGTTTCATGAATAAGAAGGCCACAAAACCGACGGGATGAGCTGAGTTGTAATTCAACTGTCATACCATGGTCATTAAAAGTGACCGAACAAACTCACATAAAAATTCGTTTGTCACGTCAGCGTCAAAGTTAATAGTGTTAAAGGGATGAACTAAAGATATTAATTTCAGAATATGAGGGACCCAAACCAACAATTTTAAAGTTTACGGACTAAAACCAATTGGAGTCAAATTTCATGGACTAAAAACATATATATATATATATATATATTAATTTCCCATGTATAGTACTTATTAAAGTTTGCAAGAGTCAATTTTCAATACTAATTTAAGGACAATTTGCAACAGCAGAGTGAAATCTCACAAGAGTATATCTTTGTTCTCACGTTAAAGATTACTTGGTCTTGGTCGGGTTAGACCTTACCATTTACTACAAATCACGACACAGGTATTCGGAGATCACATGTAGCAATATTCCCTTCCGTTATTAAGTGGGTAGGGATATTGAATTTGAAAGGTGAAGTAGACTATTTGAAAATAGGGGCCCTATGGTTTTCACTTTCCACTAAGATAACATGCACCGCCAACTATATCCCTCATGCATCACAATCCACATTTAAGACCAGTTCTACCAAAGACCATGATGAATAATTGACATTTCAGATTATGCTATACAAAAGCTGCATGCCTATGCTCTTGGCAAAACATTTAATTAAAACGAATTTACAAAGGAGATTGTTGCAGAAATTGAATGGGATTTCTGAACAGGACCTAACGAAGAATATGCAATCACTAAATTGCACTATATGAATGAAAGTTTCTATAAGCCTTTCAATGATTATTAATTAGAGTACGGGGTTGCACTATTTAATATGAAAGAAAAATGTGTAATATGAACATGTTACGAGAATAACACAATCAGGTTGCTCATGACTATACATGGAAAGGGGGAAAATAACTAGAAAGTAACACGTGTATTTAGTTTTTGTTTTGCACATATTTTTTTAGGATCTAGCATTTGCTATTAATTATTACTTATTTTAGTCTATCAAACTCTCCCCACCGCTCGGGTAAATATAGTATCGAGCACAAAAAATTATTTATGATTAATTTTTATTATAAGTAGTATGAATTTAAAATTAAAAAATTTATTAATATATTAAAAAGTTAAATTTACTTTTTATATATAAAAATGGGTATTGAAAATGTTCACATTATAATCACCTCTTTTTCAAAACCAATTGAGTTAATTTGAAGTAGAGTAAAATATTACTTGAGTTTTACTATTCATATATTATTTTATATAATATAATCTTTTAAATGATCTCTTTACATCAATCATTTATTAGATCCCACGTTTTTTTTTATATTTTTTTTATCTCTCTCTTTTTATTGTAAAAGTCGTTGTATAAACATAATTATTCATATTAGTTATAATTACATCCTTGTCATCTATTTGGATAAAAGAGAGAAATAGAGAAAAGAAAAATAATATAAAGATTAGATAAAATTTGATGTTATTTTGTAAGAGAGAAATATGAAAGAGATAAAAAAATTAATTTAAATAATTATTTAATTATAAAAAAAATAAAGGAGAGAGATTTAAAAATAATCAAAGAGATAAAAAATATTCTCGATTTAATAGTGCAGTATATCTAACTTAAGGTAAACTTTTCATTTCCCTTCTACCCTCATCTCTCCAATTTCATTGTCCCAATAAGGAGAATTAAAATTTGGTGGGTCCCACTCTAATTATAACACTTTCAACTCTCTCTTGGAATCAAATGTGGTTGATGGAGTTAGTTAATCACACTCCCACTCTCACCCCCAACATTTCTCTCCACAAACTCGCTCCTTCCAAATAGAGGTTAATCACGAAATTATCAATTTAAAATATTATATTATTAAACTCACGTGTTCTGTTTAAATGTGCAAAGAAAAAAGGGTATGAAAAAAATTCAAATGGAAGCGAGAAAGGGGTTCGTTATTGTTAGCATGAATATAATTCTATTTGAGTTAGGTATCTACACTATTAATGGGTGAAATTTAATTGAGTGTTTTTTATTAATATTTATACAGTTTTGATAACATCTGTCCTAGGATAAGACTTGTAAAAGTGGAAAGTTTAATTAAAATAAAAATATTAATTACATCAAAAGTATAAATAAATAATAAATACTTTTTATTTTAATAATTTTTTTATTTTTAAAAGTCTTATACATTGTGCTAAGGGCTTATGTCAAAACCAAAATTTATGACTTCATATTTTGATTTAAATATCATTGTGTAATGGATAGTTCCTTTATTCACTTTGGATGGGGGTATCTTTCTTTTTTATATTAAACTTTAATTTACCGTATACTAATTACTAATGTCCGCGGATGTGTAGTATTAGGTGTGCAAAAAGCGAATGAAAGTTATTCACCTTTACATGTATGTTTACCTAAAAACCGTCTAAAAGTCAATTGAAAATCAGGAGGAAAAAAAAAAAAAAACCTCCAATGAAAAGTAAGTATGTTAATAGAGTCAGATAAATGGTCCATGTAACTCGTCTTCTAGCTAGCGAGACTAGAGGTGGCAAAACGAGCTACTCGGCCCGATGCGGGCCGGCCCGAAGTGGGTCGCGGGCTAAAACGGGCTGGGCCAAAAAAGTCCAAATTTAATTAGGGCTCAAAAAATGGTGTCCAAGCCCTATAAAACACGGGCTAATGATAAAATGGGTTGGGCTAAAATAGCCCTATATTAATTCGGACTCATTTTTTAAAAACCAAGCCCTATAATTTAACAGGAGGGTTCGGTCCGGCCCGATGGGCTTGGCCCATTTTGCCACCTCTAGGCGAGACTAGGCTAAAAAATATTTGGTCTTTTAAATATGGATTTATATAAATTAATCCATTTAGCTTGTGGGTTAAATGGATTTGATTCCCAAATTCATGGTCCATCCATTTAACCTGCGTATATAATACTTTTATGATATTAATTAATTTTTAAATATTTTCTTAACATTATTTTTATATTTTATTAATATATCTTTACTTTTAATATTTAATTTTTTTTGTATAGGTTCGTTTATTTCATGGCCAACTTGCTTTCATCCGTTTAATTGCAAATCAGGTTTATGTAAACCATGTTGACCCATATGCTCGGAGTTGGTAATTCGGGCCACTCGACTCGACCCGATCCGATGCGGCAACGAGCTTTATTGGATTGGGCTAAAAGCCCAGAAGTTATTTGAGCTTCTAAAATAAGTGTACGGACCCAACATTTTTGTGGGCTTTTGCGAGTAGCCCCGTTATTGGGAGTTTTTGCGGCCTACCTAGCATTTTTTGCGGGTAGCAGGCTTTATCGGATTGAGCTAAAAAGCACAGGAGTCATTTGGGCTTCTAAAATAAGTGCTCAATGTAACGTTCTAATTCCGTGAACTTAGAAATAATGTCTGTTGGAGACACATTTCCAAGTTTATGAAATTATTTCGCGTCATTATTGATATCGACATACAATCAACCACATAAAACTTGCTTAAGTAATCCAAAGTTTACATAAGTGAAAGTTAACCATACAAAACTCAAGTGTATAATTTAAATGCCACTTGGTGGCTTCAAATACAACATCACTATTTCACATGGAATTTCCAATTAACACTATACAATTATACTAAAAGTCTCCCTAGGAGAGCATAGGCAACCCAGAGGGCCAATCCCGTCGTTATGCCTCCAAGTTGTCTTGCTATACTTTTGACAAAAA
Source organism: Sesbania bispinosa (assembly GCA_026901365.1). Lineage (NCBI taxonomy): Eukaryota > Viridiplantae > Streptophyta > Magnoliopsida > Fabales > Fabaceae > Sesbania > Sesbania bispinosa. The sequence goes on from QLOH01000832.1 coordinate 86,253, forward strand.
TTTCCTGCACACTAAGATGAAATCCACAACGTGTAGTGAGACTTACATCCCAATGAATGTGATTATGGATATAGTGTGGGGATTACAGGCAAGTGAGGATGCAACAATTCAACAAGTGGATACATAATCATGTAGTCATGCATATCACAATGAGTAAATCAATCAAATCCTCCCACAAGGAGCAATCCAGTGTTTAACCCACACCGTATGGTGTCTTTTCACTGTATGTGATATGTGATTGAGCGCTCTGCATCGTGACCAAGGACCGTCTTCCAGGGACACTTATATGAGTAAGTTTTATTATCAAACATGGATGCAATGTATGACATCAATTTAGTTGTGGATCTCCACTTCCCTCTTGGCCTAGAGGTCCATGTGATTACCTCGTTCCTCTTTTTATTAGAAGGTCCAAAGATCCATGAAATTTATCTTTGGTCTGAAGACCCTGTGATTGGTCCGAGGACCCTGTGATATTTCTCTTTGGCCATAGGCCCATGAAAACATTTTATACATGATGAGGGTTTCAAAACTTGAGAACATGATTCATGGCATGCTTACATATATGCTCAATGATGATTTCATGGCATTCCAATTCTCATACTCAATAATCTCATGAAAATCCTAACCTCTACAATCTAGGGTTAAGCCAATAATCAAGCAATCAAGACTAACACACACGTAAAACCTAGAAACCTCAATCAACCACAATCAAGTAAAGAAGAAGGGGAAAGGAGGGGAGGGATCATGAGAGAGCTTCAAACGTAATGAAAAATGAGTGGGTGAACCACATTCACCTCAAGAACAAGAATGGAGGTGTTGGAGGGGTGGAGGATGGTGGTTCCAAGCTCCTCCTTATGTTGGGGACCTTAAGCTAGGTTCACTCTCCTTCTTCCTCTTTGTTCTCTTCTCCTAGGGCATGTGGAAGATGGGAGAAATGTATTAGAAATGGGCCAAATGACCCTACACTCTGATTTATAGAAATTGGATTCCCGTTTTCTCGCTTGAGCGAGCCTATAAAACCTTCTCTGGTTGCACGTTCTCGCTCATGTGAGGATATTCTCACTTGAGCGAGACAAAGTCAGAGAGGAAACTCTGATATTGCGCTTAAGCGAGAAAACCATAAACGAAATCCTTCTTGTTTTACTGATATGGTCGCTCAAGTGAAGAGCGAGAGATTCTTCACTTGAACGAGAATGAGACTCTCAGGAGCGAAAATGAGACAGTAACCCTATCATGTAGCATATCAAAATGAAGTCCTGAATCTTAACTTTCTAATGCAAGTTGAGTCACCTCAATTGTCCACCTAGAACTGTAGATATGATCAAATGAGGGCACAAAGGTCATTAAACTTAAAATCCGAAATTAAGCAACAACTTTAATTGAAGCCCAACAAGGCACATATCACGTGAACAATTATATAAATCATAAATTCACTCCAATTTCCTTAATCAAATCCTGTACCTCTACTTTCCTTCACCTCCATTGTTTACATTTTCAAATCTTAACTTGGTTTCCCTTAAGTCTCTTCAAAATAGTTATTCGGAGCTTAACTCTTGATTCCTCCCCTAAATCCTCTCTAACACTCCAATCTCTAAATAAATTCCCGATCTTCTCTCTTATCTTACCCTCGAACTCCTAAATTCTCCTTCTACGTCTAACTTCCTTCTCTTTGTGGGATTCACAACCTAAGGCTTTCACTATATTTTCTAGGTTCTAATTTTGGGATGCTACACTCAAGCCCTACATTTTTGCGAACCGACCCAATCGGGCTAGCCCATTTTGCTGGCTCTATATTCTTAGTTGTATATGTGAATATGTTATAATAAACTAAAGTTTCTTATTCAAACTCATATTACTTGTTTTACCACCATTTGAATTATCTATGTATTTGTGTTAAAATTATGAGAAGAAAAATGCATAATATCACCAAAAAAATTTAAAATGGAAAACGAATCTAGACGTAATAATCCCCTACACCCCTCAGCTACAGGCCTATAGCATCTACAATAACCACGACAACCCCCATATATACGAGGGCTCCCACTGAGGCAAGGTAATCTCTTTACTCACTACTCATTCACTTAGAACCTTCACTGACTTGGGCGTCAGAGTGTCTTCTGCAGGTACCTACCACTGTGCTCTGCTGCCTAAGACCCCCATTGAAGATTTCCATCTACCTCTTGCCACCGTCTCCATCCCGGATCTCTACCTTGAACCCCTGTGCTTACCTCGATCGCGATCACTATGTTTAAGGAATCTCCATCAAAGAAAAAAAATACTACCTAATGGTATAAATTTTGGTACATGAATGAGTAACACATTCGATTTGTAGTTATTAGAGATGTAATACTTAGAGCTTGTTTGGGTGGAACTTCTGCAAATGTACTTCTAGGTGGAAAAAATAGCATAATTCAAAGAGGTCAAATGCATTTAACTTCTCCATAAGTTAAAATTAGTTACTTTTGGAGAAGTTAAATGGGAGAGCTTTTGGAGTAGGTGGTCTATAAAGACTAATTTTAACTTATGGAAAAGTTAAATGCATTTGACCTCTTTGATTCATGCTATTTTTTTCACCTAGAAGTACTTCTACAGAAGTCCCACCCCAAACAGACTCTTAGTGTAACTTACATAAATGTAAGTTGAACCCTCCTTTATATATATATATATATATATATATATATATATATATATTGTTCTTATTCTTGAATCTCTTGAACATTGTAGTTTTTGTTTTTACAAAGAGTTAAAATTCAATTATATTGTAAGAAATGTCTTGAGCTTTTATATCAACTCAAAATATCACATTGATATTTTATGCTGTGTATGAAAAAAATTTCATTGTAAGAGATTTTGTCCACTATAATAAGATTTTCACTTCAAAAACATTAATCTCTAAAGAAAATATCATCAGTTCACATTAAAAAAACACATTAATATTAACTATCTTTTTAAATAACTATTCAATCAAATATATGTTGTTAATTTTCTTAATTATTTTAATCAATAAAATTTATTTAATAAATCAATATTGAACAAAATTAGATATTTGTAAATCATAATCAAATTAATTTCTATCAATTACATTAATTTTTAACTTTTATAAAATTAAAATTTTATATATTTTTTACTTTTTACTTTGATTTTTATTAAATTTTTAAAATTCATGAAAGTATCCGTGCAATATACGTATATTTGCTAGTTGAATATTTTCCTTTTCACCGATTTTCCCACTTATGATTTTCCATTTCCCCCATCGATGGTTATTGGTTACCAACAACTAATCATTTTTATTGCTCTTTCGTCACGTCTTGGAACTCTTCCTACCATTTAAGAAAATACCTTTTATGTTGACAAAAAAAAATACCTTTTATGTAATTATATCTATTTTTATACAAATATTTGAAAATAGAAATTAAATGAAAGTAAGATACTATTTTTGTAATTATCATCTATGGATAACATCAACTATCCAATCACTAAAAAAAGAGAAAAAAAGTCTAATGAATAATAGGATGAACAAATAAAAAAATTAATGTGTAGGTACTAATAAAAAATCATTAAGTCTTTATTTAAAAATTGAATAAAAATAATAAACTACAAGATGGTTACGGGATAACAAAGGGAACTATGTGAGACAAAAAACCATTTCAAACCAAAAGGGGTTAAAGTGCTTTTGATTCAAAGCACGGTAAGTATTGCTAACGCACATGTTTTAACCTTTATATTATTCACAAATACACTATATTTATGCTTCATAAAAGTAGCTAGGGAGTAGAATAATTTATATATGCTTCTAAAATGCAACAAAAACATGTTTTAACCTTTATATTATTCACAAATACACATATATTTTTTTAACATTAATGGTGAGTTGATTTAAATTTTACTATTTATATATTGGATAAAATAATATTTTAATGTGTTAGGTTGATTGAAATTAATATTTTGATGTGATTATTTTTTATTATTTATTGAAAAAAATATTTTAGCGTGTTGACTTTAATTTATTTAAAATATTATTTTAATATATAGGAAAGGAAGAGAAAGATGAAAAAAATAAGGTGTGAATTAAGTATAAAATAAAGGAGTGTGAAAAAGTCATTACTCTTTTTTAAGAGTGTTAAAGCTTTGACAATCTTTTTTTCAGGGTGTAAAAAGTGTAGGAAAGAGAGAGATGGAAAAAATGAAAAGAAAAAGTAAAGAGATGATAATGTGGTAGAAAAACGAGAGAGACATAGAAAGCAAAATGAGGTGTAAAATTATATTATATTTTTAGAATTAAACTAGTAAGTATCTTTTTTTGGTAAAAAAAATATGAATTAATAAAAAGAAACAGAACAAACAACACAAGGAATCATCAGCCTCTACCTCTAGGAAAGAGGACTCCTCTAGAATCATTAATAACTAAGTCATGGAAAGACCCTGGTGAATCTAAAACTACAAAGGAAGGGTTTTGAGTAGACACCCCTTTCTTAGCTAAAGCATCGGCACACTGGTTGCCTTCTCTATGAATGAAATTAAGAGTGATAGACCAATTTTGACTAAGCAGACTCTTGACTTCTGTAATAAGTTCAAAGCACTGGAAGAGTCAGTCCAGAGAATGACATTTTTATAGCCCTCTATCCAAGCAATTTTGAGCCCATGAAGAACTGCACACAACTCAACTTCTAAGATATCATTAGCATTGATAGACCCAAGAAATCCTTTTAGCCAGGAGCCAGTAGAGTCTCTAATAATACCACCTATACCAGCAGCATGGTTATTAATAGAAAAACTTCCATCCACATTGACAGCAACCTAGCCTTGAGGAGGAGCAATCCACTTTATCCAACTCCTGCTTTGATCAGAATGAGAAACAGTTTCACCAAAAACAGAGCTGAAATCCTGGTGAAGGTTATGAACATTCCACTACAGCTGAATCAAAGATGTTGTTCCATTAAATATTTTCCTGTTCCTAGCTAACCAAATTACCCAAATAGCAGCAAGGAAAAAGGAACCGAATTTATTGTAGGACCAGAAAATCCAATCAAATGCACTTGTTAGATTCCAGAAATCAGAATCAGGTTGGGGTTTTATTCCAATGCTAGCCCAAAATTGTTTAATATGGATGCAGTCTCTCATATAGTGCAGCACAGTTTCCTCATCTGAATTACAACACAAGCACAATGAAGCGTTTATAATATGTCTATGTTGGAGCAAGACTCTTGTAGGTAGCTTTTCATGAGCAGCCAGCCACACTAAAAATTTAACTGATTCACTACATTTCAGTCTCCAGATCCAACCCCAATTCTGCATAGGGCTCTGATTAGAAATCTGACTCCAAAGCCATCTAAAACCTTCCTTAGCTGTGTAGATTCCACTTGCAGCATCACCCCAGGATATAACTTCTAAGGATCCTTGGACTAAGGAGATTTGATAGCAGAAATCACTTGACTGATTTGAGGAGGGATCCTAGTCCATAGAGCATTCAAGTTCTAACTCTGACCATCATAAATATCCTTAATTCTAATATCTAAATCATGAGAATTTGTAAAATCAACCTCATCACTTATTGGCCCTGTAGGAAGCCAAGAATCAAACAGGAAATTTGAGTTTCCCTCACCCAGTCTTGTTACAAAACCCTCTTTCAGAGCCTCTGTAGCCTTTTGAATTGAACTCCACACAAAAGAAGCCTTCCTATTCTTTTTGAACACTTTTGAACCATTCCCATACTTAGCATTCAGAACTTCAACCCATAACTTTGAGTCATTGTTTTGCAAAATCTCCCAAACAAGCTTGCTTAACAATGATGTATTCTGGAGCCTAGCAGGCCTCACTCCCAGACCACCAACCTTCCTTAGCATGCAAACAGACTCCCATTTAACTAAATTTACACCAGAAGATGAGGCACCCTTCCAAAGGAAATTTCTAGCTTTTCTATCAATTCATCACACACACTAGCAGGCAGCCAATGTATTTGCATTATGCAAGTTGGTATAGAATTTAATACTGAATTCACCAGGGTAAGTCTACCAGCTTTATTGAGGAGTTTTCCTTTCCAAGAGGCTAATCTCTGGTTCACCTTATCTACTATATTCTTGAAATCTGATATTGTAGGCCTATCAGTAAATATCTTGAAACCCAAATATCTTTCCAATGAGCCAGTGAGTCTTAAACCAGCCAGCTTTGAAATTCTCTGTTGTATCTGCATTGGGGTTCCAGAAGAGCAAAAGGCTCTTGACTTAGCAAAATTTACTTTAAAACCAGAAATCCTGCAAAATCTTTGAACAATGTCAGAAAGAAGCCTCACTTGTGAGATTTTAGCTTTTGAAAATAGTAATACATCATCAGCAAAGAAAAGAAAGGACATTCCAGGGCCTTGAGGAGAAATCTTAACAGGAATCAAAGACTGAGTAATTACAACATCTGAAAGCATATGACCAAGCTTCTCCATACAGAAAACAAAAAGGTATGGGGATAAAGGATCCCCTTGCCTCAAACCTCTCTTTGGAGGAAAAGAGGGACATCTGTTTCCATTCCAAAGAAGTGTAATTGAAGTAGAAGTTATACCACTAAGAATTAATGAAATAATGCTTTGAGGAAACTCAAATTCTAACAGAACATTCTTAAGAAAATTCCAATAAACCCTATCATAAGCCTTTTCTAAATCTAGTTTGAAAACCACATTTCCTTTTTTTTTCTTAGATTGTTTCATATGATGAGCTAATTCTTGAAGAATTATAGCATTGTCTGAGGTGTTTCTACCTGGTATAAAACTAGATTGTAAAGGACTAACAATATCATTAAAAAACGACCTGATTCTATTAACTAAAACTTTTGAAACTATTTTATATAAACAGTTACAAAGGCTAATAGGCCTAAACTCCTTAAAAGAAGATGGTCTATCTGATTTAGGGATTAAGACGATTAAGGTCTTAGCAGCTTTAGGAGGGAGAGAACCAGAAGAAAATGCATCTCTGACAAAACCCCAAATGTCATCCCCTATCCTATCCCAAAGTTTTTTTTTTGAAAAAGATAGCCTGGAAACCATCAGGGCCAGGGGCTTTGTAGGATTTCATTGAGCAAAGGGCTTTGAAAACTTCCTCCTTAGTAACAGGAGAATTAAGCATAGTTCTATCTTCAGCGGATAGCTTTGGAAAATTGGGAGACCTAAAGTACTCCCCAGAAGCAGAAACATTACAGAATAAATCCTGAAAAAAGGAGATAGCTTCTCTTTGTAAAATGTTATCATCAGAACACCACTCTCCATTAGGCAAATGCAAACCATTAATCTTATTCCTAGCCCTTCTAACTATAGTTTGAGCATGAAAAAAGGATGTATTTTTATTTCCAAACTTAATCCAATTTTCCCTAGATTTCTGATACCAAAAAATCTCTTCTTGAACCAAAACATTATCATAATCTTTTTGGAGACTATTTTGTAACTGTAGTAAACTACTTGAGGGGTAATCAGCAAGTGATTTTTCAATACCCTTAAGTCTTTTCTCTAAGGTTCTTTTCCTTGCAAAAATAGACCCAAATTCCTCTTTATTGAATTTAATGGAAGCCTCTCTTACATCACTTAAACATTGAAGAGTATCATGCTCAGATATGCTCCAAGTAGAGTGAACAAGAGAGGAATAAAGAGGGTGAGTACACCAGGCAGCCTGAAACCGAAAGGGTCTCTCTCCTCTACATAGCGTTTTCCCACCACATCTCAACAGAATAGGATGATGATCTGAATAAAGTCTATATAGATTCTCCACAAAACTATTAGGAAATGTTAATCTCCAAGAGGGAGTAGCCAGGCCCCTTGTCAAGCCTTTTATGAACCCAGATCCCCCCTGCAGACCCTACTCCAAGTAAACTTAGAGCCAAAACTACCAATGTCTAGGAGATTGCAGTCAGAAAGATGATTAGAAAATTCAATAGCTCTAGAAAAGAAAAATTCCCCCTTTCTGATCACTAGATAGAAGAATATCATTAAAATCATCAATGAGTAACCAAGGAATAGAAATGTTATTACTAAGGTCCAAAAGGTGATCCCACATATTTTTTCTCAAAGATAAGGCAGGATTAGCATACACTCCAGACAGAATCCAACTATTATTTCCAAAAGACACTTCTAAACTTATAACCTAAGCATGAGAATCTAAGATAGTATATGAGAACATTAAACCAGATTGCTTTAGGACCCAAATTCCCCCCCATATGCCCTTGAGCTTCCTCAATCGCAACAGGTAAATAATTCACAGAATCTCAAAAATTAGAAGTATTAGCAAAAGCAGTATGAGTTTCAGCAACAATAATAATTTCAGGTTTATATTTCCTCAAAACATCTCTTAAATGTCTATGACATTTTTTATTCGCAGCCCCTCTAACATTCCAAAACAGAATAGACAAATCCTTAAAGCAAATCATAACAAATAATTGCAATAAAAGGAATGAAAACACCTGATTTCCCAAGACTCAATTAAGCCTCTTCAGTAGCATCATCCACAATTTATTCATCCAGAAGGAGGTTGAACAAGATCAGATGTAGTCTTATCAGTAGGCTCCTCATTCATGTCAGAATCTGAATCAGCATTGGAGTTGTCAGTTTCGTCATCCATTTCTGAATCAGTTTCTGAGTCTTTCCTTTCTTCATTCATAGTCTTTGGTTGTAGAAATATTCCTAGCTTGTCATCAAGACTTTTTTGTAGTTCCTCATCGTCCTTGAACCTCAATCTGTTAGGCTCAATAATATCCACATTCATAGCAGTCTTGATGCCAAAATCAAACAGAGAGGATTTCCTAGTTGAATCGGGTTTAAAAATCACTATGTTGTTGGGCTTGTCAGCTGAAGATTCCTTTCTATTTGACGTGTTTGATGTTGTGACTTGATCAGTAGTAGACTTTTGTTTGACATCTTTGTTGGCTGAGGATGAAACTTTCTCCACAGGAACAGATTTTATTTCCACCCTAGACCTTTTCTTCCCAAGCTTGTTTGGCCTTGAAGAAACAGATGGCTTTGCTGAGAAAACCATATTTTCTTTTGAAGCCACTTGGGTTTCAGAGGTGTGTTAAACAAAGAAGTAACCTTGTTCGCAGTCTTATCCCTTTCTTGCTAGCCTTTTAAATCAAAGGAATTAGTCTTGGCCTTGCCTTTACCTTTTTGAGCATTTGGCTTTCTTGATCTTGATACAACAAGCCATTCACCATGCAATTGTTCCTGGGACTCCATCAGATTAGCTTCAACCATTTTAGGTTCAGGTCCCTGATTACCTAGATCTTCTTGATCTGTACTTCTGTTTAACTCAGTTTGTGAACTGTTCTCACTTGCCTTAGGTTTGGAGCAAGATCGAGCTACATGTCCATATAGCCCACAATTCCCACAGATGAGATGTAAACTCTCATACTCAATACAATAGCTATGTCCTTGTAACCAAACTCTCCCAACAACCGGTTCATTCAAATTGATCTGAACACATACTCTAGCAAATCGACCCCAAGAAACATTTAAAGTAGTTCGATCCACCTTTACAGGGGTTCCAACCGCTGCAGCTAATGCCATAAGAATGTTCTCATCATAGTACTCAAGGCCCAAATTGGGGAATCGGATCCAAATAAAGGTGGAATCAATTTTAACCTCTGAAGCAACAAAATTCGGTTCCCACATTCTAACAGAGAGGTAATGATCAAAGATCATCCAAGGTCCCTCTCCAATGACCTTATTCCTATCCTCAATATCATCAAACTTGCAAACAAAATAACCATTCCCTACTTCAAGCAAATCGAACCCCCAGATAGTTTCCATACCTTCGTGAGTCGATCTTTCATGGTGAGGTACCCAACATATCTGCCCAATAGCTTAATGATCACCGCTTCAGCCAAGGATGTTGAAGATTCTGAAGCACAGAGTCCGCAACGTAACACCTCGGCTTCAAACGGTCCCCACCCTCGTACTCGATTCTGAACAAATTATTGCTGATTAGATCAACCCTAGATGTATCTTTAACCCTTTCTTTGTCGGCTAACAGTTTATCTTTGAATGATTTATGTAGATTAGAGGACGCCTCCTTCCCATCAGGGGGATCAGGTAGCATGGAGGTGTCTTCAATAGACGCCATGGACAACGCAGAAAACCAAGAAGAATCAGAGATGATTCTTGGATAAAATAAATTGTTGGTCAAAAGGCTCTTTGTTCTGTAATGATTTTAGGGTAAGTATCTTATATATTAAATAAACTTTTTTGTAAAATTTAAACATATAAAAATAAAATAATTTCACAAATTTATATTTTAAAATATTTAATATATTGGTTTACCTAATAAAAGATTATTTTAACGATAATTTATCCTCACATATTTGTTTAACATTTACTTCTACCTTTCTCTTTTAATTATAAAATTAAATTATTTTTATTAAATATGAAAAATAAAACTAAAACATAGCTTCAAAATTAATTTAATATATGGTCTTTTACCTTTTTTAATATTCATCGGTTCACTCTATCTCTTTGTTTGTAGTTTTATTGGTGGGCCAATTTGTATTTATTGAGCCAAGAAGTTTTGTGTCATCATATTAGCTTATTGATAAGTGCCAAAGATTAGATTATTTTCATATAAAAACATGGCACTTCTGGGCTAATTGTATTAATTCTTTAGTGATTTCCTCCAATTATTAGAACTTGTAATTTAAGTAGTAATATCTGAGTAATGATGTAATTGAAAGCTTTTAATCCCAAATTTTGGTGTTTAATTGCAGGATAGATTAAAGGGGATCAATCAAAAGCAAAAGAATTGAAGAAGCAAGGAGAAAAAGAGGAATGAGAGTGCAGAGGATTCGCTTGAGCGAGTCCCAATTCTCTCAAGCGAATAATGACCAGAGAGGGGTGAATTTTGGAGCTGAATTCGCTTAAGCGAATTCCATTCGCTTAAGCGAATTGATTTTTCTTCACCGTGAAGAAAGCTATTCGCTTAAGCTAAAATTTAGCTTAAGCGAATTTCCACTTATTCAGCATTCACAAAACAGAATTCGAAGGAGTTTTTCGATAGTTCAACACTTTCTAAAATTAGAACGACGACTCCGAAGAAGAAAGAAAGCTGCAGAATCAGATTTCTTCATCTTCTCCTTCATATTTTGTGATTGTACAAGCTACTATGAGTAGCTAATCTCCTCTTTTGGGATTGAATGTAATCGACTCGAACTCAGATATATTCTGGTTATATTTCTATATAGTAATTTCATTTCTATTGATATTGTTATTTTCGTTCCGTTTATATGTTCTTGATTCTACCTGATCAATAGAGTCTAGATTTAGATTTTTGGATTTAACTGGAAAGTATTTCTGAAAATTCGATCTGAACGAAAATAGTCGATATGTCGTTATACTAGGAATAGATTTCGATATATCGATTGCTTTAATACTTGAACTTAATGCTGGATAATCTATTGAATATATGAGGAATCAATATTCAAGAGATTAATCTTATGAATTTTATAATTGAGGAATCAATATAAATGATCTTTGTGTATGCATCTATATCGGTAGTTACGAATCCTATATATTGATATACAACCAGAATATAGACGAGGGAGATAGATGAAATTCAATCCCTGTTTCTCAAACTGATATTTCAAATCAATTTTACTCTTTTCTACTACTTATTAGAATCATATTTTAGCTATCAAAACCAATCATGAATCAATCTACTTTCCTTTGTATATACTTGCTTTTTGAATTTAGTTACAACTTTAATTGACCTATTCCCTGTGGGTTCGACACTCGTACTTTAATTTATTATACTACAGTTGACTATAGGTACGCTTGCCTAGGAGTTAACACTTATGTTATAATAATACATATTATTACAATTTATATTATTATAAATTACTTTGTTTTGAATATTAATTTTTAATTTAGCTTTTTATTAAATTACTTGAAGTAGCTAATATTTATATAAAATATAAATCAATATAATTTCTTTACATTTTTCCAAAAATAATGATTATTATTAAAACATTTTTACTTGCATGTGATGTAATATTATTTTTATTATAATTATAATAATAAATTTTTTGTTAACATGTAACATCCCAAATTTCATGAAAAATGGTTTTATGAATGAAAATAGAAGTGTAGGAGGGTTTTATAAAAGAAGTTAGGTAAAAGAGGGCTTAAAACTGAAATTGGGAGAGTAACTCTGGAGCATTCTCTCTCAAGTAAGAAGGACCTCGTTTGAGCGAGAAAACCAGAAAAAAAGGAAAATTTCAGTTACTGATGTTTTCGCTTGAGTGAGAAAGTTGTTGCACTACTCGAAAAATAAAAAATAGAGACGAAAAATTCTCTCTTAAGCGAGGAGAGCCTCACTTAAGCAAAATTGGTCCGGGATTGGGAGGCTCTTTGGAAGATTTACGCTCATGTGAGAGGAGTCTCGCTTGAGCGAGAAAGGTCCAGAGAGGGGTGGTACTCTCTGGAGAGTTTTCGCTTAAGCGAAAAGCTTTCGCTTGAGCGAAAATGCGTTTTTCTGAGGCTTTTTAAAAGTCTCGCTCAAGCGAGAATAAGTGAAAACAATTTTTAAAAACGGACTCATTCATTTATTTCCCTTTCCCACTCCTCTGAGAGAGAGTCTACAGAGAGGAACTTGCCCAGGCTTGGAAAAGAAGAAGGAGAAGAATATTTACTTATCCACACCCCTCACGACCTCACTTCCCCTTCCTCTTTGAGCTACATTTGGGTGAGTATAGCTCACACACCTCCACCCATTTTGCTTGAATCACCCCCCAATGATCCCTAATCTTCTATTCCCTTTTCTTTGACTTGTATGTGTTTGATTGATTTTATGTTCCTCTATTTGTACCTATTGTATGGTTGGATTGATGTACTTTGGAGCATAAGCTAGGTTGTTGTTATTTAGGGCTTTGCCCATACTCTTGTTTTTGGCCATGAATGCTTGTGCTTCCCAATAAAATAGTCATGTGGATGTAAATACTCTCGGGCCTTGGCCCCAGTTAGTTCAAAAATGAATTTGGCTTCGGCCCAGCAAACCTTAAATTAATCAAGCTTGTCTTCGATCCAGAAAAACATGGAAATGAGTTTGGCTTCGACCCAGTTTATTTGGCTTCGACCCAATAATAAAGGTTGGCTTCGGCCTAGTTAATCATGCATTAAGATTTGACTTCGATCCAGTTAATGGCAGGTATTAGTCCCCAAGGGAGACGTTCCTTGTAATCTGAGCTCAGGTCTATCTCAGTTAAGTGATAAGACCCCTTCTACCGAGTTAAAAGCAGGTCATGTGTAGTTTTGTGTCTTGATGAGTTATGTCAGCCATCGTATGTATGTATTAAATTGTGCTTGTTGCATCTCATCTGTTTGCTTTCCCTACACTGCTTGCACGCGTAGTTATCCTCACTAAGACACTAGTCTCACAACATGTTTGTGGTTATATTTTAGATGCACAGGGTCACCCTCAGGATTGCCGATGAGGGATATGGAGCTTTGGAGACTTTATACTTTTGATGTATTTAGTACTATATTATTTTTGAGATAGTTATACATTGATGTTGTATTCTTTTGATGGATATTTTGTACATGTGTTACCCATGTTGGGTTTCTCTATTTTGTTTAGGACACATGTATTATAATATCCATGCCACGCCATGTAAATGTTGGATTATTTATGCAAAATCGTATATGTTTATTGATATCGTTAATGTTGCAAAAATTAATTCCCTAAATTTGGGACTTATGCTTCTAACTAGCATAAATCACTACAAGAAATTTAGGAATTAGCGATGGCCAAAAGTCGTCACTAGAAGAGGAAAACTGTCGCTACCATGCAATTAGCGACAATCACAAGGACGCCGTTAAAATACTCGTTGTTAATACAGCAGCGACGAGCAAAATCAGTCGTTGCTACATAGCGTCTGCTGGACCGACGCTAAAGCCGTCCCTATGCTGAAGTCTGTCACAAAGTGAAAGGATCACATGTCGTTGCTAAGCCGTCATAACATAGCGACAACTTCAACCGTCGCTAATAATTATATTATTTTTTTAATTTTTTAATTGAATTTATGATTTTATATTTAATTTTAATTTTAATTTAAGGATTTACGGTTGAATTATTATAGAAAATCAATTTTTTATTTATTTTATAAATTTTATATCATATTTATTAACGATCTAGCAAAAATATAAAGAAAACAATAAATACTATATAAAACACACATATAGAAAATAAAAAATATATAAATAGTACATATACAAAATGTATACAAATATAAGTCAATAAAAAAGAAAAAAATGTCGGCTGACGGCGACGGCGCTACTGTTGTGGTGGGCAACGATCCTCATCCTCATCCAAGGGCTGGTCATTCAGGTCGCCATCGTAGTACGGGTGCGTTTGAGCCTGACTGAAGTTGGTTAGAACCACCTGCACTGCAGGCATCCAGCACTAACTGCAACTATTGTCAGAGTCGTGCGAAGTCCTCCTCCAACCGTGCATACTGGGCCTGACAGCGATCAACCCTCTCTTCAGTTCGGCTGGCCTGCACCTTTGCTTCGATGACCTCCTGCCTCAGCGCCTCGTCAGATGAATGTCGTGACCTGTCGCACCTGCTGGTATGGGCTCAACACTCCTGAGTGAGGCTAGTCACACCAGGATGAATGTTGCTTGACAAGTCCTCGGTGCCATAACAACGACCTCAAGTCTTGCCACCAACAACACTGTTAAGCATAATTTTTCCTTACATATGTGGACCGTGCTCGGTCGTCTACCCAGCCACCGCCCTTTTTGTGTGGGTGGCCACAAAACTCATCGGGATCTACATCCCGCCCAAGTTGTCGAGCCTGCCTGTGCAGCAAGCTCGCCCAGAGGGATGAACCTCCCTCTAATGGGTGGGTTTGCTGTCCACCTCGACCACGCATACGTGGCATATTTACCTAATTTTAATAAGTTTAAATTAAAATTAAAACATACCTATAAATTAAATGAATAACAACATTTTTACCTAATTTTAATAACTTTAAATTAAATTTAAAGCACACCTATAATATACCTATATGACATTAAATATATTAAATAATAATAATTAATAATTAATGACTACTAATAATTACAATATCTTATTTATGATAATTTATTTAAATATTTTAACTACCTTTTTTTGACCTAATAATTACTAATGATCTTAAAAATATAAATTATACTATTAATTAAGACCATTACTAAAGATCATAAGAGCCTACCTAATATTAAAAAATATTAAAAAACACTATAAATAGTGATAAAAACACAATATAATACCGCTAATTTAACACTCTTAATTTAAAAGAAAGCAAATAATAACAATATTATGTCATAATACAAATTTTAGCAATATATTAACAACTTAAACACATAAGTCAATACAAATTTTAACCATACATAAACAACTTAACCAGAAACTCTAGCATAATCAACAAAACAAAAATGAGCAGAATAAGAATGAGAACCCAACAGAATCAAAACAAAAAATGACCATAACAAGAATGAGAACCCAGTGGAATCAGTAAAACAAAAATGGGCAGAACTAGAATGAGCACCAAGTAAGAACCTGGAAGTGAACGACGGAGAAGAGGCGAAGAATGGAAGCGGAGAACGGAGGCAACATAGGCAGAGAACGATGACAACACAGACAATAGAGCTCGAACAACGGAGGTAGAGGGAACAGAGGCAATGGAGGCTGGAGAAGGATGACGCAGGAGTTCGCACGGAGTAGTAGGAGGGAACGGAGGCAGAGAGTAGAGAAGAAGACCAGGAGAGAAGAAGAAATGTGAAGAAGAAGGGAGGGGGAAGGGTTTTAGTCGCACAGCTTTTTAACTTAGCGACGGCCACGACCGTTGCTACAGCTGTCACATAGTTTAAAAACCAACATAGCGACGGCCGAGCCGTCGCTAACGTGACCTGGCCGTTGCTTATGTGACATAGATGCGCCAATTTTAATTTTTTAATTAAACGTAGCGATGACCGTAGCGACGTTACGTTTAATTAGCGATATTTTCTGAATTTTCCGGAAAAAAAATTGAAATTTTAACTATAGCGACGACTAGTCGTTACGATATAAAACCTAGCGACGACCTAGTTGTGACGGTCGTCACAACATATTTATTATATATTTATTATTTGACAACATATTCATATGATTATCTGAAAACTTTATTTTATTTTAATAAGTGGCCAAATCAAATTTGTAAAGCCATTTTTAATAGATAAAATAGATAAAAAAGAAAACATGAATTTATTGTAATAAGAAAACTGGGAAATTTTATGTAATATGAAAAATTCATACTTCTATTATATATAAAAAACTAATTTAGTTTGTCAATAATATTTTAAAAATACTAAAAATGATCAATTACAATTTAAATAAGTAATTACTTAATATTTTTATTTTGGAAATTTTAAAAATTCATTTCAATGATAAAAAAATATTTTATTGATAATTGCCATACATTGCTTTTCATTTACATTTTTATTTAAATTTAAAATTTTAATTAAAAATATATAGGACAAATACTTTTATGACATATAAAAAATAAATTATGAGATATTAAGATCCAATATTATGATACACGAGAGACGAGTATAACACTACTCTATAATTATACAATCCTCTTATTTTTTTTATTAATTTTTACACTACTCACTTAATTTATTACAATATTTTATTAGTTATTTTATTATTATTATTATTACTACTTTTTGTTCTCAAAAGTCGTGCCATCTCTTTTACTCAAAGAAAAATTGTT
Source organism: Sesbania bispinosa (assembly GCA_026901365.1). NCBI lineage: Eukaryota > Viridiplantae > Streptophyta > Magnoliopsida > Fabales > Fabaceae > Sesbania > Sesbania bispinosa. Next base: position 103,003 of record QLOH01000832.1, read on the forward strand.
TAATTAGTAGATATTGATTCACATGAATACAAATATATTTATTCAGAATGATACTAAAGTTTGGATATGGTAATTTAATAAAATGTGCTGATTTACATCAAATTTATTGTGTATTTTCCTAATGAATTATTTACATGCATTAAAATTTTTTAATTTGTAGATATTGATACACATGAATACAAATATATTTGTTGAGATTGATACTAAAGGGTTTGGTTTATTATTCTTTTTTTTACGTGTTATCTATTTTTTTGAGTTTTGACTGTTTTTTGAATTGTTATGTTAGGAGCAACATATTTTTTAGGGGAAATAGTTCAACTATCAATATCGATGTTGTTTTCTTGAGGTTATTATTTGTAAAAAGCTTCCCAATGTAGAAATGGGTTTTTTTCTTTTGCTAATCTTTGTAAAACTTCGATATGACTCACTTCTTTTTCATCATTATTTTTAAAAAAATTATATCATATATATTATGAATAATATTGCCTTATTATTATTATTTACTTCTAATATATATGTTAATTTTTTTCGGATTAATGTCACAATCACATGTTATTATTTTGTTCATTTGTTTACTTTTAAAAAATGGCTTTCTATTTTAACGTCTTTTTATAATTAATAAAATGATATTTTTAATAAATGAATTAATTTTAAGTATTATGTCATTCAATTTACTGATGTAACATATAATTTAGCCACCAATTCAGGTAAATAGAATTTAATGGATATACATTTGGAGTGTGAAAATATTTTACACGATTATCTAATAATGTGTTGTGACATCATTTATTAAATTTAATTACAAATAAGATATTATATTTATTAAATAATGTGACATTACACTAACAATGTAAAACTTTATTTTCTTCTATAAGATTTTCTTTTACTTTTATATTCGGTGTGTAATATAAATACAGTCATAATTAAACATCTTTACTTTAAATTAATACATCATATTCTTAATAAATATTTTAAAAAAACATTAAACAAATTAATAGTAAGAACATATTAAATTTTGTATATAATTTAATATAATCTTTTTTAAAAATTAAACTAAGCCGTGATGCACGGGTTGTAAATACTAGTATAATTACAATTTATCTTTTTTTTTTTTTATGTCGAACTATGGCAAAACTATCTAAGGATCCTTGTTTTGTTATGAAAAAACTTCTATGAATTATATTGGTTAAAACGTTCATAGAAAATAAGTAATGAGTAAGAGATAAAGGCCAAAAGCAGAGGTAAGAAACGGTACTCACTAAAATGATAGTTTCCAATAAACAATAATATTGTAAACAAGTTTCTCCAATAAACAAAATATTAAAACGTTCAATTGTTCATGATGTTCTAATTTGGCCTATTGAGATGTAGGTTTCTTTGTGTCGTGAAAATAAATGCCAATGATTCGAATCGTGGTTATGGCCTTAGTAATACTATAGTAGATGACTAGCCTAATAGCTAGCTAGCTCGCTACACGCATTCGTGCACGATGATAACGACAATTGAATAAACATGTATGCTATTATTAGAAGCAACCATTGTGGATCAAGATAACGATAAGTAGTTGTTTGTTGTTTTAGTGGATGTTGATTTCAATTTTGGGGCAAATTGTAGTTGTGTTGAACACAATTTTGAACCATACATACACAAGAGGATAGATTAGTGATCCCCAAAAGTTTTGGTTGAGAATGACTGCCTTGACCGTAACATAAATGAAATTAATGCCCTTTATTTAGACTAGCTATCAACTTATAAATTATTGAATTATAAAAGATAATGCCAGTGATAAGTAAAAGATTGAAGTTATAATGTTATATGTAAGGAGTAATATGGAGTTGAGAGGTTTTACCTAACTACCACTCTGGTTTGAGGGTTAAATCCATAACTATGTTTGTGTGAGGTTCCTGATAAAAACAAAAAAAAAATGTAAGGAGTAAGAAAATACTTTTAAGAAAGGAAAATATATATATGAAATAAAATTAGTTACAAGTTTAAAGAATTTGAAGAAACCTCGTGAAATCTAGAAGTTAAAAATTACCGTGGGAAGATTTACAAAAGAATAGAAGAAGCATAATAGTGAGGTTAATATTATATTTTATATAATCCCCACTTAATTCATCTCTAATCAATGTGGACCTTATCACTAATTAACATACTCTCCCTCTCTTTAGTTTATGTGAGTTTCAATATTAGTATATATATATATACTCCTTTTCAAGTAGTAGTTCTATTAAGTAGTATTGGATTAGGACTTAACCCCAAGCATTGGTTAGTGTGTCATACTCATACTAAATATTATATCCAATAGAATGATCAGCTTTGATACCATTTCTTAGGCAAGAGAGCCTAATTGTAGTGGGATTTTTTTTATTGTATTAATATATGTATCTCATATTACTTATAGCATGTTTGATTTTGCTCAAAACTACATTTTTTAGTAGCATTTACCTGGATCCACGTTTCAAATGTGATTTTTGGGTAAACAAAACACACATTTAGTCATAATTAAAGCTTATCTCCTTTTTAAGAATGTATTCAATGGGATTGAATTCAGAGTTCTTCCCACAATATAAGCGCGCACTATCAACTGAGTCAAAACCCTTAGTCATAGTAGTGAGATGAACCACACGTCTTGACCCAAAATATACAAAATATTAAGGTATGAGTGTGTACATTTACAGATCAATCATAGTATATATTGTCATGTAGAATTATGACAATGTACCAATATCTACGGGCGAGGGCTTTAATTAGGATATGAAATGAAGACAAGGAATCATAGGAGGTAAAATCCATTAACATGACCCGTGTGTTATGGAAAGCAGAGGAATGGACAAGCAGGGCACTTTTTAGTCTTCAACACGTTACATACAAAACACATAATACATGCTGCAGGTTTTATATATATTCTCTTAACCTACCCTTGTGATCAATGAAATATATAATAAAGTTTTGTTTCAGCATGAGGTGGTAGTGAATCTTGGTAGAAAAAGTAACAGATCTATGTGGAGAAAATTAAAGGAAAATCAATCCTCATAACAAGTTGTTCTCATCCTCTTGTTCTTATGCAGGGTACTTCAATGTGTTATGCTTTTTTGAAGCTTAAAATTGATGGTTGTCCCACCACAGCTAGAGCCTTGATAGTGATATAGGAAAATGTAATGTGCAGGCAATAACTGTCCTTAGGTCCTCATTTTTTTTTGGCTCAATTATTCAACTTTGAATAAAGCTGACACCAGTTTCTTTTTCCCTTCAATTTATTTGATTTTGACAGAAGAATCCTTCCACTGATCTCTTTCCCTATCATGTGCTACCAACCTATTGCTATTTACCCCTTTGTAGGAAAATGGATTGATATTCATCTCCATCTGCTCATGGCTTGTACCAGTTTTGCTGCAATGTTTATTTATATGAAAAATTCTGTTTTTTGTCTCTAAAGTACTATCAACATGTTATATATATATCAGTTTCATTTTCATTAAGATAATTTCATTGCTAATATTGTTCTTTATCTTCAATTTTTTATAATTTATTGTGTCTTCTATTTTTTATCAGTACGTAACAAAAAGTTTAGTCCATAAAAAGAGTACAGGGGTGCTCTGAGCCTTACAAAAAGATTAAATAAACTCTCAGTTATAGAAACTAAAATCTGCAGAATTACAAACAAGATAAAGGAAAGAGTTATACCAACTATCCTAAAATTTAAACTGTTGAATGAAGTAAGGGCATAAGGACACAAATTAAGTAATAAAATGTTGTTCTAAATTATGATTTGATTCATTCTTACTTTGATTCATTCTTACTCAATTTTTTTTTTTAATTTGTTTGACGCTTATAGCGATTAGGAAGAGCTACATAATAATTAAGATCATATAAAAGCTATATAATTTTTTGAATAAACTGAGAAACATAAACGAAAAAAAGGGAAAGATTTAAACACTAGAGAAAATGACGCCCATGGCATCAACGAACATGGTAGAAGCAACACTAGTTGGGGAGACTGAAACATGGTTAAACTTATCCACTTTGTGCTTCCAAATTATTTTATATAATGTACAACTATTTATTTGTTATACTTTTCTAATAAATTTCTTGCTTTGACAAATGACACCCATTTTCGTCACAAAGACAGTGAACCGCCAGGATGTTCGGTGTATATATGAATAGACTTAAATATGTTTTTAGTCCCTCTAAAATACACGTGTTTTTATTTTAGTCCCCCTAATTTTTATTTATCTTTTAGTCCCCTTAAAATTTTTCCTTTTCAAAATGGTCCTCGCCGTTAGAAAAGTTAACGGTATGCTGATGTGTCAGTTAACATCTATGCTGACCTGTCTTTCTCACTCATACATGGCATCTATTGTGTCAAAATTATTATTTTTATCAATTTTTATTACTTTAAATGGTTTTAAAAAATAAATGCAACAATTAAAATTAAAAAAACTCTCTTGAAGAACATTGAGGTTCTGTTGTTCGAGACTCCCTCTCCAGAAAATCCTTCTTCCTTCTTCAACCATTTCTGTCATTGTTGTCTTCTCCTGAGCTTCATTGTTGCAAGTATTTATTTATGCTATTGTCCTGAGCTTCTCCCTACAAAAAAGGAATAATAACATTGAAATTGAAAAGACAGTAAGTAAAATCAATGGTATTAAGTTGTATAAAACAAATGAGAGGAACCTTGGAAGGGATGGATCCAACGTTGAGGCAGGTACCATCGAGGGTACTATCGAGAAGCATGTATGCATCCCTTCCAAGGTTCCTCTCATTTGTTCTATACAACTTAATACCATCGATTTTGCTCACTGTCTTTTCAATCTCAATGTTATTATTACTTCTTTGTATGGAGAAGCTCAGGACAATAGAAGAAATAAATACCTGCAACTATGAAGCTCAACAGAAGACAACAATGGCAGAAATGGTTGAAGAAGGAAGAAGAAGGATTTTCTAGAGAGGGAGTCTCGAACAACAGAACCTCAATGCTCTTCAAGAGAGCTTTTTTTAATTTTAATTGTTATGCATTTATTTTTTAAAACCTTTTAAAGTAATAAAAATAATAATTTTGACGCAGTGGATGCCATGTATGAGTGAGAAAGACACGTCAGCATAGATGTTAACGCACACATCAACACACCATTAACTTTTTCTAACGGTGAGGACAATTTTAAAAAGGAAAAATTTTAGAGAGACTAAAAGATAAAAAAAATTCAGGGAGACTAAAATGAAAATGTATGTATTTTAGAGAGACCAAAAACATATTTAAGTCTAATGAATAACTTGACTTAATATTTATTTGTCATTTACTTCTGATTACAAATGATGTTCCGAAAATAAAGATTTAAAGCTACAAATAGTGGTCGCTCTAGAGCATCAAATGGGCAATGTAATGTGGAGACGAGAATTAATGAGGAACAAATTCTATCTCAAATGAGGCATGAAATTTTCCAATTATTTCATTTCTATTGTTATAAAAGTCTTCCACTCCTTGCACATGTGTCACTCTCCCATCATCCCTCTACCCATTTCTTTTCTTTTTCTATTTTTTTTTTCGTTTCTACTTTCTACGGTTTCACTCTCGGGCTCTTCCTTTCTTTTTTTTTAAGGTTTCCATTTTTTCTTTTTCATTTCTTTTTTTCCTTTTTAATCACACTTCCCTTTATTTCAGACTCAAATATAATTTTGGTTTAACCAAATGTATCCTTTACTAGAGGCAATCCTGTTCGAGCCGGGAACATTCACATTATGGTGGGGCTAGCTCTCCCAGTAGGGATTTTTTCCATCTACAAGACTCGAACCCGAGATCTTGCTTAAGGGGAATCAAGCATGTACCACTTAAACCAACCCCTGTTTTCATTAAGGTTTTTCATCCCTCCTTAAAAGTACACTTTTATTTCTTTATTATTTTTTAAAAAATATTTTCTCTAATTATCTGTTTTTATTTATTTATTTATTTCATTATAAAATCTATATATTTTATATATAGATATATCTATTGATAGAAGTTGTACACGTGTCAACTTTTGACACAACTACTTTCCCGCCGAAATTCATCACTCTCATCTTTTCTTTTCTTTTCTATTTTTAATACATTGCAAATAGTTTTATATATTTTTTTACTTTTTATTCTTTTGTATATCAAACTTTTACTTTTTTATTATTTATCCATCTTATTACGTGAAAATATTGTTTAAAAAAAATATAATAAATGAGTTAATTTACATTAAATTTTTTATTTTTTTAATATACTATTTATTTCTCTATTTTATTCAAACATAGATCTGGTTCAACGCCAACAATATTCATTATAGCCTTTGTCCAAATCCACGTTTAAATCGTGATTTCGGTGTAAAACCATACATACACTAAATGCACATTTTTTTTATTCTCACTTCAGACTTCAATAAAATGATTATTAGACAAAATATTTCCCACTCAAATCTATTTATTTTCCTTTTCTCTCTCTTTTTTAAACTTTTAATACTGTTCTTTTTACGGTAAACGTTTTTCTCTCTCTTTTTACTTATGTTTTTTTACTTTTGTTGTTTTCTTTTCATCATGCTTTTGATTTTTTTAATTATATTTCTAAAATAATTTCACTTATATTCCATTTTTATTTATCTTTTCATTATATAAAAATATAGATTAAGAAAGGTAATAATAGTGTTGATTTATATTAAATTTAAAGTGTTTTTTTTTCTAATATATCATTTTTCTCTCTATTTTATTTATTAATGTTTTCACATATTATCTCTCTTATCTATTTTATTTATCTATCTTATTTACTCTATATTAAAATTGTTCCCACAGTACAAATGTCATGTTATTTCACTTGGGTTTTATTTTTTTAGTTTCTTTATTATCACTTTAGTTAAGTGATAATTTTATAAACCACAAATATCCTCCACGGGTGGTACTCTTGCTCCAGTCGTTTGCTTTTCTCTTTTTTCTTTTTTCTTTTACTTTTTTATCACACATTCTTTTTCTTTTTTATTACCATATTAAAATATTTTCTCTAATCATTTGTTTCTATTAATCTTTTATTTGTTTCATTATAAAAGTAATTTATAATGAACCTATGGTATCCTCCACGGGAGACAGTTCTGCTCTTACCGTTTTGTTTTATCTGTTTTCTCACGTGGGTTTTATTTTTTTAGTTTCTTTGTTATCACTTTAGTAAAATGGTTTTTTTATGAACCACAAATATCTTCCACCAGAGGTAGTCTTGCTCATACCATATGCATTTTTCTTTTTTCTTTTATTATCACACGTTCTTTTTCATTTTGATTATCATATTAAAACATTTTCTCTCATTATTCGTTTCTATTAATATTTTATCTATTTCACTATAAAAGTAATTTTTAAAGAACTCCGGGTATCCTCCACGGGAGGCAGTCATGTTACTATCATTTTCTTTTGTCTGTTTTCTCATTTGGGTTTTTTTTTTTAGTTTCTTTATTATCACTTTAGTAAAGTGATTTTTTTATAAACCACAAATATCCCCACGAGAGGTAATCTTGATCCTGTCGTTTGTTTTTTTCTTTGGTTTTTTATCACACATTCATTTATTATAAAAAATAAAAATTTAATAATACATTTAAAAATAACATTACCCACTATCCAACGTCACTCGTGCGAATGCACGGGTAACTTCTTGCTAGTCTATCACTAAGGGGACTCCATAAAATTAATTTTGCAGCATTTTTCAAGACTACGTACATGTTTGATTCATTTGACAGTAACCAATGAAGAATTTGAAAAGTTACCCTGACACATTGTTTTCTTTTTGCTTTTCAATTACGGTTGGTTTTTCTCAAATGAATCAAATATGTAGTTAGCCATTGTTGATGATCGAGATCGTACTCAACTATTAAATAAAAGAATTAAAGTACATTAGGTTGAATTAATTCAAGTCATCTCTCAAGAATTCAATTGCAAATCAGAATCATATCACACAAAGGGGATTGTTTATTTTGTTGGAAATTTAGAAAAAATGGAATTCGAATTTACTAAAAATAGTTAAAGAAAACAAATTGATTTTCAAGTTTATTCATGAATGGATTTTCCATCAGTTTCTAGATCTTTTTCAATTCCCTTACAAATTAGAATTAATCAATAAAACACTAATCAATTCTTAAGAGTTTCATACAAAGATTAAGCAAATTTGTATCAAGAATCTAATCCCTAACATTCTGAAATAAGCAAACTAAAATGTGATTTCTAGATCAAGAACAAAACTAAAACTTCATTAAGCATGCGTTCAATTCAACATTAACCTAGAATTCTAGAGATCAAGAGAAGAGAGAATTTGTGTAGAAAATGAAATACGAAATTGGATTAAAGAACCTCAAGATCAATAATGAACTACAATTGAGAATCAACCTTCAATGGAAGAACACAAAATGAAAATCCGAAAATGGAGAAGAAGAGGGAAAACGTATGAAGCAAGGAAGAGAGAAAAGAAAGGGAACCTATTTATACTAACTATGAACTAATACTCTGATTAAGCCTAAATTGGGCGAAAATAACTAATACAGGCCCAAAATCAAATTACAAAGCTAAGTCATTTCAGGTTCCCTTCAGAAAACAACAGTAGATGAATTTCAAATCAAAACTTCTCTAAGTTCCTTCGGTAAATACCATCATGCAGCATATCAAATTAAAGCCCCGAATCTTATATTTTCAATGCCACCGGAATTACCTAAATCGGATACCTACAACTCCAACCTATTTCATATTATAAAAACATCCTCCTATTATAATTTCATTTATGAAATTGGATTTAAAATTTGGGATGTTACAGATGGTATCTGTAACGCCCCCTAGCCGCTTGCAGGAGTGATGAGGGTCCCCACAAACCAACACGAGTCATTCCAGTATGCTTTGTCCTCACTTGCACACTTTCTGGGAAACTTCCCAGAAGGTCACCCATCCCAGAGTTGCTCCAAGCCAAGCACGCTTAACTATGGAGTTCTTATGTTATGGGCTTCCGAAAAGAAGATGCATCTTGTTGGTATAGTTCTTCACAACAATTTCCTTTAAGCTATCCTCAACTGTACAGTCCCATACCTGCACAGCCTTTGGATCCCTCTCATTCGGGTGTGGGCACGGTTCATCCATGTGTCTCTTTCGTGCTTAGAAGCCTGCCAGGAGCCGCTCCTTGTCCATGCCTCTTTGCACCGGCGATCACTCCCCGCCCTCATCAGCCTCCGGCTCTCACATGCCCACCAGCTTCCGCCTGGTTCGTCCCCGAACCACACCGTACTAGGAGAGGCTCGACTCTGATACCATTTGTAACACCCCCTAGCCGCTTGCAGGAGTGATGAGGGTCCCCACAAACTAACACGAGTCTTTCCAGTATGCTTTGTCCTCACTTGCACACTTTCTGGAAAACTTCCCAGAAGGTCACCCATCCCAGAATTGCTCCAAGCCAAGCACGCTTAACTAAGGAGTTCTTATGTTATGGGCTTCCGAAAAGAAGATGCATCTTGTTGGTATAGTTCTCCACAACAATTTCCTTTAAGCTATCCTTAATTGTACAGTCCCATACCTACACAGCCTCTGGATCCCTCTCAATCGGGTGTGGGTACGGTTCATCCACGTGTCCTTTTCGTGCTTAGAAGCCTGCCAGGAGCTGCTCCTTGTTCGTGCCTCTTTGCACCAGCGATCACTCCCCGCCCTCATCAGCCTCCGGCTCTCACAGTATCTGGACAGTGGATACTCACGACACATGTCGAAAGAAAGGTCTATATGTTTCTAGTCCTTAAGCCAAAAGATGGAGGAATGCTCACATTTGGTGGAAATCAACAAGGAAAAATCATTGGAATTGGTACTGTAGGTATGTCACCTTTATCCTTTATAATAAATGTCCTCTTGGTTAAAGGCTTAAGACATAATCTCCTTAGCATTAGTCAATTATATGATAATGGATTCATTGTCTCATTCACCAAGGACAAATTCATAGTCAAAACTTTTCGAACAAAGTTCTCGCTTCAACTAAAATACATAACAATGTGTACTAAATAGACTTGGAGGAACTCTCATATCAAAATATGAAATGTTGTATGTCTATCAATTATGAAAAATAGATTTGGCATCAGAAACTTGGGCATGCCAGCTTGAGATTAATCTCAAAGCTCACAAAACATGATCTTGCGAAAGGTTTGCTTAAGTTATCCTACAAATTTTGATATTTTATGTGAAATGTGTCTGAAAGGGAAACAAGTGAGAACATCTTTTCAAAACAAAAAAATTGCTTCCACTCCAAGGCCTCTAGAACTACTTCCCATTGATTTCTTTGGTCCAACAAGAATTGCAAGTCTTGTTGGAAAGAAATATGGTTTAGTTAAAGTGGATGACTATTCTAGATATTCTTAGGTATTATTCCTTGGCCAGAAGAATGATACTTTCGAAAATTTCTCCATTTTCTATAAGAAGGTTCATAATGAAAAGGATTCTGTATAACTGCCATTAGAAGTGATCATGGAGATGAATTTGAAAATTAATGAAAACTTCAGAAGTTCTGTGTAGAGAATGAGATATGCCACAATATCTTTATGGCAAGAACACCTCACCAAAATGGGGTTGTGGAGAGAAAGAACAAAAGCTTACCAGAGATGGTAAGAACCATGCTCCTTTCAAGTTAACTTCCCAAATATTTCTGGGTTGAAGTTGTTCACACAACATGTTACCTTCAAAATAGAATCTAGATAAAACCAATTCTCAAAAGAACACCATATAAAATATGGAAAGGAAGAAAACCAAATATTTCATACTTCCATGTCTTTGGATATGAGTTCTTTGTACTTAATACAAAAAAATGACATTGGTAAGTTTGATGCAAAATCAAATAAAGAATTTTTCATTGGATATTCAGATACTTTTAAGGCCTAGAGAGTCTATAATTGTAGAACTTTGGTTGTAGAAGAATATTCCATGTAAGATTCAATGATGGGAAAATGTCTGATAGGAAACTATGAGAACTTCAAGATGATTTTGCAAGTTTGGAGTTGAACCAGAAGAAATCTAAAGATACTCAAGCAAAAAACAAAGACCCACATGAAATTAATCCACTTTAAGCAATAAATGTTAAGTCTCAACCTTAAGTTAAAGCTTTTTTAAAACCAAATCTGAGATACAAGACTCACTATCCTAAAGAACTTATAATTAGAGAAACTTCAGAAGGAGCGAGAACAAGATCAAGATTCAAAGATAACAACAACTTAGCACTATTGTCTGAATTAGAACCAAAGATTGTTGATGAAGCTCTAAAAGATGAAGGGTGGATTATTTCCATGCAAGAAGAGCTAAATCAATTTGTTAGAAATGACGGGTCACTTGTTCCTAAACCTCATGTTTAGAAACAAGTTAAATGAAGAAGGGAAACTTGTTAGAAACAAAGCAAGACTAGTTGCACAAGGTTAAAATCAACAAGAAGGTATTGACTTCACTAAAACCTTTGCACTAGTGGCCAGGTTAGAAGCAATTAAAATTCTATTCTCTTACGTATCTCAATTTAACATCAAACTCTATCAAATGAATGGTAAAAGCACATTCCTAAATGCGATCATATAAGGAGATGTATTTTTCATACAACCCCCTAGTTTTGAAGACGTTGCTTTTCATGAACATGTCTTCAAACTTAAGAAAGCACTCTATCATCTAAAAAAGTTTCCTAGGGCATGGTATGACAGACTGAGTTCATTTTGGATGAAAAAAGGTTTCTGTAGAGGAAAAGTTGACACATTCTTGTTTAGAAAACAGTCTAACAAAGACTTTATCTTAGTCCATATATATGTTGATGACATTATTTTTGTTTCAACTAATCCTTTTCTTTGCAAAGATCTTTCTAAGTTAATGCAGTCAAAATTTGAAATGAGTATGTAGTCAGAATTTGAAATGAGTATGATGGATGAGCTCAAGTTCTTTCTTGGACTTCAAATCAAGCAAGAAAAAAAATTACATCTGGATTCATTAGGAGAAGTACATCAAAGAGATGCTAAAAAATTTCAAAATAAATTGTTGTAAACCAATAAGCACTTAAATCCATCCATCTGATGTACTATGCAAAAAAGAAGAAAATGTACAGGTAGATCAAACAATCTTTAGAGGTATGATAGGTTCATTATTGTATCTTATAGAAAGCAGACATGATATTATGTTCAGTGTATGCTTGTGTACAAGATTTCAATCTGATCTAAGAATGTCTCATTTAAAAGCTTTAAAAAGAATTTTTAGATATTTGCCTGGTACTACTAATCTTGGTCTCTGTTACAAGATGAGAAGATTTTAGATTAAAATGATATTGTTATACTGATTATGTCGGAGATAGAATATAAAGAAAAAGCACCAGTGGTGGATATCATTTCCTTGTAGCTAAAATGATAAGTTTGTCTAGCAAAGGGCAAAGCACAATTACGATATCAATTGTTGAAGCTTAATATATTGCTACTGCAAGTTGTTGCTCACAACTTCTTTGGGTAAAAATATTAGCTTGAAAAGAATATACCTGTTCTTTGTGATAATATCAATGCTATCAACTTGTCTAATAATCCAATTCAACATTCTAGGGAAAAGCATTTAGAAATCAAACATCATTTCATCAGAGATTATGTTCAGAAATAAGTTTTTGATATTAAGTTCATTGAAAATGAGTATCAATAGGTTGACTTATTCACAAAACCTCATGTTGAGTCTCAAGACCATAAAAAGTCTAAGACACCTCATATCATAGTTTTGATGATAACACACGTAAGTAAACTATGCAATGCTTCACTATTTTCAATTGACAAAGTTTTGTGTGTATCAAGAAACTATCTTGAATAGAAGCTTTCCGAAAACAAGCTTGTTGTCTAAAGAGGTTTAGCCATCTGAAGAGGTTAGCAATCTAAAGAAGTCAGCCATCAAAAGAAGTTAGTCGTCTGATAAGGTTAGCCGTCTGAAAGAGTAAAGGCATTTGGCCGGATGAAGAGCTCCTAGCTGTCTGTAGATCTTTGATCTGAAGCAAGAGTTTTTCTGATGTGACATTGCCCAAGGGTATTCCTTTCAACATGATATCATAGAACATAAGAAAGGCAAGACCAAAAGAAGCTTTTACGAAATGCTTTTGAAATACGAACATATAAGAAGTGGTTCGGCGAAGCAGGTCTGCACAAGTAAGAAAAAGCACTGCGTACCTCGTACCTTCGTCAGAGATGTCTCACAATGGGATAAAGAGCATTTAATGATATCTCTCAACGAAATCTCAATGGATGTTTTCAAAGCAAGACCCAGAAGCCTATAAATAGTCGGCTGCTTTCATGAAGCAAGTGCAAACAAGTAGAGAACATTCACGCAATTTTTGCGAAGCCAAAACATTGCTAAATTCTTATTAGAATACTCTACTTCTTTTGTATAAAACTTTCATATGTGTATAACACAATTATCTATACAATCCGTTGAATAAGAACTTTGTTGTAGTTCAAGTTAAATTATTTCTTTGTAAAACATGTAGTTGTTTAGAGCTTGAAGAAGCTAGGTGAGAAAACAATACTTGAGAAGAACCTAAAGAGGCTATGTGTGCAAACAATACTTATATCTGAGCCTGAAGAGGCTTGACTGGAAAACAATACTTGTAATCCTTATGATTAATGGAAATCTAGTTGGTGGGTTTGGCATTGGGACTGGACGTAGCTCACTGTGGTTGTGAGTGAACCAATATAAATTCCTTGGCTAAGTTCTCTTTACCGTTATCTCTCTATTTTATCTATGATAACCCAAAGGGGATCTGAACATAAGTTTATAAAAGCTTCTGTCCGTTCAGAGAAAACTTATCCGAGTGGAAAACCTCCGGTCTGAATTTCTTCAGATAAGAGAAGTAACTTGAGACAGCCTTTTGAAAACCTGTCTGAAATTTTCTAAAACAAGCTTGTTGCAAAAATCTGAAAAAGGATTTTATAAACACAATTCAACCCCCCTTCTTGTATTTACCTGAGTTTCTACACCTCATGCAGAAGATAGATTTAGTGCATGTGGTATTTTCACATCCTACCGCCTACCCAAACACACAGTTAAGTTCATCAGAGGCTATCTAAACTTGCATGCATTGTCTAAATAACTTTTCTATTTGAAACATAAACCTAATTGAACTTAATCTGATATATGAGATGATGTGGCGATCTGAGTTCCTTGATAGTCAAAATTTGTCTCTACCACTTCCACATGTTTCTTGAGCTACCTGCGCACGTCTCTGTAACAATAAGAAGTTAAAGTTGTCTATGAAAAGGAGGAAGTAAACATTGGCTAGGGTTAAGCTCTCTCTATACTTAGAATTCCCAGAATGTCTTATATCTCAAGAATTCTCAAGCTCTTTACCTTGTTCCCATTCTCTCTCTTACCTGCGTCAATGACATCTCAAAAGAAATTTGATGGACGAAATATGCTTCTCAGCAAATCAGTAAGTTTGAATAACCTTGCTGAAAATGATGTGGATCTCATATAAGAGTTTGACAGTACTGGATGGACTGAGTATTTGAATGTGGTGGACTGTGAGTGGGGTGAAGAATGTAACACCCACGATTTCCCCTACTAGTATATGTAAGATAGGAAGATTTTTTAGAAATAAATTCATAATGGATTGAGAAATTATTGATGAAAAATCCAACTTAAAATTTAACAACTATCCAACCATGATGTTAAATAATTTCCCAAAAGTAGAGTTTGGAAAAATTACCCAAATACCCCTAGTAATTGTGCAATTAAAGAAAATATAAATTTAATCATTAAAAATATCTAAAAATTAAGGAAAGCTATATTTTTAGTCAAAATAGTGTTAGTATAATTAATAATGAATTTTAACTGACCAAAATGCCCCTAGTTAACTGTATAACCCTGATCTGCATATTTTAAATTCGAGGAAATATTTAAAAATCATGAGAAATTATATTTTGGGATTTCATTTAGGTTGGGAATCATATTTATAATTTTGTGTAATTTTTGTGGATTTTTATTTAATTTTTACAAGTGAAAATACCATAATACCCTTAGTATTTAACAAAATGACCATTATACCTTTGACCCTTTCCATCAAAATTCGAATTTCTTAGCTTTCCCACTCTTCATGGTTGCCCTAAAATTGAAATAATATTAAAATAATATTGTTCTTATCAATATCCTATTAAATTAATCAAAAGTAATGAATCAATCCCCACCTTATGACACCAAAAGCATTTTTGTCCCCTAAAGTGATTACCAATATGGAGAAGCCCTAATTTCACTCAAACACTCTCATTTTTCCTTGCAAAAATCGTGGCATCTCCCTCTATTTCCATCTCTCCATTTTTCTTCTTACTCATGGTTGAAGGTTTTATTTTTTAGCCTTCAACTCAAAAAAATTCACCATATATACATCTTTGAGAAAGTGTGTTGAGGAGATCAAGAGGAGTTCATTGAGGGGTGGGAAGTTGGATTTGGTGGAGGTTGAATTCATCACCATTTTTGGATCTCAAGCTTGGAATTTTTGGTAAGGGGGGAGTATCGTTGAACTCTAGTAGGATTGGTGATTAGAGTGAGAGTAAATCATTAATTGACCCTCCTTTATTTTTTTTCTTCTTAAAATTTTTGAAGTATGTACTTTTATGGCCTTGTATATGGTTCGACCTTGGTGTGATTGTTGTGTATGCTTGGTTTTAATTTTATTTGATTGTTGGAATATGTTTCTATGATGATTAAATGCTTGTATGAATCACTATTTGAATTAAAAAATTGTTTGTGAATTTAAATCTTGAAAAAAAGTGTTGATACCATATTTAAAGACACGAACTTTGGTATGAATAAATATATTTGTTGATGATTTGGCATAATAATATTGATGTTGGCTATGCATAATATGAGTTTTACAATTTTTGGGAATTTATTGATTTTTCATGAAATTCATTGTGTTCTTGAATGTTCATGAGTGTTCATATGAAGTTCATATAATGTTCATGACTAGTGATATGTTTGATCCATGAAATGGTGTTCAGAAAAGTGTTAGTGTGTTATTGGGTTTGAGTGGCCCAATAAGAAAAAGGTAAAAGTTAAAAGTCAAAAGTAAAAAGTAAAAGTTGAAAAGTGTAAGTGGTAAAGTGTTAATGAAACTAGTGTTCAACCTGTGCACGGGACTTGACACTCAAATAAAATAATTAATATAAAATTTGTATTAAATACATGTACTTAAAGGATTGTCTAATTCATATATTTATTTAAACACAAATAAATATATTTAGTAAAATATTCAATGAGTAAGTATAATTATTGCTAAAGATAGAAAATTACATTAATAAGAGAAAATATTAAAAAGAATAAATGAAAAATTCAATACATATAATGAATGAATGAATTAATATTTTTTTTTGATATATTTCTTTATACGCTATATTTTTTGTGACATTACAATGCTTAAGATTATCATTACTTAAAACAATTTTAAGTCCTTGGCGGGACTTTACCCTAGAAGCAACAATATATAATTATCTTCGTTGAAATTTCAATGATGTAAGGTGATAAGGCAGAATTAGATTCATTCTATGAATATAAACCAGTCCTAAAATGTGTTCTAGTGATGATAGTTGCACCAACTACGTTAATACCTAACTCATCAACTATCAATTTGATTCCATCGCATTGCAAAGTCTAACAAAGACATCAAGATTCATTAGCAATACAAAACTCATTTCTTTAACACTGACCTATGATCAGGAAGATAAGAGTATCTAACAAAATTTAGGAATTTAGTTTTTAACCAATCAACCTCAATACCAACTTCCTCATCTACTTTCCATGTAGAATCAACACTCAAATAAAACCTTTCTTTTTCACGAAATAATGCTATTCATTAATTGATTGAACAATATCTAATATAGGTGCCAAAATTGCCCTATCCTGGAAAAAACCCGTACTTCCAAAATTTGATAACAAATTAGGGAATGCAAAAGATACAATATCTTCAATTGGATCACCCGTGCAATATATTAGTATGTCATCCGGTACATCAACATCAATCTTTCCATCACTAAAACTGCCCAAGTTTCCATCACCTAAAGCAAGAATCCATTTAGTAATTTAATGTCCTATTGATTTGTACCACCATTAAAATCTTGCTTTCTCATATTTTGTGACAATGTGAGAACTTTACAATATTTCCACAACCATGATAAATTTATAGTGGTCATAACAATTATTTTAAGTTTAGTCTAATAATAATATATTAACTTAAGATATTATTTTATACATAGTAAAAATAACTTCTGATTTTAAAAATTTTAATTTAATAAGTTCCAACACAACATAATTGGATTAACATTGGGTGATTATTTGTAACTCCTATACACAGTGTTTATATAAATTCTTCTAAATTTATCCAATACATTATACATTAGTATTCTTTGCTTTTTTATCACAACATGCACGATAAAACATACTCAAATTATATCAATAATGTCTTTCAAGATGAAAACAACAACAAATTTAGTAAATGTTTATAAAAGTTTACAGCAAAATTAAAATGATAAAAATCAATATCAACAGTTTAATTATAACCTAAACTCATTTACATTTACAAACTTAAAACACACTGAAACATTGTCACTTGATATTGGTTGCAATGTCACATCTCATGGCTAGAGAAGTATATATAAAATTAAAGTGTTTACGTATATAATTCTAAATCTTTATATTATAAATAAAAAATTCAATATTATAAAGAATATATTTAACCAATAATAATATATAAAATTTATTATTCTAAATTTTTTTCCCACAAATACATAAAAGCACTCCTATACTATGCATAAAACAGTAAAAGTTACATTAAATAATTTAAGAAAGATAACATATTATAATAATAATAATAATAATAATAATAATAATAATTTGACAGAGGATTTCAAAGCAAACTCACAAAATACGTCCCGCATTTTCAGCAAAAAGTAAAAAAATAAGCCCTATACTTCTGGTCAAAGCCCATAATGTGGTTGACTGGACAAATAAATTTGGAGCTGAATGAACTGTAGTAAAAAAAACTCTTCTAATATGATATTATAGATTCGGGTAAAACATAAACCCCACATAAAAGTCACATTAACACTTAGTTTTTACGATGAAAACATGATGGTAAGGACCCATATGGGTCATATAACACTTGAGCCACTATTTTGGGTCTTTACACTCATAAAATACTCATAAAACTCTTAATAATTATAAAATAAAATAAATGATTCATGATACATAATTGGGTTTAGGTTAGAATTGGGTCTCAATCCTAACCTCACTCATGAATAATTAAGACCCTAATTGGATTAAAAATCTCATTAGCCTAATCACCTAAATTAATTAACTAACCAAGTTTAATTAAGATTAATCTTAATTACCTATGTTAAGGATGATTAAGACTTAATGATGGTTAAGACTTAAGTAGTTATGATTAACTTCAATCAAGTTTAATTAAGACTAATCTTAATTATCTAAGCTAATGATGATTAGTAATATGATTAATACTTAATGATGATTGAGACTTAAGTAATTCTGATTAACCTTAATTAAGTTTAATTAAGACTACCAACGGGGGTTGGTTCAAGTGGTACATGCTTGATTCCCTTTAAGCAAGGTCTCGGGTTCGAGTCTTGTGGATGGAAAAAATCCCCGCTGGGAGAGCTAGCCCCACCATGATGTGGATGTTCCAAGCTCAAACAGGATTGCCTCCCGTGGAGGATACCTGTGGTTAAACAAAAAAAAGTTTAATTAAGACTTAATCCAAGATTAAGAAGTGATTAAGGAATAATTAAGATATTAAGTGGAGATTAAGACTTAATTAAGGAAGATTAACCTTAAATAAGACATAATTAAGGGTTAAACCTAATCCTACTTAACTTATTAAGGATGATTAAGCTTTAATTAACTATATCAAGCCTTAATTCAGGAAATTTAGATTTAATTAAGAAGAAGTAACACTTAAGGAGAATTATCTAAGACTTAACAACTTTAATACACTCATGATAAACATAATATGACTCAAGTTTGAAGTTGTGGAGTTGGAAAGCCTTAGGAAATGAATTCTCTAAGTCTTAAACCTTAAGATTCAGTACATGAGATGATATGGGGTATTATTCACAAGACACAACCATAAGTCTTAGTAATCTATAGGGTACAAGTGTAATTATTTATTAATCATGAGGACAAATAAATGCAACTTACCCTAAAAGCTTGTAAACAATACACTATATTCACATAAGACTTGAGAAGCTTGGGAAGAGAGTGTGG
This sequence comes from Sesbania bispinosa, assembly GCA_026901365.1. NCBI lineage: Eukaryota > Viridiplantae > Streptophyta > Magnoliopsida > Fabales > Fabaceae > Sesbania > Sesbania bispinosa. Next base: position 122,272 of record QLOH01000832.1, read on the forward strand.
ATTGATCTAAGTTGGGGTTTGAGTTGCTTTCTATGTGAGGTCACCGAATCTCTTGTTAGACCACAATGAGTGGTTGTGTGAAAGGATTCTGGGTAACTCTACCAGGAAGCGTTAGTACTGAATCTGTTGTTATGTCACGGTGTGTGACTACATGGAAAGATTCGGGGTGAATTTACTGGTAAGGAATGAATATGTTGTGAATGCATAAATTATATGACATGTATCATCGTGCATTGGTGATGTCTAAGGTTGTGCACCTTATGACAAGGAAATGGAAGATGTAAGGTCCAAAGATCCTCCAAGATGTTTTAATAATGACAAACTCTCAAAATTCACTTAGTATAATTCTGATTATGGTACTAATGATTTCAATTGAGTATGTTAAAAAAGATACAGATAAAGGATCTTCAGAAGATATCATTATTAGCCCATGAGAACTTTGAAGAATCAGATCAAGGATTAAACTTTGAAGTTTATCAGAAGATACAATCACGCCTCAAATATGTTACAAATATTTGAAGAAAACAATAAGCAGTTGAGAAGAAACCTCAGCACATCCTGATGCGAGCATCACATCTTGAGAAGAAGCTTAACATCTTTCAAGTGAACAAATCCATATAACAGATGAAGCAAAGTGCTCAAATTAAGAAAAAGATGGCAGTTCATAATAATTTGAACCTTTTTATACAAATGAGATATGTCCAAAAGAAAGGCATAACACACATATAGTGTATTAGAAGGAAGATTCACTGTCAGGATGTCTGAAGAAGTTGTCTCCTGGAAGATTCACATTCCTAAATTTTATCTGTTCTGCAAGTGTTCAAAGTATTTTTAACTTTATTCCTTGATTTTAAAATGTCTAAAATAACCTTCTTCAAAAGTTTGAAGGTTAAAGTTCAGAAGGAATTAATCTCTGTAGAAGAAATGCTCTCTAGAAGAAACAACCAGTCAAAGGCCAGCTGTCCTTGACCATGACAGCCTGCACCTGCAAAAGGACGATCTGCTTTTGAAAGGGACATCTCCTTTCCCAAAGCTGGAAGTGCATAAGCCTTCACAAGGGTTTCCAACGGCTAGAAATCTCATTTTGCCTATAAAAAGAACTCAATTCTTCATGGAAAGACACACAGTCTAGAAGAATCATCAGACTGCATATTTACAATCTCTACGTTCTGGAAAAATTCTCTCTCTAAAAAATCTCCGATATCCTGCTTTCAAAAGTGCAAGAAGAGAGAGTTGGCTCAATAATTCTCTGTTGTGCTTAATTTGCATCTTATTTGAGCTTTATTTGTATCATTCTATCATTCATATCTTCTGTAATCTCTCAAAGAGGCTTTAAAAAGTGGCAGTGCCTCTTGAGAAGGTGTGTAACAATTGTTGTAACCTACTGCATAATTGTAGTGAGCTGTTCTAAGTTGTAGAACTTGCAGAAAAGGTTCTGCAAATTGTCTTTTGAGTCTGCACAGTATGCAGAAGAAGCTGCAGTATCTGTAAGGACTTCAAAGGAAGTGTGTGAAGAGCCTGAAGAGGCTGCATAAAAATACTAGTGGTAAAGTGTACCCAAGGAATCTGTAAAAGCTAGAGTTGATTAAGAAATCCTACTTGAAGTAGGGATTGGACGTAGCCTCAGGTTGGAAGAGGTGAACCGGTATCAATTCTGTGTGTGCAATCTTCTCACCCTCACTCTCTTTATTTTACATCGATTAGTGATACATAAAAATACCATCAAAGGAATTGTATTTTCAGCATACTACACATATTATAACTCATATCTTCTTGAGTATCATCTTCTAATACTTAGCCAAGTTATACTTGAGCAGAATTAGTATTAGAAGTTTGCAGAAATTTAAAAGATCACAATTCAACCCCCCTTCTTGTGATTGGAATTTCAACTTCAATTGGTACCAGAGCTTGCCTCTAGGGTTGAAATCACTTAACAGTGAGAGAGGAAAAAGATCAAGGGAAGATGGTAAATCATGGAGCTGGAATGTTCATCCCAGAAGGTTCCTCTACAAACAGACCTCCTGCCTTTGATGGAAAGGATTACTATTATTTGAAAGATAGAATGAAATTGTTCCTTGCATCCCAAGACATTGATCTTTGGGATATTATTGAAAAAAGAAATTTCATTCCTATGATCAAAAGAACTAGAATTTTGGTTCAACTCGAAGAAGGAGAATCAGAAGTTCAAGAAGAACCTCCACAACCAAAACCTAGAGAAGAATGGACTTCAGAAGATAAGCAGAGATATCTTCTGAACTCCAAAGCTAAGTTCTATCTTCTCTGTGTTCTCAGCAGAGGAGAATATGAAAAAAGTTGCTGGCTATCTCACTGCAAAAGAAATATGGGATACACTTAAAATTGCACATGAAGGAACTGATCAAGTTAAAGAATCAAAAATCAATATTTTGATTCATTAATATGAGATGTTTAACATGACTGAACACGAATCCATTGATGAAATGTTCAGCAGGTTCACTATTATCATCAATGACTTAAATCTCTTGGTAAAAGTTATTCTAATCAAGAGCAAGTTAGAAAGATTCTTAGAAGTCTTCCAAGATCTGGAGACCAAAGGCAACAACCATAAAAAAACGCCAAGGACCTTGAAGTTCTAAAGTTAGATGAGCTTCTTGGTTCTCTAAAAGTTCATGAACAAGAACTCATGGATGAGTTACCACCAAGGAGAGGAAAAATAATTGCTCTTAAGGCTAGTACATCAAGAGAAGCAAAAACTCCTGATGATGAAGAATCATCTTCTGAAAATGATGATGAGCTTGCCTTCATATCTAAAAGATATCAAAGACTGATGAAAAGGAAGGGCAAAGGAAAAAGATTCTTCCCCAAGAAGGAAGGATAAAAAATTGAAGGATCCAAGGCTCAAATCATCTGCTTTGAGTGCAATAAGCCAGGACACATAAAAGCAGAATGTCCTCAATTAAAAAAGGACTCAAGAAACTTCCAGAAGAAGAAAAAGGCCATGATGGCAACTTGGGATGACTCAGAAAGTTCTTCAGAAGAAGAAGCAGAAGAAGTGTCAGCAAACCTGTGTCTCATGGATGGAAAGGAAGATGAGGTAAATGACTCTAACTCCCTTACATATAAAGAACTAGAAAATACATTTGAAAACCTCTTATCTGACTCACATACACTAGCCCAAAAATGTGCTTTACTTAAAGAACAATTAATCAAATCGAAAGAAGAGAATGAAAAACTAAAAGAGGATAATGAAAGATTGTTTAAAACTAGTCAATGTTTACATCAATCTCATTTCAAATTATCAGAACAAGTAAAACTACTTAAGTCAGCCTCTGCAGAAGACAATAAAACTGAATCACTGCAAAAGGAAATAATCTTCTGAAAAAGAAAGTTGATGAACTGCATCAAGACATAAGTAAATTTGTAAATGGTACAATAACCTTAAAAAACATATAGGTGATGGAAGGGAAACTTCAGATAGAACATGATTGGGATACAATAAATCTCAAAATTCAAAATTTTATAAAATTGTTTTTGCACCTTCCATAAGGCAACCTCCCAAATGTTCTTGGTGTAATAGACTTGGACACATGCTCATAACTGTTACAAGAGAAAGAGGAGCTTTAGAAGAAAGGTATCTAACCATTCAGGACCCAACAAAATTTGGGTACCTAAATCTCTACTATCTTATGATGTAGGAACAAGCAAGAACAATCAAGAAGAAAGGGTAATGGTTCTTGGACAGTGGCTGCTCAAGAATATGACTGGAGACAAAGCAAATTCGTCCAGTTGCACAAAATAGAAGGTGGAACAGTAACTTTTGGAGACAACAACAAGGCACACATCAAAGGTATTGGAAAGGTAGGTATAAGGAATTCTACCCAAATTAGTAATGTTTATTATGTGAAAGGTTTAAAACATAATCTTCTTAGCATAAGTCAAATCTGTGACAATGGCTATGAAGTTATGTTCCAACAATATTTTGTGAAATTAGAGAATCATCTACTAAGAAACTATTATTTTATGGAATAAGAAATAAAAACCTATACAACATTAGCCTAGAAGAATTAGGTAATCATACATGTTTTGCCTCATCAGAAAGTTTAATCAAGAAAATGAATTTCTAAAGAAACAAGTTGTTGAACTTACTAGAGATCTTGCCAACTTTGTCATTGGAACTAAGAACCTCAACAGAATGTTGGGTGTTCAAAGAACTCCAAAAATAAAGAAGATTTAGGATACTCAGACAGTGAATCATCACATGATTCCAATTTTAAACCCGCTGAAAAAGCTAAGAAAGGTAGGGGATGCTCTCACTTTGGAAAACTTGGACACAGTGTGTCTCAGTGCAAACACAAGAGAAAGGGCAAACCTACTGCTAACAAAAAGGACCCAAGAAGATGTGGGTACCTAAGTCTCTGATTATTCCTATTGCAGATGTGCTTAATAGGATAAAGGAGACACCACAAATGGTACCTGGACAGTGGCTGCTCGCGACACACGACATGAGAAAGGTCTTTGTTCCAAAACCTTAGACCGAAGGATGGAGGGGTAGTGACCTTTGGAGGAAACCAGAAAGGAAGAATCACTGGTATTGGTTCAGTAACAATATCCCCTCTCTCTCTTTTACAAAATGTCCTCCTTGTTGAAGGTGTTCAACACAACCTACTGAGCATAAGTCAATTATGTAACAGTGGATATGTTGTATCCTTCACTAAGGAAGGTTGTGTAGTCAAAGATGCTTTTGATCAAGTCATTTTTACTGCCAAGAGACACAGTAATGTGTATAAGATTGATCTTGAGGAACTTGCAAATCAAAATGTGACCTGTTTGCTTTCTGTTAAAGATGAAAAACAGATTTTGCATCAGAAACTTGGACATGACAGCTTGAGATTAATATCAAAGCTTACAAAACACAATCTTGTAAGAGGAATACCCAAAATTTCTTTCAAATCTGATATTTTATGTGAAAATTATCTTAAAGGTAAACAAACAAGGAGCTCTTTCAAGAGTAAGAATGTTGTTTCAACCTCAAGACCTTTAGAACTCCTTCACATTGATCTGTTTGGTCCTACAAGAACTGAAAGTATGGTTGGTAAAAAGTATGGCTTAGTCATTGTTGATGACTATTCTAGATTCACATGGGTGATATTTCTCAGAAGCAAGGATGAGACTTTTGAGAATTTCACAAAATTCTGTAAGAAGGTGCAAAATGAAAAAGGCTTTTACATTTTTGCAATCAGAAGTGACCATGGTGGTGAGTTGGAAAACTCAAGCTTCAGCATGTTTTGTTATAAGAATGGGATCTCTCACAATTTCTCTGTGGCTAAAACACCTCAGCAAAATGTGGTTGTTGAGAGAAAAAACAGAAGCTTGCAGGAGATGGGTAGAACCATGCTCATTTCAATCAACCTACCAAGATCATTCTGGGTAGAGGTTGTTCACACAACTTGCTACATTCAAAACAGAACTTTGGTAAGACCAATTCTCAAAAGAACTCCCTATGAATTGTGGAGAGGAAGAAAACCCAACATTTCTTATTTTCACATTTTTGGCTGTGAGTGTTTTATACTTAACACCAAAGATGATATGGGTAAATTTGATTCTAAATCTGATAAGGGATTCTTCATTGGTTATTCAGAAACATCCAAGGCTTACAGAGTTACAACTCTAAAACCTGACAGTAGAAGAATCTATCCATGTTAGATTTAATGATGCTAAAGAGACTGATAGGGAACTATCAGATCTAGAAGATGATTTTGCAGGAATGGAGCTGAATCCTACTTCAGAGACTCCAGAGGCCAAGACAGAAGCACCTACTGAAGGACCCTCTGTAGTACCTGCTGAACAGACTTCCAGTCAACGTGCTGAAACTGACCCTATTCCCAGAGTTGATGTTGAGTCTCAGAATGAGCAAGTATTCCCCTCGCAGGCATGAGTGGAGATACAGAACTCATCATCCTCGAGAGCAAATCATTGGTGATACTTCAGAAGGAGTAAGAACAAGAGCAAGACTTAGAGAAGTCAATAATCTTGCCTTCCTATCTGAGATTGAGCCGAAGAATATTGAGGAAGCTCTGCATGATGAAGGGTGGATCCTAGCCATGCAAGAAGAGCTAAATCAATTTGCCAGGAGTGATGTCTGGACTCCTGTTCCTAAACCCCATGGGAAAACTATTATTGGAACCAAATGGGTGTTTAGAAACAAACTCTCTAAAGATGGTCAAGTGGTCAGAAACAAGGCTAGATTGGTTGCATAAGGCTTTAATCCACAAGAAGGTATTGACTTCACTGAAACTTTTGCTCCAGTGTCAAGGCTTGAAGCTATTAGGATTTTACTTTCCTATGCAGCCAATAATGGCATCAAACTATATCAAATGGATGTGAAGAGTGCCTTCCTAAATGGATTCATTGAGGAAGAGGTATTTGTTAGACAACCCCTTGGTTTTGAAAATCTGACTTTTCCTGATCATGTTTTCAAACTGAAAAGAGGCTCTGTATGGTCTCAAACAAGCTCCTAGAGCTTGGTATGACAGACTGATCAATTTTCTACTCAAAATGGTTTTGAAAGAGGAAAAGTTGATACAACCTTTTTAGAAAAATGTCTAACAAAGACCTTATTCTAGTCCAGATATATGTTAATGACATTATTTTTGGATCAACAAATTTGTTACGACCACAGGAAACACTAGAAGGGAGGCTGAATAGTGTTTTAAAATCTTTACAGATTTTCTGGAAAACCTTTCGAACAAGCAAAGCTAATTTGAATATATTTTATCAACCTTCCGAAACTGGAAGTTCAGCAACTTGCTGATGCAACTCATTAGGTTGGATTAAAAGCTTTGAAAATGTAATTGCTTATAAAAACAAAGTTGTTTAAGCTGTGCCAATTATAAACTCACTTTTCTAAACCCTCCAATGTTAGATAAAAACAGATAGCAGCGGAAAGTAAAGAGTTGAGGGAAGAGAGAACTTAACACGGAGATTTATAGTGGTTCACCCACTAACCTAGTGAGCTACATCCAGTCCCAGGGCAAACCACCGCTGGATTTTCCACTAATCCCGCAAGATTACACCGAGTATTATTTGCACACCTGGCCTCTCCAGGCCCGACAAGTATTCTTTGTTCTCAACTGCCTCTCCAGGCAACTCATGCAGTATTCTTTGTTCACCCAGCCTCTCCAGGCTAAAACAAGTATTCTTTGTTTTCAACTGCCTCTCCAGGCAACTTAAGCAGTATTCTTTTACAGTCAAGCCTCTCCAGGCTCAACAAGTATTCTTTCTTCCACCAAGCCTCTCCAGGCTCTCAGACACTTTAATAGTGTTTACAATATAGAATAGGTTAAGTTTCTGAGAAACTTAAGCTCCGGTTCTCTTGTACAAAGGTTGAACTGAGTGAAACTCAGGATATAAAAAGAATATAAGTACAAGGAAATAACAGAGATACAAATGTCTGAATTTCTAATCGGTTTCCTCTCTGTGTCTGAATATTCTTCTTTAGAGAGTTGGCTTGATCATATATTATTTTGAGCTTTTGCCAGATCTCTCTTGGGCATTATCTCTGCCTTGGGCTTCAATGCCGCCAATCTTCATAATCCTTCCTTGAGGCTATTTATATGTTCTGATAAATATAGTTGTTCAAGATTGTTTAGTATACCGTTGAGAAATGTAGCCGTTGGAAATTGCTCGGTATACTTTCTTAGATTCATTGTGAGATAGATTCTCTTTAGCTTCTCTTCTGTCTTGCACAGGTGTGTAGGTATGAATAAGTTCTAACACACAGCAGTTAGGCTCTTAATCTTGTTTAAGAGAGTTTCTGATATTTCAGCAGATTCATGTTTCTCTCTCTCTTTTTCTTCCTTTTTCTTTTGATATCTTGATGGGGATGATGATATCCGTTAGACTTTTCCTTTGTCCTGTTGTACAATATCTTTCTTCTTGATTAAGGTGCATGCTTCTGATAGCGTATGACAGAGGCGGTACAGTAATAGGTGTACAGCAGCGCTGACTCTATCTCTGACCTTGTTTGCTTTTCTGCAGTAGGCTTCCTCTTTTGTATCAGGAAATAAAGCTTGTACCTAAAAGCCTTTGTTTCTTCTTACACCGATTCAGCTTCACCATTAATATTTGCTGAGACTTGAGTCTTTTAATGCATCTTTCAGATTGACTCACAAGTCTTCAGAGAGTGACGTCTCTGGCTTCAGAAGGTTCAACAGATTCTGTCCTTCAAAGAGTCTGATTATTTTTTAAAGGTTGATCTTCTTTAGCAAGTCTTGGCTAATCAACTGAAGTATGCTTTCAACATGTTCTTTGCTTCAGAAGATTGCACTCTTTTCTTCATATGGTTGTTGCATTGTTCTTCCTTTGCTGATTCCTTTCTTCATTACAGCTTGCACAACAGATTCTCTTCTCCAGTTTTCTTCGGCAGGTTCTCTTCTTCAGACGCTTGTAATATTTTCTTTCCACATTTCTTCAGTTCAGCAGGTTGATCATCTTCTGAGAGTTGCTTCTTCATATTTCCCGAAATGCACAGAAGAATACCTTTCTCAGTAGAACCTGTTTCTAGGCAGTCAAATTTGTTAATCATTAAAACCAAGGATAATGAGTCTTGAATCTAATTTCAATTACTTAAATTAATTCTGAGACTCAACAAATTTCCTCTATGTGCACCGAGTTTTCAAGGCTTATGCAATCTGAATTTGAAATGAGTTCAATGGGTGAACGTAAATTTTTCTTAGGACTTCAAATTAAGCAAGATTATGATTGTATATGGATCCATCAGGAGAAATATACAAAAGAAATGCTTAAGAAGTTCAACATGCATGATTGTAAACCTATGTCAGCTCATATGCATCCTTCAGCAATCTTGAATAAAGATGAAAGAGAAGAAAGTGTTGACCCAACCATGTATAGAGGCATGATTGGATCCCTGTTGTATCTTACAACAAGTAGGCCTGAAATTATGTTCAGTGTATGCTTGTGTGTAATATTTCAATCAGATTCAAGAATAACTCATTACAAGGCTGTTAAAAGAATTTTCAGATATCTCAATGGTACTTCTAATCTTGGTCTATGCTATAAGAAGAGTAAGAATTGCAGATTATTAGGTTACTGTGATGCTGATTTTGCTGGAGATAGAGTTGAAAGAAAATCAACAAGTGGAGGATGCCACTTCAATGGAGAGAATATGATTAATTGAGCTAGCAAAAGGCAAAGTACAATAGCTCTCTCAACTGCTAAAGCTGAGTACATTGCTGCTGCATGCTGTTGCTCACAGCTGCTATGGGTAAAATATCAACTTGAAGATTTTAACATTTCAGTTAAATCTATTCATGTGTTGTGTGATAATACAAGTGCCATAAATCTATCTAAAAATCCCATTCAGCATTCTAGAGCTAAGCATATAGAGATCAAACATCATTTCATTGAGACTGTGCTCAAAAAGGTGTTTTTGATATAAAGTTCATTGACACAGAGCATCAATGGGCTGAAGATAGGTGTAAGTTCATTAGAGATAATCTGCATATTCTTGCATTATCTGAAAACTGATTTTGTTGTTATATGCTTACCTGCTGAACTTAACATGTTTTTTGCTGCACTGTTAAATGTTACACACTCTTTCAGCAACTTCTGTACCTTGAATATTCTTACTCTATTGCTTATTTATCACTTCAGCATGCTCTGACTACCGTTTTGATTGATGACAAAAGGGGGAGTAATATAAACTAACAAAATCTGAAGTTTAAGCTCATTTCAGAGAAGAAATATCTTATTCAGGGGGAGCAAAGCAAAGAAAGTTTTTTATCTTGAGTCTCAAAATATTATTAAGGAAATTAATAATGTTTAAAGTCTCATCAATCCTAAGTTTTAGTGGATGACAAATTTGATTTAAAAGGATTACTTCATAAGAACAGTTTTCACTTGAAGGAAGTGTGTTTAAATGTTTCAGCAATCTTTGTGAAGAGCTACCCTCTGTTATACTTCAACTCTCCGAAGTTGAACCTGCTGATATGGGGAACTCTCTGAAGAAAGAAGACCTGGTGAAGTCCATCTATCCTTCTGAATTACTGTTGCATTAAAGAGAGACTTTCTGCTGAAGACCTACATCATAGCATTTGAATGAAGTCAGGAAGCTGTCTGCTCAAGACTTCAATGCATCCTTAACGCCTAAAGCAAGTTTGTTTCATTTATGAAACGTGCAGAGATTCCTTTTGTAGTATTTCAAGTCTTTCACCAAAAAGGAAACTGTTGTAACATAGTACCTGCACATGTCAGCGCTGGTACCTGAACCTGTTACTCAAAGTCAGAAGCTTTAAGGAGATTGCTTCACAACGTCTCAAATAGCATTAAATGTTATCTCTCAACAGTGGTAGAGCATTCTTCAATGGATTTATTTCTGAACTCTATATATTGCTTCATGGAAGACTTTGAAGTTGACGACCAAGATAAAAAAGATATTTTTCTAGCCAAATCGCTGCAAAAAATTCAAGCTGCATATCTCTGATAATCTTTGTACTTAGAAAACCTTCATTGTATCCTGAGTTCATACTCAGTTATCCTCTGTACAAGATATTTCTCAGTTTAAGTTTCTCAAGAACTTAAACATCTTTTATTGTAAACACTTTCAAGTGTCTGAGAGCCTGGAGAAGCTTGCTGAAACAAAGAATACTTGGGTTTTAAGCCTGGAGAGGCTTGTCTGCAAAAGAATACTTGGGTTTGAGCCTGGAGAGGCTTTTTTGTAAAACAATACTTGGTTTAGAGCCTGAAGAGGCTAGGTGTGCAAATAATACTTGTATCTGTTCAGATAGTGGAAAATCCAGTGGTGTGTTTGCCCTGGGACTGGACATAGCTCACTGTGTTAGTGAATGAACCAGGATAAATTTCTTGGCTAAGTTTTCTCAACCCTTATCTCTTTACTTTCAGTTTATAACTAACCAAGGAGGGTTTAGAAAAGTGCATTTATAATTCTGATCAGCAAAAACAATTAGTTTTTCTCAAAAGAACTATTTTATTGAACTTGCTGAAGCATTTCAGCAAGTCTTTGAAATCATCAGTTTCAACAAGTTATTTAAAAGTTTTGTTAAAATCTGTTTGCGAAATGTTTCCTCTAAAATCTGTTTGAAATTATAAAACACTATTCAACCCCCCTTCTAGTGTTTCCTGAAGTTTCTACATTCTGGTTAAAACTCGTATAGAAGGAGAAACCAATTCCTCTCAAGTATCGGAGATAGGGGAGAATTCCTAAACTTAACTTAATTTTTTTTATATTCCTTTCAGATATTTGATAGTTTTAAACAAATTTATCAACATTAAAAATAGGGAGAATGTTGAGTCTCAAAATATTATTAAATGATTAATAATGTTTAAGTCTAATAACCCTGAGTTTTAATGAGTAACAAATTTGGTTAAATTCCCTGAAAGAGAAGGAACAGTTTTCTGCTGAAGTTAGTTTCTTTGTTTCAGCAAATGTCTGATACAACAACCTTCTGAAATCATGCAACCCTCTGAAGTGGTGCAACCTACTGAAGAAGAGGAACCTGCTGAGTCATCAAGACCTACTGAAACCAGAGAACCTTCTGAAGTTAGGAGACATCGTACTGAGACTTATATCTTTTTGGAAAAGAGATTCTCTGTTAATTCCTTTTGAAGACTCAAGTCAACCGTAGCCTTTCTCAGTTGCCTGTGTTTCTTCACCTTCTGGAAAGTCAGGACAATTGCTTTTTGGCATATTTCAAAATCTCTAATCACCAAAAAGGCAATGTCTGCTGTAGAAGTACATTGTGCTCAGAAAAGTAGAGTCTGCGTTGCTGACACCTACTACCTGCTGCCACCTGCTACTGCAAGCTACCAAGGCTATGTGTCTCAACGGGAGTATTTGCATTTAATGTTATCTCTCAACGGAAATCAAATGGACTTCAACGGATTTCATTTCCAAATCTATATATACCAGTCTCCATGCAAAGAAAGAAAAGAGAACGACCAACTTCCTGAAACGCTGCTAAAAATTATCTGAGATAAACATATTCATTTGTTTCATTTGTACAACAATTTCTTATCCTGAGTTATACTCAGTTATTTGTACGTCTTACCCTGTTTGGACTTTAAACTTGTGTAGTTTAAAAGCTTAAGCATTTTCTTTATTCACACTGTTTGTGATTGAGCCTGAAGAGGCTTGTTGTTTAAACAATACTTGGGTTTTAGCCTGGAGAGGTTGTGTGTTCAAATAATACATGGGTTTTAGCCTGAAAAGGTTGTGGTTCAAAGAATACTTGTAACTGTGACCAGTTAGTGGAAAATCCTTTGCTGGTTTGGCATTGGGACTAGACGTAGCTCACGGTGGATGTTAGTGAACCGTGATAAATCTCTTGGCTAAGTCTTCTCTACCCTTATCTCATTATATCTGTTATTTAAGCTAACTGGAGGGTTCTGAGTAATCTGTTTTATAAGTTGGAACTGAAAACAAATCCAAACAATTTTAAGAACAAGTTTATAAAACTGTTTTATTAGACCTGATGAAGCAATTTCAGCAAGTACCCTGAACTTCAGTTTCAGCAAATTGCTTAAATCTTTGTGAAAAGTTTTGCTTGCTAAAAGGTTTTCATAAAATCAGTTTGAAATTATAAAACACAATTCAACCCCCCTTCTAGTATTTCCTGTGGTTTCTATATATTTTGGGTAGACTGTCTGTCCCTTGTTTGGTTGGTTGCTTTAGTTATTATATCCTGTGTTAAAGTGAGTTCATGTAAAGTGTTCTCACCCCCTTTATTTTTCTTTGTCGTTGTTTTCGACTCTTATGTTACCTAAGTGGGCATGGACTATGGAAGGATGCACGTTATGGTGAAGATAGACGTGGATTTAAAGTCGAGCCGAAACTTGATGAGTCAAGTTGTCTGATTTAGGGTTACATGTAACTAGAAATGTAGAGAAAAGTTAAAATGTATCTTAGATAGAAGGTTTTCTATTTCTTTTGTAAAGTATTAAGCTAAATCCAAATTGGATGTATGTTACTTTATTTATGATTTAAATAATAATGCATTGATATTTTCTTTCTTTATGGGTTTCTTCTCTCTTTATCCTAAGCGGACATTTATTAAAAAAGGAATAACATTTTCAAAAAGAATAATAACACAAATTTTTCTCAATACTATAAAACTTAATTAATAAAATTCCTTCGAGTTAGACAAGTAGTGCCTATGATGGGATGATGACGTTACAAAGAAGATGCTCTAGAGTTCTGGAGGAACTCCAAAGTAGTAACTTCAAAAAAGGGCTACTCATCCATAAAAGCAAGAGTGATGGGGCTGGTATTTTCGTCGACGAAGGGATACTCTCTACTATCATCAAAGTGAAGTAAGAGGGAACTGTGTTCTACACTAACTGGGAGAAAGACAACAGAGGTCCTGTCAAATTCAATAGATTGCGTTATGGAGAGGAGAAGCCAAAGGAAATTAAATCCTCTAAGATGTTGGACAAAGCAAAGATCTTGCATGCAATCCTTGGGCGCGCCATCATTCAAAAAGTTTGCAGCAAAGACCAAGTGTTAGTGATGGAGAGATTTTGCTTGATTCATCTTCTCTTAAACAGAAAGCCAACCTACCATAACTTTCAGTCACTCACATGGTGAGGAAAGTGGTAGACACAACAACCAGTTTACCTTACAACACTCTCATTCACAAGATGTCGATACACTTCAAGGTACTAGTGCACAAAACCACTATTCATTAACCTTCATCCTTGTTCAAAGTTAGAAATGAGACAAATGAAGATCTTCGCCAAATCACCATCTCCTAAGAAGCCCCATTCTTGGTGAAATAATACACAAAAAGGTTGTTAATACAAGGAATGATGAGTTTATTCAACAAAAGAAGAAGAACTATGGTAAATTGCCTTAGAAGAAGAAGAAGAAGAAAAAGGCGTCTGAAAAGGTTTAGAAGGCCTCTGAAGTCAGAGCGTCAAAAGAGATTCAGAAGGCTTCTAAAGGCATAGTGTCTGATGTACCATCTGAAGCCCAGATAGTACAAGTTGAACTATAAAAGTTACCTAAAAAGACTTTCTCAATACAAGAGAGTCAGTTTCTTCAAAGAACTCAAAAAGATCAGTTGAGTACTTCTACTCAGGTTCTACCCTTGAGAGGGAGTCTTCCTCTTCAGAAAGGACAATTGAAGTTGTACCTCTTGCAGCAATCATGGCAGATCCAAAGTAGTTATTGTGCCACACTCGGTAGTTGAGATTATTTTTACCAAAAATATGAGTAAATTTTTCAGGATTTAATTTAATTTGTAAATACAGTAAAATAAAGAACATGATATAATTGAATATATATCATATATAAGGGTACTGAAAGATTTAAAGCATAACTGCCACAGTACATATCATTATGATGATGAGAGCGGTGTCAAAATACATACGTCTCTCAACTAGACATATGCATCACTCCTGCTCCAAGCCATCATACTACTTTGAGCTCCATCATGGTTGTGCCTATCAATCATTATTAATAAATGGTCTTACTCTATCTACTGGTCTCTGTTACTGAATTGAAGGATTACCGCAACCGTCTTCTATCAAACATACACTTAACCATGCAAAATAGACAAATAGAGAGGGTAAGATGCTGAATCCCATATAGCGGAAGTGCAAGGAAGGAATACAAGCTTCAAATAAAAGTACGGATAACAGTAGTTACTCCGTAAATAGATAACTAACCAAGCAGATAGATCGATAGTTGGGCATACAAATGAACTGATAAATAGGTCGTCATATAGTCAATCAGTAGACAACAAAAATTCATAACTATAGTCATTAGATATTTTTATCCAACAAACAGTCAAGTTAAACAGATAACGGGTGAACAGAAAATCTCAGTTACAACTAAGGAAAACAAACCATTAATCCAACATACAGGTATAATTTTTATCAACAACAATTTATCTGACGTGTATTTTAATCAAAATAATTCACACATTAATTAGTATAGCAAGCGCACAAATAAGAATAACAGTCAACCAAATTCACCAATTCAGACCACAACCAATCATTCCACAAATATGATATGTCATGCAATGCAATGCAATGCAATGCATGCGGGCCTGGATCCAATGTCCATTCGCTAGACAACCTCAATGGAGTATCGCAACTATCGGAGGAGATATAGTCGGGAGCCCTCGTCACGGAATACCGCCACCATTCATAACAGGTGTTGTAAATTATATTTCATAAGTGCACTTTTCAACTCGGCGGGCACGGTGGTGCACTCTACCGTCCGAATGATCTATAAAGACTAGTCAGAGCGACCAAGTTGTAGTCACTTGTCATGGCCTGGAGGCCACCCCAGCCATTGTTAACGTACAGACTCAATCCTGCCCCCAAGGCCTTCACAACCTCCCATATTGATCTCTCACCGCACTAGGTGTATGCTATCTCCCGGCCTTTCAGCCGACACAAATAAAACCACTTTGGGGATTTCCCCTCAGGGTTCTATCTACCTCAATGACCCTAGCTGGGAAAAATGGATGAATTCATTGATTTTAATAATACTCATGGCCAACAACTCTCTGACCTTGAATTCTTACCAGAATCCAATTTCCAATTCATTAGGCAGATTGATATCCAGATTCGTGTCTCTCCCATGTTTTGACATGGTTCTCAGCACAAGTTTAAGTATAGTGATTCTAAGGGATTCATTTATCATTTAACCTTTCTCAAAATAATTATAATAGTCATTAGTAAAACATTTGGTTTAAAAATGTCACATGCTAACAATTTTAATTCACATCAAGAATGCAAGCATGCAACCACATCAATTTCCAAATCATCAATAATTAATTTGGGCAGATAAATTATTCCCAAAACACCACACCAATACTCTTTGAGTCAATCAATTCGGCTCGAATATAAAATCAAATTCAAATATAGCAACCAACAATGATTTATGACTTAATTCCCTAACCAAGTCTTGGCATCTTAGCTGAGACCTCTCTTTGAAAGGAAAGTTTTATTTACTTTTCTCAATACACAATTCATTCCTAAATTATAAGATCAATAGGTTATGACTTAATAACTTTCTTACATATTGGCTTTGTCATGACTATAAGAAATGAGTAACACCCTAACAATCTTCTTCCAAAAATTCCATAACTAAATCAATTAAAGAATTACTCATGCCATGGAAACCAAAATTGAAATACCACTCAAGAATACTTTAAAATCTACCAACACACCCATTAAATTCATCATTCCCTAAGCAATACTATACCAACCAATAACTAAGCAACACTCTTAAAGGTAAGAGATAATAAGGTACTTAATTTAAATTGAATTCTACAAGTACTATCATCAACCACAAAGTTCAATTTCCTTTCCAAAACAAATCATGATGTCCAAATTCTCATTCCCACATGAACTCAAACTTTGGAATCAATTAAGGGCTTAATCAATTAAATCTCATGTCTCATAAACAATCATAACCCTATTTATTTGTTCATAGCCAGATCCATAAACCACAAAGTACAACAACATGATAAATTAAATTATGATCAAACCACAAGAATTTAATTATTTATCACAATTTAAACTACTACCAAGTAATGAACCTTGTGAATTCAAGCATGTAAGAAATCAATCTAAAGCATTAATCTCACTTGATACAATTTTCACTCAACCAATACTAAGTATCATAGCCGAATTTAAAGCAACATCTTCTTTGTAATTTTTCATCAACTCATAGACAAAATCAAGTATGAATAGATAAGTATACTCTCTTGATTCCATTAGTTTGAATCCTATATTAAAATGAGATCAATCCTTTCAGTTGTCCTTAAATCATTTATCCTTATAAAACTTCTTATTTTTAGAATAGGAAAGATACCAACAACAAGTCCAAATATAATGTTACAATCCATATCACAAAGTAAGCAACTAAAATATTTAAGATGATCTATGACTTATTAACCCATCAAATCGAATTGAATGGTAAGAAATCTAAAGTTTCATCAAGTACTAGAATTTCCATAAATCCATTCAAGCAATATAATGTGTAACATCCTAATATTTCTAAAATAAAATAGAATGAAGAAGTAATAGTATTAATATTATCTTTATTATTATTATTAGTTAGAAATCATATTATTTAATTAAAAAGGGGGATGGGTGGGTTGGAGTAGGCCCAACCCAATTAGATATGTAAATAAGAGAAGGGTTATCTATTTCACCCCATCCTTTTTCAAACGTCAGATAACCAAACCTTAGGGAAGAGAGAAGCGACTCCACAAGGAGAAGGTGTCGCAGAGTAAATCATCAAGGGAGTTCTGCCATTCGTTTTCGATCGTCATCTCTAAGGTACGAGGGGGAAGGGGTGCAACTATATGTGTGTACTGGAGTGCTTGGGTAGTGACGGCAACCATAAGTCCCTCTAGGATCTCTAATCTTTGAATCCGAAGGATGATTTATATGTTGAAATTGTTCTGCTTGATGTTGATTGGTATGTTTTGATGTTATGTTCTTGATGTATTGGATGATGAAAGCGAGATTATCAAAAAGGAGCCAAATTGGGATTTGGGGGTGAGATTTCATAATTGATCGATTGTTGATTTAATGGTAATCCGTAGGAATAATTGATGTTTTCAGTGAATTTAATCGGTAAAAACGTGCTTAAATAAGTTAGGAACTTAAACAATTGAGTAGAGATTGAAGAAGGGGGGTTAAAAAGGGGCAAAAATGCAGGTTCAGTCGCGTTCTGCGACACTTACGCTCCACCCGCGCTGAGCGCAGGATGGAGCGTAGCTCTTTGGAACATGCGCTGAGCGTAGAATGAAGCGTAGAAACGCGGATTAAGCTTTTAATTATAATTTCAACAGATTCCTTCCAAACTTCAGATAACTTTCTTAAAACGCGAAATTGAGATGGATGTTTGTGTAATATATGAATTGTTTATGGAATTGATGAGATTAAATTGGATGTATCTAGTGCATTAACTGTGGCATGAAGTATGGTTTTGTGATGATCTTATATTGATGTTCTCCGTGTATTTTATTCAAGATGTGATGTGGAATGAATGGAATAGATGGTGTTGTATGAGAAATGTATAAAATGATGTTGATGCATTGAGCATGAGCATATGAGGTGTGATACATGAGATGCATGCCCTACAAAGGGTGGTGACCATGATGGGGGACATTTGATGCACGGGCCCATAGAGGGGGTGTAACCTACCGTGTGGTGTTAACGGTAGAGTCGTCATTGAGGGAGCAGATGTCTTTGCACGGGCCCATCGAGGGGGTGCAACCTACCGTGTGGTGTTAACGGTAGGGCCATCATTGGTAACAACTAAGGGGATTGATGAGGTGTGCCCATTGTGCGGAGTTTCCAAATCATGACTCTTAAGAGAGGTGTTGTACATGTGCAAGGTGTGATCATACACATTAATGGTGATGGATTGAGAAGTATGAATGTATATTATAAAAGTGTGAGTTTATAAGTGTATGAACCTGACATATGAGTTGAATAGTATATGATGAATAGGTATGAATTGAGATAAATGATATTGTGTATGGTGATGGGTGGGAGCAAGGGTAGCCTTCTGTATTGCATGTATATGTCTATATTCCATTCCTCACCGTACTCTCTCTGTGGTTTTCTTAGGTGATGAAGAGGGCACTCAATGTGCTGAATTTTGAAGGGACAGGGTCTCGCTCTGATATGTGTGACATCGGGGCTTAGTGATTAGGAGCTTATTCCTTTTATTTGTTGTTCAAAGATTTGGAAAATTATTTCTAAGGGTCTTACATGGCCAAGTTATGTTTTTATTAAGTTGAAAATTTAGTTTCTTGAAAACATTGATTTTACTCTTTTATGGAAATACATTGGATTTGGATTAAATAATTGTTTAAATGAGAGTTTGTGAACCTTTTTACCTCGGTGACAACTGTAGTTTTCCTGATAATTTAACTTGATGATTCTATTAGTATTTGGGGTAGAAGGGTGTCACATAATGCACACCATATGAGATACTAACCAAATCATAACCAATCAAAAGATATATTCAAGTCTTGATCTAAAGCTTATGAAACCATTCACTAACTTCAAGTATCAAGGATGTACTAAAATAATCATCATTCCAAGATTAACATTAGATGACCAATAGGCATACACATAGGTAAATGAAAATCGAATTCTAAACTCTCATCTTGACTAAGTGATATACCAACTTCAATTTGTACTACACTCTAAATAAAATACCAAGAATTAACAATACTTAGTGTGACATCCTGAAAATTAGGACTCTAAGGACTGTAATAGAAATCACGGGTTAAGGAATCTATTCAAAGAAAGAGAATAGGAATTTAAGAAAATCTTTGAATTCTAGAGAGAATCCTAAACGTATATCCCAACGCTAAGTCCCTGTTTCCAATCACAATTGAACTTATGAGGAAGATAAGCTAAGACATGGGGAGTATGTTTTTAATAATAAGGAAATAGAGGAAAAACAATTTAATGAGCATTTTTTTATAGACACTTAGAACCTATAACCTTAGCCTTATTGGAGTGAATTGATGATTTATATCATTGTTCACGTGAAGTGTACCCCGTTGGACTTTAATAAAGGTTGTTGCTTAATTTTGGATTTTAAGCCTAATGACCTTGGTGCACTAATTTGATGATATCTAGAGTTTTAGGAGTCTGATTTAGGTGATTCAAGTTGAATTAGAAAGCTAAGATTCGGGGCTTCAGTTTTATATGCTACATGATAGTATTCCGGTATCAATTTCACCTTCAAACAAGCTCATTCTCTCTCAAGCGAGAAACTTCTCACTTGAGCGAAAATATCAATAAAATAGGGGATTTCATTTCTAGTTTTCTCGCATGAGCGAGAAAACACTCACTTGAGCGCAATTGGGGGGAATTCATAGTTTTCTCTTTGAATTTGTCTCGCTCAAGCGAGAAACTCTCGCTTGAGTGAGAACACGTAGATCCAGTTTTTAAAAACAGATTCTTAGGGCTTTTGCCCTCATTCCTTTCCTTTTTTCTCCACTATTATAGAGAGGAACTATAGACAGGGATATCAAAGGAGAGAAGCTTGGATTGAAGCCTCAAATCTCTATAAGAGCCTTGGATCATCATTCTCCACCCCTCAATCATCCAATTTCTCGTACTCTTGAGGTGAGTGTGATCACCCACTCACTTTCATCTTGATTGCCCTATTGTATGTTCCTAAATCTTCTTCCCTTGCTTCTTTACTTTGTTTGTGAATGTTATTGGTTGATTTAAGGGCTAGTAAGTATTTATTGAATGGTATGTATTGATGTCTTGAAACCCTAGGTTATGCTTATGTTTTTGGGTTGCAAATCTTTATGGAATAGCTGTTTATGCATACCATGCCACTCATACTCATAGATTGTGTGTGTGTGTGTGTATATATATAATACCTCAAAGCATTCAGGGGCCTATGGCCAAGCAAGGAAACGTCACAGGCTCTTCAAACTATCACATGGTCTTCAGACCATCACAAGGACTTCGGACCATCACAAGCCTTTGGGCATTAAATTATACGAAGAACGAGGTAACCACATCGAACTCTCGGCCAAGAGGTAGATGGGGTCCTCAAGCTAAAAATGATAACATGCATTGTTATTTCATTGATAATAAGACTTAATCATAGGTGGCCCTGGATGATGGTCCTTGGTCACATGGTCGAGCGCTCAATCATAGTCACATATAGAGAAAAGAACTCAAGTGTCGGGTAGAAATACATCACAGTCATGTTTGCATAATTTCATAGTAACTGTACATGTATTGGGACTGCTGAGTATGTTAGACTGTTGTATTTCATTTGTATGTCACCCTACATTGCATGTTTTATCACACTCACTGGGACGTAAGTCTCACCACACGTTTTGTGGAGCATTTTAGATATGTAGGATGTCCAACTGGAGCATGGAAAGGTAGATTTTGGCCCAAGGACGGATAATTTCCACTAGAAGTTATATGAATTAGAATAGCTAGACTCTTTTGTACAGGATAAAGGATAGTAAATGAGTTTACCGTTCCTGTTGTATTGTAGCCAGTTAATGGAAATTATTGTATAATTATATGTTTGGAAAGTTCCGCTTAAGTAAAGTGTTGCTTACCTAAGCTTTGCACATGTTGTATGTTTACGATATCGGTAATGTCGCGAAAATAATATCATAGATTTAGGAAGGTGCTTCCAACGGGCATTGTTCCTAGGTTTTCGAAATTAGAACGTTACACTTAGTAAGAATAAGAATCAATTATATAAGTGTAGAATTTAAAACTAATCATTGATTCTAAGATAATATTATTCCAAATCAATAATAGTAGAAAGAATTAAATTTGTATCTTGAATACTAACTACCCAAAATCAATAAGTATAAAACTTAAGGAATCCATTATAATACCATCCTACAAAATAAAACCAACTAACTACAAATATAGTGTATGAACGAGTTTAAAACATAACTTAAGCAAACTAAATATAAAATTTGAATCAAGATAAATAAAACTAACTAAAATAAAAACTAATAGCATATATATAGAGATATATAACCGAATATATAGTAATAATAATAATAATAATAACTTAAGCAACTAATAATAAGATTAGAATCAAAATAATAACTAATCAAAATCAAAATTATATATAGATATAGCCGAACCATAAAAAAAGGATTTAGAGTAGGTTGAGCTTGCTATAAAGTCATCAAGGTGATATATGTCCACTTAGGTCCATTAGAGCTAAATTCTAACAAGGTTCCTATTAGTCCATAAATCGTGTTCTAAGCTTGATTAAGCATAGGTTCCACCCTCCAAGTTCAAGGTAAACTCATGGTAGTCCAAAGTCCATCAATTATCTAACTCCAAGCATAGGTATGTTTTAGTCCATAATCAAAGGTTTACCAACAACCAAATCATCCTTGGTCCCTTTCTAAATTAATAAGACCGAATTTATATCATCCCTTAGTTAGCACCATTTACTCATTTTAATCATTCCATTATCAAATTAAACCAAGTTCCAAGTCCAATCAAACCAGCCCATAATTAAAATCAACCAAATCAAAGCCAAAAATCAAGATGTAACCATAAGATATAAATAGTAAAGCTCTTAAAATAGAATTTAGAACTAAAGAAAGCAACTATATTTAATCTAAGTAAGGCTATATAATGATACAATAATGGATTAGAAGCCATAAATTAAAACCGAACTAAACCATAACCAAAATCAACCAACCCAAAGCCAAGAATCAAGATATAAGCATAAAGAGTAACTTTTAAAGCATAAAAAATAATTTATAATGTAAATACAACTTTAAGGAAGAAATTAGAGGCCATAAACCCTTGGATTAGGGTCTATAATTAATTTTAGATTCATCCAACAAGTATAATTCAAATCAAGGGAGCTAGGGTCACTCCCACACTCAATTGAAGCTAGATATCCCTTAGCCTTCCATGGAAATCAAATCTCCCCTACCTTGAAGAGGCCGAAGTGATGAAGAGGAAAAGGAGAGGCTTTTTGTCTTTTCAAGTAGAACTTCAATTTTGAGAAGGGTTTTGTGAAGGAGTTTGTAGGAAAAGCAAGGGATTTGTGCTAACAAGGTTTCACCATTAATGGTGGAAGAGTGAAGGATGTCACACGACCAAGAGAAGGAGTTCACAACTATTTTGGAGAGGGGAGAAGATGAAGGAATGGAAATTTCTCTCTTCTCACACATTTTCCTTCTTATAGAAGCATTTTAGCCTTTTTAATTTATTTTAATTGCCAAAATTAATCAAAATAATGGTTTAAGGTAGTTGACTCTTTAAGCCGCATTTTTGCATTCCTTTTATGTTATTTTATCATTTTATTTGGTTGGTAACTGACTCTATAAAATTTACAGACAATATAGGTCTTATACTGTTAATTAGGGAGGCTATTTTCCTAATTTTTTTTGCTTTGGAGTTATACAAATCCAAATTCAATTCTTTCTTTTCCAATAGCTTCTAAATACCTAATTATACCTGGGATAATGTTTATATAATTTTCCAGATACAATTTTACCTAAACTGTGTTTCGCAATTATCCTCCTGTCAATTTTCCTATAGTATGCGCCCAGCACAACTGTATTGAGGAAAATTATTGTTTAATCAGTTCAACTACGTTTATTTATTCCAATGATGACTATTTTATCATTTCCTCGTCAAGTCTCAGTTTCGGCTCCAGTCGCATAAATATCATTTTAACTCATTTGCAGAACCGCAAAACGAGAGATTCATTATTTGACACTATTTGGCACTATTCATCCAACCACTTTTCATCTTATTGTTCTAATCGTGCCACATGTCCTCTTGCAGGCTTATTTCTCTTTTTGACTTCCTTCCTTTCTCGGGCCTAAGTTTCCATCTCGGTTTCTGTTTTCCTTATTTTATCTTATTTTCTCTGTCTTGAAGGTCATTTTTCAATAAAATAATTTTTTAATCCTAATCCTAATTATTATTTTATTATTTTATTTACTATGTAAACCCTATAGAAAAATTATGGGATGTTACAGTTGCACTTGTGTCTACAATAGACCAAGAAGAAATATGAAAGAAGAGACTTCATAAATAGAAAGACTTGGCTCTAGCCCAAGAAGTTTAGAAGTAGATGGATGAGAAAGATAATGTTAACAAGGCTAAGAAAAAAAGGAAAAGAAGGACAAAGATTTTTTCCTCTATGAGAAAAAGGGTAAAGTTGTTAGCACCAAAAACTGAGGAAAGTCAACCAAGAAAATGGATCACTAGAAGTGCTAGAGAAAAGCAAGCTGAAACTCTCAAATTGCAATAGGCTGCTGCTGTAGAAATTGTAAAGAAAATCAGAGAAGAAAGAAAGAATAACCTAGAAAAGCAGGATGAAGAAGAAAATAAGATGAAAAGAAGAAAAGTGATCTTATCTTCAAAATAAGAATGGCAAGCCTTCTGAAGATGAACCACAAGATTCCCCCGTCCAAACTTCCCAACAAAATGCGTCCCCTAAGCATCTGCAAATTCATGTAAGTCTAATAAGGACTTTGAATCAGAAGAAGATGAATATGATGCACCACCAGTCAAGGGTGTATGGATGACTAAATCGGTTATGAAGAGCATAAAATCATATATAATAATGCACAAATCGGATGAATCAGGAGCTCTTGCTCCTTGC
This sequence comes from Sesbania bispinosa, assembly GCA_026901365.1. Taxonomy (NCBI): domain Eukaryota; kingdom Viridiplantae; phylum Streptophyta; class Magnoliopsida; order Fabales; family Fabaceae; genus Sesbania; species Sesbania bispinosa. Next base: position 146,417 of record QLOH01000832.1, read on the forward strand.
ATTAAATTTGGGGAAGATTGGTTGTTGAAGTTCCACACAATCCATATCCCTTCTCTCCTGAATATATGCCAAGGCTACAAAGTTTTTACAATTTGGAACAAGAATTAGCCTATTTTAGACACTATCCCAAACTGCACAACAATAAGAAAGGTTTGCATCTTCAAAGAAAGAAGGAGGCCAAAGCTACTAGATAATCCAAAGAGACAGTAAAGGATCAAGCTTTGTTAGAGAGTACATTGAAAATTAGAAATGGACCATTGGAGTCTTAACACTTTTGTCCTGCAACGAATCCATTCAAATATGACACCTCAATGTTGATTGTTAAGGATAGAGAGATGGTGAGGAAGCTAGAATGAGAAGTAGAATGATAGCAGTACGGGTACGGATCTTGATTGGAACCAAAACAAGTGAGAATTAGCGCATGAAATTTGTATGGGCATCAGCTATGGAATTCGAAATTAATGAACAAAAGAGAAGGAAAATGAAAGTGGAAGAGGATTAGAAGTGGAGAAGACACCACTAGTGAAGGCAACCCCTTCAGCAGATAAGTCTTAGGTGTAGAATCGCCACCAGCTCATGGAGCTGGATAAGATTCACCATGGTTTAAGCATGAACCGCCAAGCCTTCTCAACTCACACAAGAGGAGGAAAATAAAGCCAAGTTTTCATAAAATGAAGTGTTAAACTCATATACAAGGAGACCCATCCTATTTATAGCCTAAAAAGGTGGTCATGAGTTGAAAAAGACAAGGAAAATTGATTCTATCCTAAGTGGGTCTTGAACCCTCAACCCCAAGCTATCCTAAGCCTTAAACTAGGTGCCTCATTAAAGGAACAGTAAGGAGGAAAATACAACTCAAATAAAATATAAACTATCAAACAATAGACTTGAGGCCATGAACATGTGGCCTATTTAGGAAAGTTAAAAATAACCCAAGTGAGGAAATTATCAAATATGAATTTTGATGTCTTGACCCTTAAGTGCGAAGGTCAATGTTGACCCCTGCAAGGGAAGTCAACTCCTCATGGATGGGCTTCTTAGGTCTTGCGCCCCTTACTGACCCATGCCACTCCAACTCCAACCTCTTCCTTTAGGCAGATGCCATTATATAAGAGATTGAACTCCATCACCACAAATGCAAGGGCATGATGATGTTCAGACCACCTCACACATTTACCATAGGAGACTCTATATGCACTCTAGTTGTGGACAAGATTGTTCCTAGAATCCCATTTGCTGATGAAGAGCATCTAAAGTACAATAAGAGTTATACTACTTCTATCAAGGTGCCTCTAAAGCTGCTCACTATAAAGTAATGGAAAATAATCACGAAGAAGGAGGGTTGGACTGCATAGAAGGAGAATGGGTTTGGAGATCTTATCGGGCTATCAAAGAGCAGTGTGGAAATGCATCCCTTCCGGATCTTATCAAGTACCCACCATATGAGTTTCTGGTCTTCAAGGGACTCTTTTCTTTGGCCGATGTTCCAAAATTAGGGTACTAGTACCATGATGAGTGGAGTCTTCTGAAGATCAGCAGTAGATAGCATTTTATTTTTTACTTGATACAGAAACCAGAGCAGTTTGGTTTTCCTAGAGAAAGTTTTACGCTGATGTCCAGTGTTGTGTTGTCACATCTTGTCTTGGGTTTAATAACATATAATGTGCGAACACATCATTAGATGTCAATGTAATATATTAATTAAATCCAAAAAATAAATACTCAAATATATCTTTCAAAGACATTATTTTAATTTTTCATATTCATATATGATATAGAATGAGTATCAATTTTGGACCAGATTAATCCTTATTTGATTTGTATATCAATGCATATTTTAGACTCTAAATCAATGCATATTCGTAAATATATATCGGAAAAGATGTATTAATCTCAATTCTAAGAGTGTGTTTGGTAAAACTAGCTGAAAAACTAGCTGAAAGCTGAAAAGCTCGTTGAAAGCTTAAAGCTAGCTGAAAGCTGAAAAATTATTGAATGTGTTTGGTAAAACTAGCTGAAAATGATAAAATGACATATAAGGACGACATTAATTATTAAGTAATAATAAGTGGGGGTGGTTGAGGGCTAAATTTGTAATTAATTTTCAGCTAGTAACTGAAAATTGGAGCTTTGTTAAAAAAAGCTACCCCAAGTACCTTTTCAAGAAAAACTAGTAGCTACCCAAAAAAGTTCCTTACCAAACACAGCTGAAATGGTTTTAACTACTAATTTCAGCTTTCAGCTAACTGAAATGGCTTACCAAACACATTCTAAGAGTGTGTTTGGTAAAACTAGCTGAAAAGCTAGCTGAAAGCTGAAAAAGCTCGCTGAAAGCTGAAAAGATATTGAATGTGTTTGGTAAAACTAGTTGAAAATGGTAAAATGACATTTAAGGACAACATTAATTATTAAATAATGATAAGTGGGGGTGATTGAGAGTTAAACTTGTAATTAATTTTCAGCTAGTAGCTGAAAATTTGAGCTTTTTTAAGAAAGCTACCCCAAGTAGCTTTTAAAGAAAAGCCTGTAGCTACCAAAAAAAGTTACCTTCCCAAACACTGTTGAAATGATTTCAATTATTATTTTCAACTTTCAGCTAGCTGAAATGACAAGCCAAACACACTCTAAATATTGAATAGCCAAATAACTATATAAAATACTTACAATATGTCTTGTATATTTTCAATTTTTAATAAAGGGACAACGTGAATATATTACATACTATAAAAAACTCACATGAAAACAAAGACCTTGGAGTTGGATCCAAGAGAAACGCCGTCGTGGTGTTGGTATCTAAGAAGGAAGTTTATCAGGGCCCACGCACGAACACTTTAACGGCTAGATCGCGTGCATTGAGTTTCGAGAACTAGCATAGCCTCCATGGGGATCCGCGAATTTGAAAGAAACCAAACAAGTCCTAACAACCTCGCGTGCATATTATTTCTTTTATCATTTCATTGTTTTCTTCAAAATTCAAATCCACCACAGTTTAATGCTACTTTTGACAGTGTGATCCTGCATCTGCATGTACCTCATTATCTCTCTGTTGCACTGTTGCTGAGGAAAAAAATTTCAGTTTTTGAAACGGGCACATATTGAGATTCCAAGTTCAACTCTTTTTCCTTTCCCCAAACACCCAAAAAATAATAAATAATTATTTATTTTTCTCGCGTTTCACGGTGTTACTGTTACAGAAGCAAACACGCACGCATTCACTCAAAAGTTTCAAACTTTCAAATGTCAGTAGATGGTGCCAACCCTCTCTGAACTTCCAACGTTGTCCTACTTCTCACTTTCTTCTCAATCTCAATACTTTCACTTTCCGGTGAGATTTTGGCTATACTCTGTTGCTTTGCTCTGAACCTCAAATGGGTATGGTTCCTTTTTCATTTTTTGGGTATTTTTAGTGTGTTTTAATATTTCAAGTTGGAATGTAATAATGAGTGTTATTGTGTGCTGAGTTCTGAACTGTAACATTGTTTTTTCTCTGTAGTGATTGTAAATTTGTAACTGCCCTAAAAAGAAAAACTTTTTTTTTTTCATTTTTAAAATCTGGGATGCTACTTACCACCACTATCAGGTTTCTTTGCCTGGAATTCCGGTTCTGGGTGGGTAATTAGGTGTGTGCAATGTGGCTAGAAAAACCCATTTTAATTTATGTATCTTGAGGGTTTTGCTTTTTCAAGATTTTGCAAATTGCTTACTTGTTTTTTGAAGCAAGGATCACTGTTACTGTTAGATTGATCTGTATGAGTTCAAGGTTTGAGCTTTGAACTTTACTATGGAATTCCCAAACACTAAACCTGTGAGACCCAACTCAAATATATCAGAAATGGTCTGCAAGTTTGCCAAAGTTTGTAAATTGAAATCTATTGGGGTTTTCTCCTCTGAAATCCCCAATCTCCATCACTTGCACAGACCCATTTGCAATGAGGCCCCTCTGAGTGAGAACATCACTGAGGAGATCAGATGCTATGACCAGAAAATCCATCCCCACCCCATTGAAGTGCTAAACAAAGAAGATGCATTTTCTGGCTTTGAGGTCATGAAGAAGATATTTGATGTTGTTTCAGCTCTGAAATTGGCATATCTTCAGCTTCAGCAAGCTCACATCCCTTATGATCCTAAGAAGATTGTTGCTGCTGATGACCAGGTTGTTGCTGAGCTTGAGAAGCTATGCAAGTTCAAGCGTGAATATAAGGAGATACAATGCAAGAAAGCCCGGTTAAATGCTGCTCGTTCTGATCTCTTGCTGGCTGAAGTTTTGGCCAAAGAGGCAATTTTGGGAAAGCTTAAGTCTCAAAATAGTGCCAAAGATTCTGAGATTCTCCGGTTGCGGCGCAGGCTTCATGATTTGGAGATGGGGAATAAGAATCTAACAGAGAAGGTTAGGCAGATGAGATTGGAGAAGAGGAAAGAAAGTGTTTTGAGTGTTACTAAGTTCCAAGATGTCTTCAAGTCTGCTTCAAAGTCCATCCATGATTTTGCAAAACCATTGATTAGCTTGATGAAGGCTTCGGGTTGGGACCTTGATAAGGCAGCAAAATCCATTGAGAATGCTGCTGTTTATTCCAAAAGGTGTGACAAGAAGTATGCTTTTGAGGCCTACATTGCACGCAGAATGTTTCATGGGGTTGCATTAACTTCTTATGATGTGAGTGATATTATGAAGTTTGATGACCCATTTGATGCTCTCATGGAGAATCCAGATTCAGAGTTTGCAAAATTTTGCCAAGAAAAATATCTCCTTGTTGTTCATCCGAAAATGGAAGAGTCATTCTTTGGCAATTTGGATCACCGAACATTGATAACGAGTGGCAAGCACCCAAGAACAGAGTTCTATCAGTTATTTGCAAAAATGGCAAAATGGGTTTGGGTTTTACTAGGATCTGCGGTCTCAATAGATCCTGATGCAACCCTGTTTTCTGTGAGCAGAGGAAGCATGTTCTCCAGCTTTTACATGGAATCAGATGAGGAAGAAAAGGAGAGTGCAATTCTTTCAGATAAAGAAGGAGCCTCCTATAAAGTTGAGTTTATGATCATGCCTGGGTTTAAAATTGGACAGATGGTGGTGAAGTCTCGAGTTTATATCTCACAACATCCTTCAAGATAAATGGTGGAGATTTTAACTGGTAATTCAGCTAACAGAACCACATAATTTTTGTACTAGAGTTCATTTAATGGTGCCTTAGCTAGTCAAGATAACAATGACTACTAGGTTATGCTATAAGCTCTATGTTTGTAATCTTTCCTATTGAATAGAGACCTGATATATCTGTTAGTTATTGTGGTCTTTAGTTTCTTTACTGCACTGTATTTCCTTTTTCCCCTTTCAAATTTCTCTATAAACTGTAAATAGATGTTTAACTAAAATTGTCTTTCATGAATTTGTTTTGGTTTTTCATTTTGTTTATTGGAACTGGAACATATTACTCTTGGCTTTTCTGTAATATCTTTAATTATGGTGTTCTTGAAAGTAATTTAGATCACAGAACAGCATGATTAAACTGTTGTTGATGTATTTATCTTTTGGAAGGATGGTTATTTACACTGCTGGGTGTGTTTGTATGTGACAATATGTTGTTATTACTGTATGTGGGTTCATAATTTGTCTCTTGTTAAAATTCCTTCCTTTTTTAAGACTCCAACAAAGGACCATAGGATAGAATCATTTGACATTTAAAAGAAAATGCCAAATTGCACATACTTTCACGTTTTCTGACTTGCTTCCATATTGCCAAGTACATGCAAGAACTCTTAAATCTGGGTGCTAATCTTGGTTGTTACCAAAAAGACAAAAGGAGTAAATCTGAATTCAATGGTTCAAATCAAATAAGGAATTGGATCTATATAAGGAGAAGGCCATAGCTATAAACATAAGTGTTAAGACTTGAGGAAAGTATGTTATTTCCTTAAATTTGAGGATGAATAATTCAAAGTTGAATCTTTATAAACCACACTCAAAGTAAAAAATTAAAAAATTAATATCTATTTACTCTCACACAGGCTTTCACTTGGAACTGTCACCTTCCTCACTATCTGTAGAAAACAAGTCCTTGCAAAGTTCTCCATAAAATCTAGAAACTAAATCAATGAAGACAGGGCATTTAAGATTCTTCCAGCAATATAGAAGTTCTTCCACATCCATCAAGTCCTTAGTCTTCCCTTCTTCCACAATCATCTCCACCAAATAGTTCTCAAAACTCCTGCATGCATCTTCCACATCTTGGCTTGAACCTTCCCTCTTATCATCTACCCCATGAGCCTTTACACAAGCAGGGGTACTAAGTGGTGTTGGAAACATTGGAGTTTCATGCACATTGGAAGGACTCCTTAGGCCTTGTAACATGTCCACATCTTTGGACCTCTTTGGGGAACGAAACACTGATAACAAAGAAGACATTGGTTTTGGTTTTGTTGGGAAGGCCTTTTGGAATTTGTACTTTAGAACACGGTACTTAAGAGCTCTTATAAACACAGGCTTCTTGGGTTTAAGTCTGAAGAAAAATAATAGTTTTTTGCATGGCTTGAAAAGCTTGGATTTAAAGACACCCAATGCTTTCACTTTCATCTCTAGTAAGCAAAGGAGAGTGTTGTTGAAGAAAGTTGAGTACTTTGTAAGATGGTGGCTTTGTTGCTTGTGATAACTACTAGAAAGGTGGATGTTTGTTGAAACAAAGTTGTTGTAACTCAGAAAGAGAGAGACTATGATGTTGGTTAGAGAGAGGGGAAGTATATTGGTGTGTTGAGAGGATGTGAGGTCTTTAATATGTTGTTTTGGATTGTTTTTTTTTCTCTATGCCTAAGTTGATGGGTGTGGGTTTCACGTCTTGAGTGATGGAGTTGAATAGAAATGGCATGGCAATAGAATGAAATACATTACCATACACATGACACACACGCGTTAAGAGAAACAAGGCTGTCTTTAGCTGTAATGTGACAATTGATTTGAAAAAAAATAAAATAAAATTAGATTCACTATTTTCTAGCAAATAGTAGTTGGTCACAGTGGAAGTAGAGTGTCCCGTACAAACTTTTCCTAAGATCAGATGTTTGAATCTTGTAAAACTTCAATTGAAAATGTTCTAGAATTCAGCATTATTGTATAACTTATAGGATAATATATACACAAGTATGAGGAAAAAATTGTGTAAATAACATCATATACTTGAGAGTGCGTTTGGATAAGTTTTGAAAAAGTTATTTTTATAGTTATTTTTTTATAAGATACTCTTTTTAACTTTTAAAAATATTTAATTTTTTTGTTTTTTACTTTGTAAAAATACTTATCTAATTATTATATTTTCTTTTTTTTTTAAATATTTCTAATTTGAAAAATAATTTAAACAAAATCGGCTCATCAATTAGGTGAGATAGTGCGGTTGGTGACTAAAAGGAACTTCGGCTTTGTCTTGATTATTATTGTCTCTGCTCTTATTTTATTTCCATGGCATGTTGCTGATGGACACAGAGGAGAATATATGTAGATATGAGACAACTGAAATTATTATTTAACAAACAAGATTACTTTTCAGCGGAATAGTGAGCAGAAAAGAGTAATGGGCTATAAAATGATAAAAAGAAAATTAAGCTCAAGGGAATTGATTATTACCCATGCATATTTTATTTTTAATAGCTTAAGTATGTTTTTAGTCCATATAAATATGAGTCATTTTATTTTTAATTTCTATAAAAAAAATTGATTTTTTATCCCTAAAAAAATTTATGTTAGTCTCTTTGATCCCTTATGTTAACTTTAAACTGATGTGGCTAATGGAGTGTCACATCAGCTTGGCACATGTGTTGTTTCTACCCAACATAAATTTATTTTTAGTCTCTATAAATATGGTCTTTTTATTTTTAGTCCCTATATTTTTTTTTTTTTGGTTTTTCTCCCCAATCTCATCCCTCATCCAACATTATGGTGTCCTTTTGTTTCTACTTATGGTATTACACTTGAAATTCTTGAACTCCTAATGGGTTTAATAAAATGAATTCTTTATGTATTTAATTATTTGAAATTTCAACACACTTCTATTCACTGTTTAAAAGGAAAAAAAAACTTGTAACGGTCATTTTTTTTCTGCAATTCTTTTTTATTTTGTTTATTGACTAGCAAATTTTTTATTTGATTTATGTCCATCGACCTATAACTTGATGAGATTTGTGCTGAATAACAAAAAATTGCTTGTAATTGTAACTAACTCCAAGTGACCTTTTATTTTGTGAAGAGAACAATTCACAATATGCTATCATGACAATGAACAAAAAAATTAACATAAATTGCAGATTGTGTGAAATATAGTTGTCAATAAATGTGTTTTATCGGACAATTATATATTGTATTGTCAAGGGTAATGTCGCAAGAGTTGAAAATTCTTATTTTTAATCAAGATGAGCAATATGCAAATTGAACCTTAAACCTTAGTGTATTGTTACACTTCAAATTCTTGATCTCCTCGTGGGTTTAATAAAAATAAATTCTTTATGTATTCAATTATTTGAAATTTCAATACACTTAGATTCATTGTATAAAGGGGAAAAAACTTGCAACGACCCCTTTTTTCTCTGCAATTCTTTTTTTTTCTGTCTATTTGACTAGGAAATTTTTCATTTGATTTATGTCCATTGACCTGTGACTTGATGGGATTTGTGCTGAATAACAAAAAATTCTTGTAATTGCAAATAACTTCAAGTGACCTTTTGTTTTGAGAAGCGAACAATTCACAATATGCTATAATAACAATAAACAAAAATTAATAGTAATTGCAGATTGTGTAAAATATAGTTGTCAATAAATGTGTTTTATCAAACAATTATATATTGTATTATTAAGAGTAATGTCGCAAGAGTTGAAAATTCTTATCATTAATCAGGATTAGCAATATGCAAATTGAACCTTAAACCTTAATTGCTACTACACTAAAGATGTAGTATATCATAAAGTTTTTAATGAACTTCCTTAATATAGTTCCTTAGTTATATTACATTTTTAGTAGTAATCTCGCCAAAATAATTAAATAATGATAGTTCTTATTGTTAATCTTAGTAGCTTATATGAATTGCATTACCAATTCGCTAAAGGGAAGGCTTCTTTCTATCCTTATTGTCATGTGCTTCAAGATAAATTTGGATGATTTCACCAACTTAGGTTATAAGCATTTGAAAATGATCGTTCTATGGTTTGTTTTCACTTCCTATTTTAGCTTAGTTGTTAAGAAACTACCATAATCATGTCTCCACATTGGTTATAAGTAGATTGAGTTGATGAATTGATTTGCATAGGTTGAGATTGATTTGAAATGAATTGAGCATGTGCCTTCATCAAACTCTCTATCTACTTGCTTATAGCTTTAAGATAGTGCATACCAATGTACGAAGTAGACTAGGCTACCATTTCCAAAGTCAACTTAAAGAGCATAAAAAAAGTTGCAGTTGATTCATATAGATTTTGGAGGACTAAACCCTGAACTATCTTTAAAAGGAAGTTAATATTACATCGCCTTTAATGATGATTTTGCTAGAATGTGCTAGATTTATTTCGTGAGATTTAAGTATGAAGTTGTAGGAGTTTTTTGGAGGCTGATGGCTTGGATTGAAAATCAATCTGATTATAAATTTCAGGTTATAAGATCTGACAATGGGAAAAAAAAAACATCTCAAATCAATTTACTACTCTATATACTCTACAATAAAATGGAGTAATTGAGAGGAAGAATATAACAATAATGGAGATGGCTAGATGTATGACACATGAGAAATGACTTCCAAAGAAATTCTAGGTTAAAGTTGCTACACAACTGTGTTTCTGTTATACAACCTTCCTACAAAGGTAGTGCAAGGGAAAACTCCTTTTGAAGTATAGTATGGCTATTAACCTTTTGTCCAAAATTTCAAAGTTTTTGGATGCATTTGCTTTACTTATGTGCCAAAGGTGAAAAAAAATAAGTTAGATAAAAAAAGTAAAGGCAAGAATCTTTATTGTACACAACTTCAAAGGCTTATAGAGTCTTCCAACCATAAACTGGTAAATTTCTAATAAGCAAGTATGTCCATTTTGCTAAAGATAAATAATGGAGTTGGGATAAAAATGAATGGAAGTATGTTTCTAATTTTTCTTTTATAAAAGATGAAAATATTGATAATCCCCTCGTTAGAGGAACTAGATTACTTTCTAATATTTAGGAAAAGGTGTAATGTTGTTGTGTTTGAGCTTGAAAATTTTATAGAAATAGAAAAAGATCCAAAGTGGATAGTTGCAATGCAGGAGGAGCTTAACATGATTGAGAAGAAATGGACTTGGAAATTCGTTTCTTGACCCCAACCCAAAAATGTTATTAGTGTTAAATGGGTGTTTAGAACCAAACTTAATGCAGAATTAATAAGCACAAGGCCAAACATAATGAAAGGATATGCTCAAGTACTTGGAGTTGATTTTTCTGAAACATTTGCTCCAATAGCTCGACTTGATACAACCAGATTGGTCTTTGCTCTAACAACACAAAAATGTTGGAAGGTGTTTTAGCTGTGAGTCTCAAGACTTGAAGATCTGAAGACCCTTCGTACCTGATTTTGATGATAACAACAATATATTTATAGAAGAAATCTAACTTCTAATATTTTATATTTTTTAGATGAAGGCATCATGATTTCTTAGATGACAGGATTGTTTGAAGCTTTAAAATCATCTAAAGTATGCAAGGTGTTTAAAGAGCTCTACCATCTAAAGATAAAGTTTGTCTGAAGAGTTCATATTTCAGACTCTACAAAGTCAAATCTTCTCTCAATTTGATAAAGAATTTGCTGAAGGAGGAAAGACAAAAAGAGACCTTTCTAAGCTACTTTCAAAAGTTAAGCACTAATGAGAAAACTTGCTTTGTAACTTTGCTTTCCATCAGAACAGTGTTTCTTCCTCGTACCCAGATGTCAGAAAGTCTCACAATAGCTTCAATGAATTAAATTTTATCTCTAAACGGACATTTCCTAGAGAGAGAAGATCAAGAAGCCTATAAATACTGTAGTTTGCTCGAAGAGCACAAGGGAAGAGGTTATTATTTTTTCAAGATCCAAAACTCTCTACAATTTTAGTCGGGCATATACTGATAGAACACTTGTACTAATTAAATTTCATATCCTGTATCTTATACAGTTTCTCTTTGTACACTAAAAAACAAGAACTCTCTGAAGTTCTTCAAATTTAGTTTTCTTATTCGAAGAAGTTTGTTGAGCCTATAGAGGCTAGTTAGAAAAGAATACTTGTAAGCTGGTGTTTGAGCCTAAAGAGGCTTGGAGCAAAAGAATACTTGTAATATTTGTAAAGATAGTGGATAAATCCAATATTGAGTTTATATTGGGACTAGACGTAGCTCACAAGTGGTAGTGAGTGAAACAGGATAAATTCTCATGTTAAGTACTCTCTACCTTAACTCTATGATTTAAGTTTTTTTTTAACGTAAAGGGTAAAATAATACTTCTAGAACTTTGCTTGTGAACATTATTTATTTGAGAAAAACTCTTATCTGAAATTTCAAATAAGAGAGTCAAACTTCATATCGTATTTATATCCTGTCTGAAATTTGCTTTAAGATAAAGTTTTTTAAGTTCCATTTCAAAATAAAAAGTTTTCAAAAACACAGTTCATTTTTCTTCTTGTGTTTTCCTATATTTCTACATCAGCTAGATGTGAAGTCTGTTTTAGTCAATGGTTATTTGATGAGGAGATATATGGTGAGCAACTTCAAAGATTTGTAATTAAAGGGCAGAAAGACAATATGTATTTGCTGAAAAAGACCTTGTATGGTTTGGAGCAGGCTCTAAGGGTCTATTACAGTAGAATTGATGAGTACTTGCTAAGTATTAACTTTATAAAGAGCCTTAGTGAGTTAACTCTTTTATGTGAAATCATGGTCGACCTAAGCATAAAGCTACTAAAGCCATTGCTTTAGCACCCCAAAAATATTTAGTTATTTTAGGCCCCTAATTTTTTCAGCTATAAATATTTTTAAATAAATTAATAGAAATTAGTATTAGGAGTAAAATTTTTTCTATAAAAAATTAGGCCCCTCATCTTATCACACTCTCTTGATTATTAAATAGTATTTTATTAATTTATTTTTTGATTTTTAATCCTAATTAAAATTCATATTCCATCTACTATGTATATATTAAATTTGAATCTAATGGAACTCCTACAATCACCCTAAGACCAAAAGACCTTACACGTTAATCAACATAACCTTTTAATTTATTTTTAATAAAAAATTATAAAAGTTGAAAAAGTCTCTTATAATTACAAAACATTAAATTACTCTTTGTTCAATGTTATTCAAGTGACTTTTCTATTTTATTTTAAATTATAATAAAATAATCAATTAATAAATTATTTTTAATTACAAAAAATTAAAATTTTCTTCCTTTAGATTTTGTTTTTAAATTTTAAAATATTTAATTAAAAAAATACAATGCATGAATTGCTAAAAAATTATTATAGATTAAGTGAATTTATTTTATTATTAAATGAAAAAATATTAAATAAAATTTATTAAGATAATATAGTAGGTAATTTATATTTTTAAAAGCTTCAAACCTAACTTTTAAATAAAATTATAATATTTTAATAAATTATTTTAAGTAAGGTAAAAAGCCTCATTTTATAACTCGCTTTAGACCTAGATAGACGTTGGGTCGGTCCTGTGTGAAATGCTTGAATTTTATTATTTTTATTGTTTCTCTATATGTGTATGATCTTTTAGTAACACAAAGCAATAATTTGTTTGTTGAGGAGTCCAAGCAAAATATGATGAAGGTATTTGAAATGAGAGAATGTGGAGAAAAGGTTTTATTTCTGGAAGTTAAACTAGATGAAAAATGAAATAGTTAAAAGAATTGTGCAAAAGAGAATCTAAAGAAGTTTCTGATGGAGAATTGTAAAGTTGTGAATATTGTAATACTTCATAAGTTGAAGCTTTGTAAGGAAGATGGTACAGAAAAGGTTAATGAGACCGATTTTAGAAGTCTTGTTGACTGTCTTGTGTATCTTACAACAACAAAACTTGATATTTTACATGTTGTGAGTGTTCTCTCAAAATTCTTACATTCTACAAGTGAAGTGCATCTTCAAGCTGCTAAACTAGTTCTTAGGTATATCAAAGGAACTCTTGATTATGGAGTTTGATACATGAATTTAATCATGGATTCTCTGATAGTGATTGGGGAGGATCATTGGATGATATGAAAAGCACTTCGAACTATTGCTTTACATTTGGTTCTAGAGTGTTTTCTTGGAATTCAAAGAATCATGATGTTGTGACACAGTCAACTGTTGAAGCAGAATTCATTGTTGCTACTACAACTGTTAATCAAGCTTTGTGGTTGAGAAAAGTTCTAGCTGACTACAAATGACTCAAATAGATTCAACCAACGTGTTTGTAGATAATCATGCAGCAATTGTAAACTCTAATAATTCAATTTTTATGGGAAGACTAAGTAGTTCAATTTTAAGCTCTATTTTCTTAGAGAAGTTCAAAAGAAATGAGAAGTTTTTTTACAATATTACAAGACAGAAGACCAGTTGGCATACATCTTTACAAAGACACTTTCGGAAGGAATGTTGGAGAACTTAAGAGAGAAATTTGGAGTTAACAATTACAATTGCAAGGAGTGTTAAGAATATATATCAGCATTTGTTATTAGACTTTATTAGAGTTATTGTAGAATTTCTACTATTATGGTTGTTATAAGATTTTAATTTTGGACTGTTACAGATTTATGGACATTTTTTTATTTGTCATTATTTACAATTTTCGGTTATGAATTTCTTGTATTTAAAGCTTGACCAACGGGGATTGTTTCAAGTTGTACATGCTTGATTCCCCTTAAGCAAGATCCCGGTTCGAGTCTTGTGGATAGAAAAAATTCCCGTCGGAAGAGCTAGCCCCTTCTCGGCTCGAACAGCTGTGGAGGATACTGTGGTTAAACCAAAAAACTTGTTAATATGAATGAAAGTAAGAATTTCTGTTTTTATTTTGTAGTCTTCCTAGAATTTCTTTTTTATTTCCTACAGGTGTATTTTTTTTGTTCCAAGGTGGGTTGGGTTTCTAAATGTAAGTGGGTTTAAAACTTTAGGCATATATTGGGCCTGTTAGAAGAGAAACAAGCTATAAGCCGTGACAAATATTATGCTCTCCATTTCATTAAAAAAGAAACCATAAAGAAAAAAGGTGAAGAAAAGGAATCTAATACTTCGAGAGTTGATTAAGGCAGCACTAGGCATGTGGGGGATTCTAGATAAAAAGGCAAAGAATGCCATCATTCCTAAAGCCAAGAATTAGGGAATAAATGAAATCAGCACCTATAAATGGGACTCATCAGTTTGCTGAATTCATAATTGCTTGTGTCAAGGTCAAATATGTAAACCAGACAGAGCGTGGAGAACCAGATCATGGATTTCAATCCTTCACCTGCCAGCAAAATTGTTGGCACACAGACCAGTCCAGACAAAACAAAGATATAATGCGTAAGCAAGGAAATCCTACACGTATAGAACATGGGACAAAGTTATCATACAACATTAACATGAATATGACAAATAATAAAAAAAATTATAGGACATAATATAACACATACAATTAGGTAACAATGTTGTTGAATAGTTAATGTCTTCTAGATATTGTGTTTGGTAAGTCATTTCAGCTAACTAATTTTTTTGGTAAGGTAGCTTTTTTAAAAAAACTCTCATTTTCAACTACTAGTTGAAAATTTATTACGATGCGGGATGAACCGGAAGCTGGGTTACGGTTCCCAACTGCACGCTAACCTAGACCCCACAAAGGGTGTTGGTCGATTAAGACAGCAGGACGGTGGTCATGGAAGTCGAAATCCGTGTAACAACTCACCTGCCGAATCAACTAGCCCCGAAAATGGACCATAATTCGTCCCTCCCACCAAAAATCGCTCGTGCAAGGCTTCCTAGCAAGTTTATTCCTCAACCACCTCAACTCATCATTATTTAATAAGTAATGATGTTCTTGTATGTGATTTTATCATTTTCAGCTAGTTATACCAAATAATTTCAATCAAATCAATTAGTTTTTAGCTTTTAGTTAGTTTTTCAGCTAGTTTTGCCATACACACTCATTGTGTAGAGAAGAAAGAAACAACTATAATCCATATATGCATTTGCCATGCAACTTTTTATTAGGATTATAGTAACATACTTGAGGATTCTGAATTTCACACTTAAGGTTGTTGATTAATTCAAATGGGTATCTAACACAATGATCTTTTATTTTTTTAAAAAAAACATATTTAGTAATTACTAAGATTTTATTGCTCCAAATTCTTTTGGGGCATTAGCTTTTTCATAATGATAACAACTATATCACAGTTGTTACTATGGGATTGATAACACTAATGAGATGAGCATGAATATAGAAAACTAATAATGTTGTAGTAATATAAACAGTAAGAGCTTTGTGCATGTTTGCTGGTAGCAATGATGAGAGAAAGTCATTTGGTAGACAAACTTGGTCCCTTTGCTTTCATGCTTAGACTTTTGTGGTGGACCACAAGCTTTATATTTTTCCTGTTATAAACCAAGCTCTCTGGCTTTATACATCTTCCATTTCAGCTCATATGAACTTGAACACATCTAAGGCATCACAATAAAGAAACACTAAAACTGAGAGGGCAAGTTTGTGTGTGTGTGTGTGCTTGAGTCATATCTGTGATGGGTAACAACAGGTTCAGATTGTCAGATATGATACCAAATGCTTGGTTTTACAAGCTAAAAGATATGAGCAGATCAAGGAAGAGAAATGGTCCTCATGTTATGAAGAGCAAAGCAACCTCACCAACAACATCTCAAAGGTCACTGCCAAGATATTCACACTATTTCTCCACTGAACCAATCAGAGCTGGTAAGCTATACAACACTCCCATTCACACCAAAGACTTTGACATCCCATTCAATGATTCACCAAGAAGGTCATCCAAGAGAAGGTCTAGGAGAAAAACCATTTACAAGCCTTCTCCTTCAGTTGTTTCTTCCTCTTTCATAGCTAATTCCAACTATGATTCCACAAATAATTGGACTAAGCCAGATCAAATTCAGTCACCAGATTATGAGTTGTCTTCCATTGAAAGTTCTTCTGAATCTGATCTCCATGAATATGTTTATTCTGAGTCTGATTGTGATAGCTTTTCTGTTCCTGATTTGCTTAATGGAATAGCCCCTGATTGCAGTTGTAGAGTTAGCTCTTCAACTAATGACATCATCATTGACATGAACAATGAATCCTTCCCTGGAAATTCAGAAAAGCTAGATGGGTTTGATACAATTTCACAGCTTGGTCTAGCTCCAATTTTGACAAAGCCAGTGAAGTTTGATGATAAGGTCATTGAAGCCAAAGAATCTAGGAGCTCAACTTCAACTGAATTGGATGATGATGATTTTCAGATTGATCAGTCTTTCTCCATCAAAATTAGCAAAGAGGAAAGCAGTAGAACTCAAAGAAGGAGAAAAAGCAGTCACATAGCTAGAAAGTCCTCTCCTAATTCTACAGGCATAAGGCTTAGAATCAATTCTCCAAAACTAGCAAGCAGAAAAATTCAAGCCTGTGCAAGAAGGAGTGTGTCATCTAGTGCAAACAAAGCTTCAAAGAATGCAGGATTTCCAGATGGATTTGCTGTTGTTAAGTCCTCATTTGATCCACAAAGTGACTTCAGGGAGTCAATGGTGGAGATGATTGTGGAGAACAATATCCGGGCATCAAAAGATTTGGAGGATTTACTTGCCTGTTATCTTTCCCTCAATTCAAGTGAATACCATGATATCATTGTTAAAGCATTTGAGCAAATTTGGTATGACATGGCTCAACTCAGAATGTAAAGATCTTAATATTTACAATGCATGTTTATAGTCTTGTAACTACCACCACTCTCTGGATCAACTTCTGTTTTGAACTATCAGGATTCCAAATTTGGTATCTTCATATAAAGAATATTTTCAATTTTTGACTACCTGAAATATGCAGAGCAATTTGGAATTTGGTGTCATGAATAAACTAGTTTTCTCATTTGCTTCAGAATTTTGCTATGGACTGTGATAATTATCTCCATTTTATGACTGCAAAATCTCTAGCACTAGCAGAATGAACTGACAAGTACAAACTATTAACAAAAAATACTTGCTGAAGTAAGGTTGTCACTGTTCAAATTTTTTGAGTTCTTCTGTAGTGTCAAATGTCTATTAAATGTCCTTCTTTGAAGATTTAACTATATCTTGGTTGATTAGTAGAAAAATTGTCATGCAAAAACAGCTGGCACAATTCAGAGTTTGAAGGTCAGGTTTCTTACATTCTTTGTAGCAACCAGGCATACCAGACTCCACAAACATAAAAGCAAAGAAAAGTGTCCTATGGATATGTAGTTGTTTTGAAAAATCAATCCAGTTGTGGCAAAGTTAGTTCTGCAGTATAAAGAAGCTAATTACTTGATGACTATTTACATGACACAACCTCAAGTGCATGACTGTTAAGTAATTTCTATGGATACTTGCATGCTGAATAAAGATAAATAATTCCAAACAATTAGCTTTTTTTTATGAGCTCTTTATGTGTCCACCTAAAAGCAAAATATTTCCAAGCATCCAATATATATGATTGATAACTTATAAGATAAATCTAAAATATTTTATTTAATAAAATTTATTATCGTTAATTTCTATGTTAGATATATTGACTTTTGTAAAATATTTGTTCTTGATAAGGAGTATTTATATTTGGAAGAAACCATGATACTTGCATGCTGTGTCAAGTATCCATAGATTTCTCTTATAACACAAAGAAATAGGTATTCTAGTGACTTCTCTTCCCAAATTCTTTCTAGAGTCCCTCACTAAATAGGAAATTTGTGACTCAAAATGCTTCAAATCCTTGTCATGGTATGATCCAACCAAAAGACCAGGTTTATCTGTGATCCAACAAGAATGAGATGCCTGAAGTACCATCAATCTTGGACAGGAAGACAAATGATGTTAAAGGGTTTGCAAATTGAGCCCTGTAGAGATTAAAATGGTGTTGGAAGTTGTAACAACTTCAATTAGAGAAGTTGTTGATATGTCATGAATTAGGACAGTAGGCATTTCCTAGAAAAAGAATGTCTGTGAATCAGAACGTTGGACACAGTGAAAGCACTAGACAATGGTTACTATGATGTTTGCAACTTTGCATTTGAGATCATATGAAAGCATCTTAAATGAAAGGTCCTCATAATGCAGCTCTCCTTTTTTAGCTACTTACTAATTAATAACCCTCAATAATGAGAAAATATAATAGCTATTCACAAAAAACTATATGACAAGTATTGAGATTGGTACCAACATGTGCTAGTATCAGTGGAAGAGGCTCGAATCCCTAAACACGTGATCTTGGGTTCGATCCTTGAATCCATGTGTATAGGGAAAAAAATACTATAGGAATGGTTTCAGTTTTGCGTCTGACAGTACTGGGGGATTAATCTCTCACATATTATGTGGGGTGGGAGGATGCTGAGTGAAACAAAACAAAATTATTGAGATTGGTAGTGGACATAGATGTTTCTTAGTCAACGTTATAGTAAAGATAGTTCCCTCAATACAAGTTTCATATACCTTGTATAGATTAAATTACATTTTTACCATATTGGGCAAACTGAATTGATATTTGATACCCTATACTTTACAACCCCCAGGGGGGCTCCCCTGCTTTTTCTTTTCTGTTTTTTCTTGTTTTGAGCGCCATAGTTAAATTGACAAGCTGGAATGGTATGAAAAATATGTGGGGCATGAGGTTAAAATTTTGATGGCAGTAGTTGAATTTGGAACAATGAGAGAAATAAGATTGAGTGTGCAATATTTGCATTTATATGAACGCGCAATTCATTCATCACAAATTGAAGGTGAAAGGTAATTCCATCATACCATCATAAAGTTGGAGTAATATCCATATCATAGTACATTTTGGTGGGGTTAATTTCAGACCTTTATTAACCACGAAAAAAAACAAATTGGTTATTGGTACCACAATAACATCATGCTGAAAATCTGACAATGTTACTAATAAAGGTTAATTATAGTTGAAATTAATACAATTCTAATAAAAATTCTGTTTTTGAGTTTTGTACCCTGAAATATTTTGGATGTCTCGAAACTACATTTTACAAATGCTGCCCAATATTCATTGTACTCACAAGCATTGTTATCACACTTGGTAACAAGGGAGAGAACATGTAACAAAATAAATGAATGTTGATAGAAATGTTTATAAGTTTGTTTCACACCATTATTTTTTATACTCTACCATACACATCCCCTTTTATGAGAGACTCAAGCTCCCCCTTTTGTTAATATAAGGGTAGGTGTAAAAAGTAGTGGAGTGAGAAAATAAAAAATCTCATGGAGATATTGATTGGGTTATATAGACTCTAATCTAAACACACATGACAAGTATGTGTTCACAGGAAATGAAATGGAATAGATTTTCAGTACAAATAATCAAAGAGAAAGGACCACATCAGAGAACATGGTTCAGTTATCCAATTACACGTTATGTTCTTAGGAAACCTTCCCATAATTTCCCAGTTGATCAGTCTCTTTACATACAGAAAAAAGTCTAAGTCACGTTTCTTTCAACAATCTACTAGAGACAGTTGTAGTCCAGTTTCATAAATTTGTATATTTTTTTGGTTCGGGAATCCCCCACAGACATAGCTGTGGGTTTAACCCTCGGGCCAGGGGTGGTGGTTAGGTAAAGCCCTCCCAAGAGTGGTGACTCAGATTCAAACCCTGACTTTGCAGGTAAAGTCCGCATGGGGTCACAGTTCACTTCCACTGACCAACCACTGTTTGGTTTCATAAATTTGTATATTTGATAATTCAAGAAGCATACCAAATTTTGATGTAACCCCCAACCTTTCCACAGTTAAATGTTCTCATAATAAAGTCTACTCCCACTTGTAAGAACAGACTCTAAAACATCATTATTCAACTGAGATCTAATATTATTAAGCTTCATGATCAAGGGATATAACCATTATGATTTTATTCAAATCTACATATCTACAATTATAGCCTAAAAATTAACGCCATGCATCTAACAAATGAGACACACCCTTGTGATACCGCTCCACACCTTTCATAATAAGGATTCATTAGGCATAAATGGGGTCCATCATTATAAATCTTATTTTACCATAAGTAAATTCTTAGGAAAAATCAAAATGGTCAAACAAAGGGTGCCACTTTTGGATTCAAATTTGGTGATTTGTTGATCTTTTGCTTTTCCTTTGCGTGCTATATCATCCAGCATGAAATAGTGTAACACAAAACTCTAGCAAATCTATACTCAGGAAACTAGGCACATGTGCACCCTGAATTGTTGTTTCAATGCTCAGCTAGATTTAGCAACTATCACATCCAATACTTCAATAATTGATTTCTAAGGAAAAAATTCATGTCACCATAACAATGCACACAAATGAACTACACATGAATTGTGTCATCTTTGAATAGTTTAGCCACATGGAACTTTTAACTCTTTATAATTGACTTTAAAAAGGACTAAATAAAAATCATATTCAACAGCATGCAAATTGGTACATGTTCCAAAAATGAGAAAGCAACTAGTAAAATAAACCACTAGCAATGTGGATCTTAACACTGGTCAACCAGCAACACTACAGAATAGAAATTGTAGAGCATGTTGGTCCAGCATCCTTGAAAAGACTTCATGGCCAAAAAGCATTTATTTTTTTAATAAGCACACTCCATGTACATCTATATACATAATCACATCCATTTGAACCTAACACCCTAAAATGCATTTTATTTGGATATCTTCATGGACAACCTTTAAGATCAACATTTCCTTCAAATCATTTGTTGGAAATTAATCTTACAACCCCTAATAGCTCAACCTGGTCATTTTCACAAGCCCCTTGCCTCAGAATGCTATGCATTCATCTATTTAATTTTCATTGTTCAAGAGACACTCATAACACAGGCTGTGACTATTTTTTGGAAGCATCATATGGTGACTGAAATCCAATATTTTCCACAGCACCAACTGTCTTGAATAGCCTTCTTTTGTGTATCTCTTCAACCAGTGATCGGTGTAATAATTGGCTCCTTATATCAATTAATGACCTGTTCCTTGTCAATCTATGATTGTCTATCATCATTTTATTTTTACTAGTAGAAGGAGTCTGTGATCCTACTAAAATTTTACAATGGTTGCAATTGTTTAAGTCTTCAGAAGGGCAAAACCTTGTGCCTTTGTGACTCTTTATGATGGAAAGCTTATCTTTTTTGATAGAAGCCACATTGTATTCTTGGTCATCTACAGAATAGTAATTCAAGTTGGAATATGTCCCTTGTGATGAGCATCTTGAGCTGGTATCATCACGCAAATCATCTGCAACAATAGCTTCCCATGTTACCAAAGAGAATAAAAATAGTTATACCAATCTTTCTCCTAGTAGATGATTATAGTAAGGGTTCTGCTAGGACACTGGTTAAGAAATCAATGAATGGAAAGTTTTTATTAGAAATCACACAGTATTCAATGCACTGGTAATATTAAATAACACATTTTTCAATTAAAACTTTCAACTTTTTGATTCCTTAACCAGTACCCTAACTGGTTAGCATTCGCGTTATAGTAAATTACTAAATTGTATTAGATTTTTCATCAAGACTTCCTTTCAAATCCATCACAAACATTAAACTAAATTGAGAGGGAAGTGAATGGGAAGACATATTATTAGGGATTCTATAACCTTAATCCAATATTACTTGGAGGATTTTCATAACACCATGCCCACATTCTTAAGCTTCAAACTTCCAAAAAGAATTAACTAATATGGAGTAGTTAACTATTAACTAATATGTAGTAGTTAACTAGTTATGTGCTCAAGGACTATTACATGGTGATCCATCCATCACTTTTCAACAATATCAATTGCAGTAGGAGGGAAATGGACAAAGAAGACATACCATGGAGCCAATAATATCCACCTGATATTTCCTCAGATTTACTGATTAAATCTGGTATTGGTTCTTGTAATGATGAACAAGAAGAGAATGAGTGGAAATGATGATGAGGTTCATCATCATCATCTTGATAACTGAATGTGTGGAAAGCATCTGAATAGTTATTTTTCCTTCTATGTGGTAGCAGAGCAGATATCTCTCTATCAATCATATTTGCAATTTCAAAAGGATCCCAATCAACAATCTCCAACTCTTTTACCATCTCCGTTGCAACATCAATGGGGGTGTCAGTGAGAATGTCAAAGGGAAAAAATACATTCCTAACAGAACCTGCAGGAATAGGTAGAAAAAAATTATTGGTACTTCATTAAATATGTGAGCTTGGACTATGAGTGAACCACCAGGCCTATTTACTACACACCAATAAACTTAGGCCAATCAATGAATGAAGTTCATTTACAAAACATAATCAAATGTTTTGTGGTCAAATTGCAAGGAGCATGTACTTAGAGAAGGATATAAAAAAAGATTCTATAAAATGAACCAACTAGATATTGTGCCATAAGAAAGTATTACATACCATTCTTATCAGAAATTTGCACTTTGAGAAAGATAGTATCATCCTCAGGATTCAGCTTTCCTATTACTTTCATTTCAGTCCTAGGAAGATCATCACTCAAATGCAATTTTTCCATCTCACTATCATTCAAGAATGGCTTCTGAATAAACTTAGTTGTAGAAGATGAATCATCAGACACAAGAAAAGGGTCAAGCAACAAATTTTTTGCTGATGGTCTCTTTTCTGCAGGTACTAGGCATTTTCCAATAAACTTCTGTGCTTCCATGTCTTCAATGCGGAAAAACGCCATTGGTAGCTTTCCCTGAAATATGAAATGTTACTTAGCTTCACTGATATTTTGAAACTTACACCAGTCATTAGAACCTGAATTTACCGATGTCACTTTCTTGTAGATCTGTGCTGGATTAGAACATTCACTATATGGATATTCAGATGTAAGCATTTCCAATACACACATGCCAAATGAGTACACATCAGCAAGTTCATTGTATTCTTCCTCATACAATTCTGGTGCCATGAACTCAGGGGTGCCTAGCACAAAAGCAAGAAAATTTCAATTGACAATAAATCAAGGATTAAGTATGTTTTTAGTCACTGAAATATAGTTAATATTTAGTTTTAGTCCTTATAATTCAAAATTGATGGTATTGGTCCTTCAAAAATTGAAAATACACCAATTTAGTCTTTATTGTACAGTTTTTCTACAGACTTTGTATCGATAAGGACTTAGAAGATGTATTTCACATTTTGAGGGACCAAATTCACCAATTTTGAATTACAGGGACTAAAATCAAATCTCGGACTAAAAACATATTTAACTCATAAATCAATATAGCAATTTCTCAATACTTGCTAGTCTGCAACACTCATTGGCAACAAAATAAGTACCTATAACACTGTGAGCTGAATGGGAACCATGAAGAATTGCAGCTAGTCCCAGATCACCAATTTTCACTTGTCCTAGATGGCCATTGACAAATATGTTATCACATTTGAGGTCCCTATGGATCACAGGTGGATCATGGCCATGTAGATAAACAAGACCCTGTAAGATTTGGCGAGCCCAACTCTTTATTGCTTGTATGCTGACTCGCTTATATCTCTTCCGGTATCTGCACATGCCAGAAAATTTATCAATTTCATCAAGCAGATAACAAGCCAGAAAGTTACAATATACATGTTGTGCTTAAGGACTGTGACCATAGTTAACAGATTCTAGGAGCTTGTGAACCATTTTCTTATCAAATATGAATGATTAAAGTTTCAAATAGCATCACTTGTATCAAACAAAATCCATGAGTTGGAATAATCTAGATCCAAAAGATACTATAGATACTAGCCACCTATTCACTTTTCTAAGTTCATCCCAGTTCTTTAAATACTAATCTTGTTAATCATGAATACATATTGTATAAAGATAAAATAATTAAGTAATTTTGCATTGCCATAGGCCTAGGTGCATGCCATGAAATTCCATATTCCTATCATGCAGAGTTTAATGTGTAATATTCCATATCCCATGCATGCATTAATATCAGATTACAGGAACACTTAAATGTCAGGATCAAATTAAAGAGGCCTGTGATTTAAAGTCTGAGCAATGAACATGTTGCATGCCCATTTTTCCATAATGGGACTCAAGTAATTGCCTAATATATAATTGGAAAGAAAGTTACTCTCTCAATGATCCTGATGTGAACATTTCTGTAACAAAGTTGAAGGCCTTGTTATCAACATCAATCCAAGAGGTATAAAATCGTATGATGGACTGGTGCTTGAGGGTACTGAGGAGATGAACCTCTGAGTAAAGCCGTTGCAAATCATCTGGGGTGTTAAGAACCTCATTTAGTCTGACTTGGTTCCATGCTACCTCTATTCCAAGCACCTCATCAATTGCTTTGTACACTGTCTTCATTGCACCTTTTCCAAGAACATCTCCAAACTACTCAATCACAAAGAACACAAAACACATGTATGTCACATTATTCAAGTCACTAGTAAGAGACAAGACATCTCAATCATTTGCACTTGATATATATAATATAACACAACACATATAGTTTTAAAAACACAATCTTTTTCCTCTCACTAGCTAGAATTTTAGGAGATTACCTATTACCTATTATCTTAATAAATCTAGTAACATAATAGCACATGGCTTAACCTTGCTTGCAACACTAACCACAGGCACAAAAATGGCAAAAAAAGCATGCCCTTAAACAACATACCTACAATATCCCAATCCCACAAAAAAGGGGCATGTAAATATAAATCATAATCAAAATTTGAATGACATAACAAATGCCACAAAATAAACAGAGAGAAAAACAGAGTAAAACAGGGGATTTAGAACCTACCCTGCCATAGCGACCAGTTGGATCTGTTTCCACATAACGTTGCTCTGCCTTTCCAACCTCCTTGTTCTCTCTCTTGGAATACATGTTTGATTCTTAGTTATATGCACCAACTAAACAATCACCTCCAATACTTGTCTAAACACTACAATTTTCACTCTGCAACTTTGAAAAATAAAATAAAAGCAGAAAAGACTTGATTTTTATGGTATTGTTATCCAAAGATGGTATGGTAGTATCCTAAATCCGAGGCTTTCCTTCATGGTTTACGTAAGAGAAGACCCCAAAAAACAGCCAAAAAAGCCTTGAATAGTCAATACTCTGCATTATTTTACCCATCTTCACAACCGTACATGTCAAGTGGTTATAGTCTGTAGCAACCATTTGATTTTTCTATTTTCTTTTTCTTTTGGTTTTATTTTCTTGTTCTATTTGGAAACGAAAGTGAGAGAGAAAGGGTCACGAGGGTTTGATTGGACAGGGGAATATGCGGATACTGTTTGTGGAGGAAAGTGACAGGTTTCTGTCAATACCCTTTAGTTGAGGAATTTCGCAGTAGCAGAAAAGGGTTCAATACAGGGTTAGTTTTGGCCATTCACAAAGCATAAAGGATTGTTGTTGTTGTAGATAAGGGAAAGCACCAAAGCACGGAACTTGAAGAATCTATGGACACGCTTTGTGGTAATCATTTGTGTGTGTGAAACAGGGGAAGCCCAAAAAGAAAGGGAAGAAAAAAAAAACGTGGGGAATTAAGAGGGAGAAAGTTGCAGGGAGGGAACAAAACCCAGAAGCAGAAGTTGAAAGCTGAAGCTTGGAAGATGGAAAAGAAATGAACTTGTTGAAGTGGGGATTTGGTGTGGTTTCAGTGTTTGTAGATTTAAAATGAATGAATGACATGCATATTAATACTTAGTGATAGTAAAACAAAATTAGCACATGATATAAGCTTGCGTGGGGTGTGGGGTTGGTGGTGGAACCCATTTGTGACATCCTTGGTGGCAGCATTCAAGGATTTTGTGATCCTCTCATGTACTTGTTGGTATGGTGGGGGCCAATGAGTAGAGAAAGACAAAGCATATTAGCGTACATCTACTACAAGCATAGTTAATTAAAAATTTTAAGCGTAAAATATGTTTTTGGTCCCTGTAAATGTCTCAAATTTTGTTTTTAGTCTTCCCAAATGTTTTTTTTCTTTTAGTCCCTACAAATGCAAATGTTTTCAAATGCGTCCCTGTCGTTAGTCTGCCTCTGTTAAACGTTGATGTGGCTAACGGACATACACATAAGCATGTTGATGTGTCAATCCTTTGTGTTGATATGTAAATTCATTTCCAATTAAGCTCATCATGTGCAGCTCATGTGCCCATCTCCTTCATCCCCAATATATTCCCCCAATCTGAGCATCCTTCAGCCCTAACATTGACGCAACGAAGGTTCTGGGTGAAGGATTTATAGTGCGCGTTCTGCTTCGGAGAGAAAGGTTATGCCTTCAAGGTCTGCTTCTTCGTCTTCTTTCTCTCGCCGCAAGGTATGTCATTGTGGGATGTAAGTAAAAGTTCAGACCAACACACTTCTTCTCATGATTTAGGGTAGTTTTTCTAATCCATGTCATTGGTTTCATGGTTTATAGAAGAAATGCTCTTGCGATTTCTTTGAATGGGCTGATGATGAAGTTGCGCAACAACCTGGTAATTTTGAGGCCGTGGAAGCATGCAAAGAAGAGAATGTGGAGTTAAGGAAGAAAATTTCAAAGTTGCAGAGGAAACTGACTGAAGAGAGGAAGGAAAAAATTGGTTGATTGGAGAAGGGAAGGTGAAGATGGTAACTTGGGAGAAGGTATGATGTACGGTGATAATAGAGGGGTTAATTGCTGTTAGGGTTTTTAATCTTTTTTCAAAGAAAAAAATTGATTGGAAATGAATTTACACATCAACATGCTTATGTGTATGTCTGTTAGCCACATCAGTGTTTAACAGAGGCAAACTAACGGCAGGGACGCATTTGAAAACATTTGCATTTGTAGGGACTAAAAGAAAAAAAAACAATTGGGAGGACTAAAAACAAAATTCGGGGCATTTACAGGAACAAAAAACATATTTTACCCAAATTTCAAATATACCAAAGAGTTGTGGCTCTGCCATGCTGAGATCGTGAGAAGAGCTCTCAGGTTCGATCCCCACTAAACACATTCTTTGGGAAGAGTGAGCATCCTTAATTGTCACTAAACCCCGAATAGGATTGCCCCTAGTAATAGGGGATACCTATGGTTTACATAAAAAGAAAATTAAATATATATCTTGTTATATTTTTATTTATTTTTTATCAATTAGATTAATGTTTTATTGAGTATTTTTTTATTAATTTTCTATATTTTATAAAATTATCTCATAGATTGCAATATGTGTAGTGTGAGGGATACTTGCTTTTGATATTTTTACTATTGTTCAATTTAGAATAATGTTTTTTGTTCCAATGTATAAAAAAAAATATATCATTTTTGTCCACACCAACAACATTATCAGGTTGATCTAAAAAATGAGCCTATAACATAAAATGAGTTGAAATGAGACAAATTAGCCACATAATACTAACTAGAGATTTTGGCATTCATCTGAAAATATGGACAACTTAATCGGTCAGCTAAATTAGTCGAATCAGTTAACTGATGTAAGCATAAATATTATGAACAAATTTGAATAATGAATCTCATTAAGTTGATTAAAAATTAAGAACTTAATTTAGTCAAGGACTAACAAATTACGTATCTAATTGGGAAGTCTAATGGCCAAATTAATAAGCTAATTTGGCCAAGTTGGGTCAAAATCAGTATTATGTATTAGATTAAAGTTATTAGGCTTGTGGATGCAAAGATCAGATTGATTGCACAAGTATTCAAAAGTTTTGTAGAGAAGAAAAGGCAGACGGACCAAGTAAAGAAAGCTACAATTGTAAACTACATTTTTATATTTTAGGAATGATGGATAACAACTAATAAAGTAATTAAATCACAATTAAAATGCCAAAATTTGAACTCGGAACATGGATAATATATGATCAAATCATGCAACATATTAAAGACCCACTCCCTCAAAAATAAGGGTAAGGATGAGTTGGTTAGTAGAGGAAAATATTAATACATCAACTGAACAATGAAATTTTGTGTATAATTTAGGGGATGTTTGGAAGAGCTTATTTGAGTTTATCTTATGACATATGCACTTATGTAACTGTTTGGGTAAGTTTGTGAAAGAGCTTATGACATGTTCATAAGCTATTTTCGACTTATTTCAATAAGCTCTTGAGAATAACTTATGAAATAGCTTAGGGAGAATTTAAGTACATTATACCATTTTTAATTTTCATCCATTTTCTTTAGAGTTTATTCATTAAGTGCTTATTAAATAAGAGCCTATGTTATAAGTACTTAATTACGGGGCTTTAGTTGATGAGGCACTTACTAACACTTCGATTGTTCATCGCTATCTCACATGTTTATAAATGTACACTAGTAAATTAGGAACATAGCAATCAACCTTAATTAATGTAGGTGAACTTGTAGTTTTTAGGCTTATAAATACCATTTTCACCTTATTTTGTAAATAGACAATCCAATAATAAATCTCAAAAGCCTTTTCAATTATCTTTGATCGTTTTGCTTTTATATTTCAACATTTATTTTACAACCTTCATCTCATTTATTTATATCACTTTTCCTCATTTACAACATTTATTTACTATTTTTTTTACTAGACCTAATTGCAATTTTATGAAACATTTTAGAGATTAACTCTAGGAGGTTTTTAGGAATATCATATTCATAAGAATTACATTGAGGAATAGAGTCTCTTCTTTAAACAATCATCTCGAAGAATCAACTTAGTTTGACGTCACTTGTATCCAATCAGCCAATTGCTTAATGAATTTAACATTTTATCTTGTCTCAAAATCTTAAGGGATAATGAGTATATTTCTTTTTGTGTTAACCATAAATCCCCTGTTACCAGGGACAATTCTATTTGGGCTTAGTAACGGTTAAGATTCTTTAACACTTTCTCTAAGAGTACGTTTAGTGGGGACAATGAGATATGGTTCCTTGCATTTATATTCATTTTATTCATTCCTCTCCTAACTAATGTGGAACTTAAGTCACACTTGAATTTTCGATATTATATTCATAATGAAAGATTTACAATACAAATATATAAAATAAATTAAATAATGTAAAAAGGTTTTATGGTTAAATAATAAAAAATGCATTAATATAAAATGACACATGTGTGTAAATATGGAAGCATTATTTTTCATCCACATATTGGAACGTTGTAAAAGTTTCTCCCAATGGGTAAGAAGATTCCAATTTTGGGGTGGCAAGGTTGACTTTGGTTAGTGGAGTAATGTTACCCCACTGGCTCTGCCCCTCAGGTCTACTGTGCTCCTATGGCCATGAGAATATGAGATTTGTTATGCTGGAAAGCTGATTCTATATTGGCTTGTGTCAAACTGTTATTCATTTTCTCATGTTTTATTGTGTGGTTTAGATTTTAATCTATGAAATTTCATATCTGATATTTTTCATATACTTATCCGAATCTTAATTTCCTATATATATATATATATATATATATATATATATACTTGGTGCTGGTTGAATCTGAATCTCGAGTCTCTGTTCTTGTTATTCGTATGACAAGTAATAGAATTTTTATTATTATTTTAGTACTTGCGTATTGAACCTGTGCGTTAGTGGTGAAATACTATACCATGATGCCAATGTATGATACAAAATGTTGAGTTAGCCATTTTTTCATTTACGCACTGTCTGGATGAACCTGTTTGGCACAATTAGAAAAGAGGAGATAGAGAAGGGAAGAAGTCTCTTCCCATGGGATCCACCAATATATTACCATCGAAGGAAGGAAAGATTTGTGTATGGGACTTAATTTGGAGAAAGCAGCCTTTACCATTTTGGATAAAACTCCATTACAGTGTATCTATAAAGTAAGTATATTTAAGAATTTAACGTGTATCATAATTTGAATCTATAAAGATCAAAAAGGAGAAAAAAAAAAATCTTAAGCACCCCTATCAAGATCCTTAATAGAGCTATTTGTCAATTGTGCCGGTAGGGCAGACCCAACCTTAAAGCGAGTAAAGCCCTCGCTTTAGGCCCAAAAAATACGTTTATTTTAGGCCCCTAAAAAATTTTTATTTACTATTAATATATTTTAAAAAATAAATTAATAAAAAATTAAAAAGTCATATTAAATTATTAAGATTAACTAAGTTTTTTTTGTTAAAAAGACTCCATTTTATCATGACTTTCTCTCTTCTTATAATAATAATTATTAATAATTGATTCTGTCCATTTTTAACATTGATTTGTCTCATCACTTACTTTATTTCTTTTTTTTTTGTGTTTTTTTTCTTCTGATGGTGTTATCTTGATAATACATATTTTCTCCTACTTTCTCAGGCTCTCTTTTTTATTTTGTCCTTTAATGAATATATATATATATATATAAATAAAGGATGTCACTTACTTGAGTATACTCTATTGTGTCAATGTGAGTAGATTTATTTATTTAAATAGATAATTATATTTAAAAAATAATTATTTTTAAAAAAATTTATTCTAACAAACTTACATTAATATATTGGATTGGAGGATAAAAAATGTCTCACTATAAAAATCGTTTTAGGGCCCTATAAACATTGGGCCGATTTTGTGTGTCGGGCTTTGTTGGTCATTAGATATCTATATATTCATATTTAATTTCCACATATATATTGTCCACGTTTTAGTTAACTATATATATATATATATGTATATATGAAAAAAACAATATTTCAATAAAAATAATATTAATTTCAATTGATGAATTATTTAAATATCATATGGATTTAATCATAAAACATTAGAAACACAATTCTTTTACTAGATTAAAATGTAATATAATAAAGTTATTAATTAGATAAAACATATATAATAAATATTTACATAATGTAAACATTAAGTAAATATTATAAATATTTGTTTATTTGTGGGTATGGGTTAGTTGGATATTTTCAAGGGCCGAGTTATAAATTTGTCATTATAGCTAGGTAAGAATAAAATATTTCCTTCTATCCTTTTTGTAAGACGTTTTGAGATATTTTACTTTGTCCCTTTTCATATTTTCATAAAGTAAAAGACATATTTTATATATGAAAATAAGTATTGAAATATTTTTTTTATTAACCAAAAAGTTATATATTGAATTTGGAAATATAATATTTTATAATATTAATTTTAACTACACATACTATAAATTAAGAATATATTTCAATTTTTTAGATTATCATTTAATGTTACAATATTTATTAATTACTAAATTCATAAACTTTAAAAATAATTTAAAGAAAATTTTCATAAAAGTTTTATGAAATTATAAGTGAGCTAAACAAGTCAAGACTAAAACTTTGTTTTTTTTTAACAAGTTAAATACAAACATTAAATTTGGCTTGTTTAGATAAATGAGTCAAGTTTGAATCACCTATTTTTTACATAAGTCAAACCTGAATTTTAGATACTTGGCTTGGTTCGACTCGACTTATTTACAATCCTAGTGACCATATTTACAAAGAGAATATTATTGTATTATAATAATTTAAATGAAATCAAGATAATGATTTTTATCACCTAATCCAAAAAAGATAATTTCAAATTAAATAAAAGATTTTTTTTATTATTTATCTCTTTATCATCTAATCAAATTCAAATCATATAAAAGTTAAATTCAAATAACATTAGAAAATTGTTAAAAAAATAACATTAAAAAATTTCTTTTTATTCTTTTTAGATTTTTCATTTTATTCTGTAGTTTTAAAAATTAAATTTAAATAAAACAATTTTTTTAATGTTATATTTTTTCACCTAATAAAATATTTTATTTAGGATCCAAATTAAATATTTTGCCACCTAATAAAAATAAGAAATGTTTGGGGACTGTAACCCTGCCAACCCGCTTTACTACGCCCATGATTTTCTGTTTAAATCCAATTATTATAATTTTATTGTTATTAAAAATTACATGTGGACAAAAAAAATTCCTCAATGAAAAGTCAATTAATAAGAATAAGAGAAAAGCTGAAGTACACGTGACAAGGAATGAGAAAATGCATCATCATTATAATTATAATAAGAGAAAGAATTAAAGTACGTAAAGATTACTATCAAGACTAGTGGTTATATGGATTGTATATGAATGAATTAATAATAATTTTAATTTTTAACATTACGTATAATTAGATTAATTTTAAAATTTTAATTAACTTTTTTTATAATTTTAATTTTTTTTTTAGAAAAAATGCCCATGTTACCAAAAAACGATTAATTTTAAAATATTAATTAATAAAATGAATCAAGAAAATTTTTTGAATTTTTTTTATATAGCTTATATAACAAATAAAATTATGTTAAACATCATTTTCCTTTTCTGTTAATCTTCTCCATCATCCGATCAGAGAAATGTTGTTTATATATGTTGTATATGTACAACATAGAGAGAAAGAGAGAAAAGATGGAAAAGAGAGAGAAGTGTGAGATGTGATAGAGATATAGAAAGAAAAAGTGTATTGTATGAGTTATTGTATGTTTTTATTGTATTAAAAAATTATCTCATCCAAACAACACTATTTTTGTAATATCCTTGAGGATACAAGTTAGCAAGCTGCAGGGGGTAACAAGTGTTATTCAACACATTGTTTTTTTTAATAAGACTATAAATATTTTTTACATGAGACAATTATGTTCGAATTAGATAAGACTTTTATAGATGGTAAAAAGTTCTCCTTCCTAGTATAACACATATGTATATTCAGGATTCGAATTCGAGATTACTGATTAAGTTAGAACAACACTGTATTAATGGTATCAAAAGTCTATCTTGCTTAACCGCACTGCGATCCCCAACCATGGCTTCCTCACCTTCCTCTAAAATCTTTATTGATCCCAACCCAAAACCAAGTACTAAACACAAACCTCTTGTTGACCTCAATACCACCACTCAGCTTCCA
Organism: Sesbania bispinosa; assembly: GCA_026901365.1. Taxonomy (NCBI): domain Eukaryota; kingdom Viridiplantae; phylum Streptophyta; class Magnoliopsida; order Fabales; family Fabaceae; genus Sesbania; species Sesbania bispinosa. The sequence continues at coordinate 179,433 of QLOH01000832.1, forward strand.
ATAAAACTCAATGCCTCTAATTACCCAGCATGGCACAAGCAATTACGCTCTCTCCTTGTTGCTCATGCTCTTGAAGAGTTCATTGATGGGACCTTCCCATGCCCTCCCTCTACCATTGGTGAAGGATCTGAAACTAAAACCAATCCAGACTATGCCTATTGGATTCGTCAGGATCGGTTACTATATCTTGCTCTACTTGGATCTTGTGATGTAAACGCAAGGATTGTCATGTCATCTGCTAACACCTTATTCGATGCTTGGAATCGGTTGAAAAAGGCCCGTGCCAGTCACTGTGAATACCCAATTTTATCCGGGCTAAAATTAGCTTTCTTTTTAATTTCAATTTTAGTTGAATTTAATTTGTAAATAAATCTCAAAATAAAAAGAAAAAGATTTTCTTTAAAAAAATACAAATTCAAAATTAAAAAAAAATCTAAAATTGTTTTATAAAAAATAAAATAATTCAAAAAAAATAATAATAAATCTGAAAATCTAAAAAAATATAAATTAAAAAATAATTATAAAAGAAAATCCGAAAATAAAAAAAAATAGAAGAGAAAAAGAAAAAAGAAAAAAAGAAGTAGATAATAATAAGTGGGAGGTTAGAGAAAATATTGGGGATAGTGGAGGTGATTTGCTATGGATTAGGAGAGAAAGAGGGAAGTGGTTAATTTCATGAGTTGGTTTCAGATAGTTCAGTATAAAAAGTAAGAGACTCAACTCAGAAGGGGAGGAGACAGACAATGAAATGGATAGAAAAACAAAGCTCCCAAACCCAGAAAATTGAGAGGGCTACCCACAGTTACAAGGGGACGGTTACTCACAGAAGAAAAAAAATAGAGTTCTCAAAACCAGAAAATTGAGAGAGAATACACAGGAAATAGAACTGGGAGAGAGTAACTGAAGGATAGTGAGAATACGGGAACAATTGGACGCAGCTGAGGAGGCGAAACAGAGCATTGCAGCCAGAGAAAGAAGCAAGCATAGTAGGATAACAAGTGAGTTAGTACAGATTTAATTCAAAATTCTATGTACTGTATTGCTTGATTTTACTGTTTCCTCTTCATAAATTTAGTTCTCAAAATTGATGAAGGTTTGATTTTGTGGGTTAAATGTAAACTACATTGGTACATAATTGAACTAATCCCCAAAATAATCAATTCTGGAAATTCAGCTACCTCCGCAGATTAATGTCTATTCTTAATCCATATAAAAACAAGAAAAGTGTTCAATATAGAGTCCAATATACAGGCCAATATACAGTCAGAGACAAAAGATAGGAAAAGCAAAGAAAGGATTGAAGCCTCAACCCTAGTCACTGTTTTTTTCCCCTAGCCAGAAAATCTAAAATCAAAAGGGAGGAAATTAGAGAGAAATAATTCAAAGTGCAAAAAAGGGAAAATTGAAGATGTAGAATCATAGGAAAATAGGAATTTGAATTAGGAAGAGAAACCCAACCGTGTGCAGTCATCATCTCCCCCAGCCAGACTACCATCTCCGCCGCGCACACCTTCTTCCCCTTAGTCATCACTAAATCCTCTAAATCCACCTCCCACAGCCGCTGTCCAGTGCCGCAAACCTCTACCACCGTTGTAGAGCCACCTTGGCGCGACCGCCGTTTCAGTCCGGTCACAGCCCCTGCACGGCCGCGCGTCACCCCCCACGTTTTCTAGTAGCGTCCAAGTGACGCAGCACAGCCACCGTCCTTGTGCGTCCGCGCGCCATGCTCGATTCTCTGATCAGCCGCACCACTTTTCCAGCCTCCGTCGCTCGCAGCTTCATACACCGCCATCAACCGCTCCAGTCGCGTACTACATGCGGCGCACAACCACCACCAGTCCTTGTCGCGCCGCCGTGCACCCTCCGACCACCATCGCGCTGTTCGCCGCCCAACAGCCCCCCTCCTTCACGGCTGCAGCTTCCCCTCCATCTCTCTCTTCTTCCTTTCCTTTTCTCTCTATTAGGTTTCCTGATACAAAATAAAAAACAAAAAATGTGTTTAGTAAATGAACGTGAAGAGTCTGTATTCTGATCCCTTCTTTTTCTTTTCTTGTATTTTTTCTTTATATTTGTTTTCTTGTATTTTTATTTTAACAATTAATTTTATTGTGTTGAATTTCTATATCATTTGCCTATACTGTGAAATGATACTTTTATCTGTGTATATTAAAATCCATGTTAAATCTCCTTTAAATGTAAATATTTTTGTGATTTCATAGATATCATTTTCATGATTTATTATCATTGTGAGTTGTTCAAATAAAATTTTGACAAAACAATAAATATTAATGCAATAATTTGATTATATTAATAAATAGCATTTCTATCGTTAATATTATTCAAATTATATAGGACTATGGAGTATAGCCATTTGCTAACAAGATAGTCCTCGCAATTTGTAAATAATTTCTAAAATTAAGAAAAATAATTTCCTTAAAACAAAACGTTAACGAGTAGCATTTCTACCGTTAACGGGACTATGGAGTATAACCATTTGTTAACAAAATAGTCCCCACACTTGTAAATAAATTTTAAAAGATAATAAAAATATTTTTCAAAATCAACAATGTTAAGACTAGCATTCATAGCAATAACGTTGTCTTTCAAAAATAAAAATAAACTTTTTTTAAAAAATAAATTTTTCTAATAAAATCACTCAATGATCAAGTGATATTAAATGAATAGCAATTCTATCATTTAATATTATTTGAATCGGGAGGGTTCATTGTATAGTCATTTGCTAACAGAAACCTTTCAAGAGTGAATTCTTTTTAAAAATAAACTCTTTCAAAAATAAAACAGATAAAAAATCTTTTCAAAAATATTATCAAAATCCAGACTCAATCAATCAACAAATCAACCTTTCAGAACTACGTGGCTTTGATTTCCCCATTGCAGCTGGGGATACGTAGGAGCGGGAACCGGCCCCATCAAGCCCAAATAAATCATTTTCTTAATTTTCCTTAATAAAAAAAAATTTAAAAAATAAATCTGTAAATGAAAACAAAAAGATTTTTCTTAAAAGGGGTAAAATAAATATTTTTCAAAAGTTAATAAATTTGCACAATTAATTAGAGGTAACCGTCTTAGGACGGATGTCGTAGGATGCTAATACCTTCCCTACACATAATCGACTCCTGAATCCAAATTTGGTTTCAAAGACCACATTTTTTTAAAAGGGGTTTTTACGATATTTTCCCTCAAAAATAAATATTGGTGGCGACTCCATTGAAAACGATTTTTCAATACCTTTTTTCGTTTCGCCGTCCCGTCGCGACCTCGGTTCCGACAGATGGCGACTCCACTGGGGAAATTAGAGAGTCAAGCCAAACATGATTAATTGTGCAAAATTATTAACTTTTGTATTTATTTTTCCCCTTTTTGTCTTGTTTGATTTTGCTTTTTTTGTTTATGTTGTTGTAAATATTCTTATTCATAACATTGTAAATAGTCTCCTTCTCTTTTGCCTTGTACATTATTCAGTGTATGTGTTTGATATATTCTGCTCCAACCTTAGGGTAGAAGACTTTATCTCTCTATATACTTGTGTTTGTTTGATTTGTTTTGCAGATGGGGGTAGTCTTTAGGACTACAGGTTGGTATGCTCCTCACACACACCTCACAGTCACTTACCTCACACACATTTGGGCTCTATACCCGAGCCTGTGCGAACCGAGGATTAGGAGATGTCTCAACAATTGTTAATTGAGGGGCTTTATGCTCACTTGGCAATAGTTGATTTATCACTCAGATTGTTATCGTTCTCATCAGTTAGTCATAATTGAGATGGGTTCCCCCATGCTTATGGCTAATTTATGGATCGAGTCCTTTTCTATGTGATTAGGGCAATCTGGGAACCGTTACCCATAGAAGTCTAGACCCATCCTTGGAAACCATGCACATTAAATGAGCTTAGTAACCACCAAAGTTAGAGTTATAACCTTAGGGATACCTTGCCATAGGGTTTTACCTAACTTAGGACACATGGGGAGCATATTCCTTCATTTCCTTTCATTCTTCATTGTACATACTTAATGTAGTATTTATCAGTAGGACATAGCTTTGCATTCACATAAAACTTTTTTTTTTCAAAAAAAAATAAAAATTGAGTGGATTGTGTTTCTTTTTCATTCCAAAAAATAAAAAAATAAACAAAAGACATTTTCTTCTTTATCATCTTTTGTTAGATATGTCATCATACATTAAAGAAAAAAACTCATGCATAAGGAGTTATTTCTTCCATTCTTTTTCACTCTCCATTGTCATGTTCAGTGTGACATTTAACAACAAGGCACATCCATGCATGAAAGTCTTTTTTTTTCCAAATAAAAAAAATACATCCTTATTAGCATTGTCATGCATCTCATACATTTTTCATGTCATGATTCCCAATTTTGTTAAAAGAAATAAGATTCATTCATCCATTAACATAACATTTCTTTTTAGAAAAATATAGAAAATAAATTGATGATACAAATCTTTCTTTTACCAAAAAAGGAAAAAAAAGCAAAAAAAAAATTATTCATTAACATTATCATGCATCTCATACATCATTCATCCATATGATAATTATCCTCAGCCATATCATTATTGTGTTATCTCATATTGCAAAAAAAAAAAAAAAAAAAATCAATTCTCTTTTGAAATTGTCATGCACACCATGCATCTTTTGGACACATTATAATCATCCTTGGTTAGATATGTCATTATTTAGTTCTTTGATGTCTAAAGAAAAAGAAAAATAAGAAAAAAAGAGAAAAAAAAAATTCATGCATGTTCATTTGATCATGGTTACATTTGTCCATAATCTTATAAAAAAGAAAGTCAGATTTCATTTTTTAGAAAAAAATAACTAAATTGATGATGAAAATCTTTCTTTTTCCAAAAAAATAAAATAAAAGAAAAGTAAAAAAAAAAGTTCTCCACTAGCATCCCATACACAATTATCTTCAGTTATATCATTGTTGTGTTATCTCATATCACACAAATGAAAAACAAAAAAAAATCAATTCTTTTTTAATAAAGTCAGGCACTCCATGCATCTTTCATGTATATAATAATCATCCTTAGTTTGTCATGTTTTCTCATATCTCAAAAAGAAAAAAAAATCATATTTTCACATGATAATGGTTATTGACCATAATAATCATTAAAAAAAAGTGTTGCATATGCATAAATTTTAAAGGCGTAGTAGGTTGCATTCCTCTTGCATGATAACATGTTCATCCTAATAATATGTTTTGCTTTTATCTAAAAAGAAAAAAATTCATCAAGTGATTGTTTCCTCATCACCCTTACAAGACTTGTGTTAAGCAAGAATCATGGATGAACTTGAACACAATCAAGAGAAGTTGAGAGGCGACATCAACAAGATGAAGGGGCATATGACAAGATTTTTCTAATTCATGGAGCTTCACCTTAGTGCCCATCCAGTTTCACAGTTCTTAAGGGACAATGGTTTCATTAGCAATGCATCCATCCAACCCAACCCAACCACCCATCACCAATCCTCAAGGAACCCAACATCCACCATATGGCCTTCCACTCAGCTATACATCACCGTAGTCCACAAGCCCACAAGATGATAGCCCACCAGTTTTAACTTCCAAACCTGAAGCCCAATCCAGCCCAACCACCAAAATCTGACCCAAACCCATGAAGAAGCCTCACATACCATCATTTCCTATCTTCCTACCATGTCAATTCCACCCAACCATGCACCTGTTCTTAACACCAACCCCCCAAGAGACCGATACATCAGTGGTGACTCTAACATCCGAGCCACAAAATACCTCTCAGCCATACCACTGCCCACCTACATGACCATGGGGGAGCCCTACTCTTCACAAACATGGATGACAAAGATCTCCAGTATCCCATGAATTCAGACAAAATACTATGCTCAAAAAAAAAAGAAGAAAAAAAAAAGAAAAGAAGAAAAAAGAAAGAAAAGCTCGCTAGGTTGAAAATCCGAAAAGACGACCTAGGCAAAAGTTAGAGCGACTCGCTGAGTTGAAAACTCGCAAGAGCAACTCAGGCAAAAGTTAGGGTCAAGCAAAAAAAGGTGTTGAGATCATCAATCGGGGCAAACTATTTGTGGAGATCGTGCACGGGGGCAAAAGATTTGACAAGATTATCAAGAGAGGTGGTGTGCTAGAATCACAAACCGGGGCAATTGCAAATCAGTGGTATATGAATGTGGAGCATAGTCATGTTCATTGTTGCAAAGATGACTCACAGCTCAGTGGAGGCAGTCATTACAAGGAAGTCCTTTTTGGAAACAAGGCAAAATGGAGGCTTAGGCCTTAACATTTGATCATGAGCAATCCACCCAAATGGTACCACATTATATCCCCAATCACACCCTCAAATGATGCTTGATTGCCCTCCACTTCCCACCCAATCACAACCATCCATATCCACACCACCTCAACCCTGTCAATCATGAAGCCAAAGGCCAAATCCTAGTCCAAACCAAAGAAGGCCAAACAACCACCAAAAAAAAAAAACTTGTCTAGTTTGACCCATGACTCAAATTGAGTCGACATCCCATTTTACCCACAACTCATTGATTTTCCTTCACCCACAACCTCTAGTTGGGTCGCTGCATCCAAAAGGGTATGATCCACATGACACAGGTGATTAACATCATGACAATGAATGTTGTGTTGTGGAGCTTCAAGGAAGAGAATCCTAATCCTCCGCCAAATCAAGAAAGCTCACGGTTAATGCTGTCAAAGTTCAGTAATTAAGAGTTTTTCAAATTTCCTATGGTTTTTAGGGTTTGTCAAAATAATTTTGTAATACTGTTCCTATTGCTCTGCTTCAGGCTTTAGGATGATTGTTGTATATAGGTCGCACACACATTTGTTTTTCAGCATATGTTGTAAAAAAATGCATGTTGAATTTTCCAATCCATTGCTTTTGACCTCAATCTCATTCATTGTAAATCTGCATGTGTTCCTCTCATCTTGCAATTTCGATAATCCATCAATCATGCCAATAGGGATGTTGAAAATGATGAGAAAATTCATTGAATTTTTGCCTAGGTTTGACAACAAGGAAAAAGCCCCCCTGAATTTTGAGGGATAAAGACCAAAATGTGTATCAAAATTATGTATCCTTGAGATGATTTATCTCTTAGTCTAAGGAAGAAGTTGTTTTGAGGGTAGTTGATGAATCAGGATTTTGGTCTCAAAAATTAAAGTCTGAAATTGAGCAATCATAATTTGAAATGATGATGGCCATCTTTCTCTTCCCAAAAAAAAAACAACTCAATATCCTTAGTTGTACCCCTTTGAGCCTAAATTTTCCTTTCAATTAACCCTGGACAAGGATCACCCCACATTGGGGTTGGTACAAAGTGAAGTCAACTTTTGCCAAGTCAAAAGAGTCAAACAAAAAAAAGAAGAAAGAAAATAGAAAAAAGAAAAAGCAAAAGAAAAAGCAAAAGCATAAAAGAAGATAATGATCAAAAGTGAAAGAACAGTTGACTTCAAGAGTCTCAATTAAACATTCACCTCCTTAAAAAAAAAAAGAAGAAGAAGTTATTGATCCTTGATCCCTTGAACCCTTAAACACTTGTTTGGGCCTACTATATCTTTTCTTTCATAGCCATTAGCCCTGACCACATTACAAGCCTTGTAAAGTCCATTCTGATCAATGAAATGATTGCTTTCATTTTCATGGCTGTGATTTTGAGATCAAGATGTTTAAGACAGGTAGTCAATGACCAAAAAAAGAAGAAGAAAAAGTTTGAGAAAAGAATGAAAAATAATCAAGAAGATATAAGGGCCCGTTAGGTTGAAAACCCGCAAAGGAAACCTAAGAAAAATTTTGGGCGAGAAGAGAGTGCAATGGTGACAAAACTGGGGCAATCAGGTTATTTGAAGTATACAAAACTGGGGCAAACAAACGGCCGAAACCCAAAAGATTGAAGTCATCTTGGAGTACACAGGGGCAAATGCAATGTTTGAAGCATATGAGACTGGGGCAACTTGGAGTACACTGGGGCTAATGCAATATTGAAGCATATGAGACTGGGGCAACCCCATCTTTGGCAGTTGGTTGATGGATTTTCAAAATTCAAACATGAGGGACTAACATTGTTCATCAAATAGCATCACCAAAAAAAAAAGAAGAAAAAAAAGCCTTTACCCTCTGTCACCACCTTTTGTAAATTCTTTCCCATTGTAAATATCATTCTCCTTCTGTAAATATGGCGATCCCATTTTTGTTTTCACCCTTTTTGGTTAATTCAATTTGCATTTTACGGTGAACATATACTGAAAGGAAATTTGTGTTTATACTTGAAAAGTATTACATTTGTTTTGACAATTCTAAAAGTCATGAGAAAATTTGATGAACTCTCAAAAGCTGTGTTGTGGCAAATATTAACCAGACCCCTAAATCAGTGATGAAAGGTGCAGAGCAGCTCACTTCAAAAGATGTTTAGTCAGAGGCTAGAGCGTGAATTGAACTGAAGGCCCATAACAAGTCGGAAGAAAGAACCTTGATCATCCATGAATCTTGGGGCACTTGCCACTGTACGGGTTGGGGATTCAAACATTCAATCAAGTTCCAATCAAGTGAAAATAATGAACAAGGATGAGATGTTCATCATGCATTTTGCATCAATAACATGGCATCAATTGTCATCAACCATTCATCTACATACATACTTGTATTGTCATCCTATCATATTACTTTTTCGATGCATCTCGCATCATCTAATTTCTCTGTGCATCTTGCATCATCATCATCATCATCATCATCATCGTCGCCGTCATCGTCTTTCTTATCATGCATCACCTTTGCTTGAGTTTCACTCTCTGCATCTCACATTCTTTGCATCATGCATATCATCGCAAATTCTGAACCTGACATTCTTTGGGTCCCCAGCACCCATCTCACTGCAATTCTTTGGGTCCACACACCCAATGCATCCTCAGGGTCAACATACCCGCCAAGTTTTAATCCTTTGGGTTTACATACCCATTGCATCCTCAGGGTCCACATACCAGTTAATTGCAATTCTTTGGGTCCACACACCAATGCATCCTCAGGGTCCACGTACCCGCCAAGTTTTAATCCTTTGGGTTTACATACTCATTGCATCCTCAGGGTCCACGTACCCGTTAATTGCAATTCTTTGGGTCCACACACCCAATGCATCCTCAGGGTCCACGTACCCGTCAAGTTTTAATCCTTTGGGTTTACAAACCCATTGCATCCTTAGGGTCCACGTACCCGTCAATTGCAATTCTTTGGGTCCACACACCCATTGTATCCTCAAGGTCCACGTACCCGTCAGCTTCAATCCTTTGGGTTCACATACCCAATACATCCTCAGGGTCCAAGTACCCGTCAATTGCAATTCTTTGGGTTCACATGCCCAATGCATCCTCAGGGTCCACGTACCCATCAAGTTCTATTCTCTGGGATCACATGCTCATTGAGTCATCAGGGTCCTAATACCCAAGGCATTCCTTTGGGATCGCATGCCCATTGAATCCTCAAGGTCCAAGTACCCATCAACTTCAATCATTTGGGTTCACATGCCCAATGCATCCTCAGGGTCCACGTACCCATCAAGTTCTATTCATTGGGTTCACATACCCATTGAATCCTCGGGGTTCATATACCCATTGCATCCTAAGGGTCCCCGTACCCATCAATTTCATTTCCTTGGGTTTCGTACCCGTCACATCCCCATTGCATCTTAGGGTCCAAGTACCCGTCATGTTTTATTCTTTGGGTTCACATACCCATTGAATCCTCAGGGTCCACGTACCCATCAAGTTCTATTCATTGGGTTCATATAACCATTGAATCCTCAGGGTTCATATACCCATTGCATCCTAAGGGTCCCCGTACCCATCAATTTCATTTCGTTGGGTTTTGTACCCGTCACATCCCCATTGCATCTTAGGGTCCAAGTACCCATCATGTTTTATTCTTTGGGTTCACATACCCATTGAATCCTCAGGGTCCACGTACCCGTCCAGTTCTATTCATTGGGTTCACATACCCATTGAATCCTCAGGGTTCATATACCCATTGCATCCTAAGGGTCCCCGTACCCATCAATTTCATTTCCTTGGGTTTCGTACCCGTCACATCCCCATTGCATCTCAGGGTCCACATACCAGTCAAGTTCTATTCTTTGGGTTCACATACCCATTGAATCCTCAGGGTCCACATACCCGTCAAGTTCCATTCATTGGGTTCACATACCCATTGAATCCTCAGGGTTCATATCCCCATTGCGTCTTAGGGTCCAAGTACCCGTCATCTACAAATCTTTGGGTTCACATTCCCATTAAATCCTCAGGGTCCACGTACCCGTCAAGTTCTATTCATTGGGTTCACATACCCATTGAATCCTCGGGGTTCATATGCCCATTGCATCATTAGGGTCCCCGTACCCGTTGCCTTCCTCAAATCCTTGTGCCAGTTGCATTTTAGGTCCGTGTACCCGTTGCAATCTTCAGGTCCTCGTGCCTATGGCACCTGTCTACTTTTTTCAATCAAAGCCCAGTATCGGCCTGACACCCCTTTTTACTTTTCAGTCTCAAAGCCCAGTATCGGCCTGGCACCCTTTTTGCTTTTCAGTCTCAAAGCCCTGTATCGGACCGACACCATTTTTACTTTTCAGTCTCAAAGCCCAGTATCAGCCTGGCACCCATTTTACTTTTCTGTCTCAAAGCACAGTATCAGCCTGGCACCCCTTTTACTTTTCTGTTTCAAAGCCCAGTATCGGCCTGATACCCCTTTTTACTTTTCAGTCAAGAATTCAACCTCTGGTTAGAATCTTGTTTATTCATGTGTTCATCATCGCTTTGGATATTTCAGTCCACAGTGTTGATTTTTCCTTGTTAAGGTCCTTACATTTTGTGTTAGCCTTCAGATAAAATTGATTCACTTCTTTACCTATTTCTTATTACCAAAATCTAAAAAATATTGTTATTTAGATTATTTAATAAGAAATATGTAAAGAGGGGCAACTGTGAATACCCAATTTTATCCAGGCTAAAATTAGCTTTCTTTTTAATTTCAATTTTAGTTTAATTTAATTTGTAAATAAATCTCAAAATAAAAAGAAAAATATTTTCTTTAAAAAAATACAAATTCAAAATTAAAAAAAATCTAAAATTGTTTTATAAAAAATAAAATAATTCAAAAAAAATAATAATAAATCTGAAAATCTAAAAAAAATATAAATTAGAAAATAATTATAAAAGAAAATCCGAAAATAAAAAAATAGAAGAGAAAAAGGAAAAAGAAAAAAAGAAGTAGATAACAATAAGTGGGAGGTTAGAGAAAATATTGGAGGTTAGAGAAAATATTGGGGATAGTGGAAGTGATTTGCTATAGATTAGGAGAGAAAGAGGGAAGTGGTTAATTTCATGAGTTGGTTTCAGATAGTTCAGTATAAAAAGTAAGAGACTTGACTCAGAAGGGGAGGAGACAGACAGTGAAATGGATAGAAAAACAAAGCTCCCAAACCCAGAAAATTGAGAGGGCTACCCACGGTTACAAGGGGACAGTTACTCACAGAAGAAAAAAAAATAGAGTTCTCAAAACCAGAAAATTGAGAGAGAATACACAGGAAAATAGAACTGGGAGAGAGTAACTGAAGGATAGTGAGAATACGGGAACAATTGGACGCAGCTGAGGAGGCGAAATAGAGCATTGCAGCCAGAGAAAGGAGCAAGCATAGTAGGATAACAAGTGAGTTAGTACAGATTTAATTCAAAATTCTATGTACTGTATTGCTTGATTTTACTGTTTCCTCTTCATAAATTTAGTTCTCAAAATTGATGAAGGTTTGATTTTGTGGGTTAAATGTAAACTACATTGGTACATAATTGAACTAATCCACAAAATAATCAATTCTGGAAATTCAGCTACCTCCGCAGATTAATGTCTATTCTTAATCCATATACAAACAAGAAAAGTGTTCAATATAAAGTCCAATATACAGGCCAATATACAGTCATAGACAAAAGATAGGAAAAGCAAAGAAAGGATTGAAGCCTCATCTCTAGTCACTGTTTTTTCCCCTAGCCAGAAAATCTAAAAATCAAAAGGGAGGAAATTAGAGAGAAATAATTCAGAGTGCAAAAAAGGGAAAATAGAAGATGAAGAATCATAGGAAAATAGGAATTTGAATTAGGAAGAGAAACCCAACCGTGTGCAGTCATCATCTCCCCCAGCCAGACTACCATCTCCGCCGCGCACACCTTCTTCCCCTTAGTCATCACTAAATCCTCTAAATCCACCTCCCACAGTCGCTGTCCAGTGCCGCAAACCTCTACCACCGTTGTACAGCCACCTTGGCGCGACCGCCGTTTCAGTCCGGTCACAGCCCCTACACGGCCGCGCGTCACCCACCACGTTTTCTAGTAGCGTCCAAGTGTCGCAGCACAACCACCGTCCTTGTGCGTCCGCGCGCCATGCTCGATTCTCCGATCAGCCGCACCACTTTTCCAGCCTCTGTCGCGCGCAGCTTCAGCCACCGCCATCAACCGCTCCAGTCGCGTACTACGTGCGGCGCACAACCACCACCAGTCCTTGTTGCGCCGCGGCGCGCCCTCCGGTCACCATCGCGCCCAACAGCCCCCCTCCTTCACGGCCGCAGCTTCCCCTCCATCTCCCTCTTCTTCCTTCCTTTTCTCTCTATTAGGTTTCCTGATACAAAATAAAAAACAAAACAATGTGTTTAGTAAAAGGGACGTGAAGAGTCTGTACTCTGATCCATTCTTTTTCTCTTCTTGTATTTTTACTTTATATTTGTTTTCTTGTATTTTTATTTTAACAATTAATTTTATTGTGTTGAATTTCTATATCATTTGCCTATACTGTGAAATGATACTTTTATCCGTGTTTATTAAAATCCATGTTAAATCTCCTTTAAATGTAAATATTTTTGTGATTTCATAGATATCATTTTCATGATTTATTATCATTATGAATTGTTCAAATAAAATTTTGACAAAACAATAAATATTAATGCAATAATTTGATTATATTAATGAATAGCATTTCTATCGTTAATATTATTCAAATTATATAGGACTATGGAGTATAGCCATTTGCTAACAAGATAGTCCTCGCAATTTGTAAATAATTTCTAAAATTAAGAAAAATAATTTTCCTTAAAACAAAACGTTAATGAGTAGCATTTCTACCGTTAACGGGACTATGGGGTATATCCATTTGTTAACAAAATAGTCCCCACACTTGTAAATAAATTTTAAAAGATAATAAAAATATTTTTCAAAATCAACAACGTTAAGACTAGCATTCCTAGCAATAACGTTGTCTTTCAAAAATAAAAAGAAACTTTTTTTAAAAAATAAATTTTGCTAATAAAATCACTCAATGATCAAGTGATATTAAATGAATAGCAATTCTATCATTTAATATTATTTGAATCGGGAGGGTTCATTGTATAGTCATTTGCTAACAGAAACCTTTCAAGAGTGAATTCTTTTTAAAAAAATAAACTCTTTCAAAAATAAAACAGATAAAAAATCTTTTCAAAAATATTATCAAAATCCAGACTCAATCAATCAACAAATCAACCTTTCAGAACTACGTGGCTTTGATTTCCCCATTGCAGCTGGGGATACGTAGGAGCGGGAACCGGCCCCATCAAGCCCAAATAAATCATTTTCTTAATTTTCCTTAATAAAAAGTAAAAAAATAAAAAATTTTAAAAAATAAATCTGTAAATGAAAACAAAAAGATTTTTCTTAAAAGGGGTAAAATAAATATTTTTCAAAAGTTAATAAATTTGCACAATTAATTAGAGGTAACCGTCTTAGGACGGATGTCGTAGGGTGCTAATACCTTCCCTACACATAATCGACTCCCGAATCCAAATCTGGTTTCAAAGACCACATTTTTTTAAAAAGGGTTTTTCCGATATTTTCCCTCAAAAATAAATATTGGTGGCGACTCCATTGAAAACGATTTTTCAATACCTTTTTTCGTTTCGCCGTCCCGTCGCGACCCCGGTTCCGACAGACACTCGCGCTCGCGTATCATGTCATTGAAAGAGCATCTCAATTCCATCACCAAAGACACATCACCTATCAGTGACTATTTGCGCTCTATTCGCACTATTGCGGATGAGTTGGCTCTCATTGGTCATCCAATGGATGATCTCGACCTTGTCATTCGTGCTCTAATACCATATAGAAAAGATATAATTAATAGGATAAAGCTTCAATTCATTAATGACCATGAGTACAACTATATATATACAATATTTGAATTTCAAAAATTAGATGTAACAATAATTTGAATTTGAATACAACAAGAGTAGATAATTTGTAGGCCTAAAGCAAATTATAAGATGGAGGCCTAATCCTAAGTGATAAAAGATAAAAAATGAGATATATTTTTTTAAAAAATGAGTCTATTTTTAATAAAAAAAACTTATATTAAATTAAAAAATTTATTTATTATAAAAAAAATATTTTTGACTATTATCTATTAAATAATAATTAGTAATATTTTTTATATTTCATATAAAGATTTTATTAAAGTTTGGGTAAAAAATGTTTTCAATCCTTATAAATTTAAGCATATATTTGGGTTTTGTTCTCATAATCTAAAACCAACGTGTTGAGTTTTTCTTTTCTTAAAATCACCTCAAATTAATCTCCAGTGTCCCTCTCGCTAGAGATTAAAAATACATCTAATAAGAAAGACTGGAAACTAAAAACACACATGATAAAAACTAATTTGGGGTTTAAATAAGAAAGAGACTCAACATACTAATTTTAATTTATGAGAATCAAAATTAAAAAAAATTTAATTTTACATAAACTACAAACATATTTTATCCTTAATTTTAATATATAAAATATATAAAAAAAAATTGAGATCTTGTAACAGGGAAGCCTAAAGTGGTTGCTTTACCGGCCTCCCCTTGAGCCGGCCCTGGTTGAACGGCTTGAAAATAAATAATAGAATGCTATAAAAATACTTGTTTAATGTTTGGTTTTTAAAATTGCTAATAGACAAAACAACAACAAAAAAAAAAAAATTAAGCGCAAGATAAAAATATTGTAAATATTTGATCTTTAATAAATCATAAGACAATTTCTTAACTCATGCACAACATCATATATACATAAATAAAAATATTGTGAATTTGTCCAAACCCATCAAAGTCAATCCCCTTCAAAATTGCTTATACCGTACATCAATATTGTTACGGATCATTAACATCTGATCCTACGCAAGTCATTAAACAAAAAGTTGGCTCTCAACTCCTTGAAGGATTCTTGAAGCATTTGAGCTCGGTCCCACACTAAAACAAATAAATCATATATAGCTTTGATTCAGAGGTTAACTCAGAACTAGCTCTTTAGCGGTCTACCAGCCACCTCAGATTTAGACTTACCTCAGCTATCTCGGCTGGCCATCTTACAGCCATCTAGGCCGGCTTATCTCAGACATCTCGGCTGGCCTCTCAACCATCTTGGCTGGCTTATCTCAACCATCTCGGCTGGCCTACCAGCCATCTAGGCCGGCTTATCTCAGACATCTCGGCTGGTCTCTCAACCATCTTGGCTGGCTTATCTCAACCATCTCGGCTGGCCTCTCAGCCATCTCGGCTGGCTTACCAGCCATCTAGGCCGGCTTATCTCAACCATCTTGGCTGGCCTCTCAGCCATCTAGGCTGCATTGACACTTAACAACTGTGCAACCCGGGACCACCAACCAGCTCCTCACCCTGCCACTTGCCTAGGCCTACGCGGACTGACACCAGTAAAGGGCATTTCCCATCACATAGACTGAGCAACTTACCTACTGACACAAGCAATCAGACGTACGTTGGGCTACATCACAGGCTAGCTCTGGCTAGACCACATGCTATAAATACCCCTCCTATGGAGGGTCAGGTACGCTAATTTCTCCCCTACTCACACTCTGTCTCAAACCCATTCTAACTTGGGCGTTGGAGTGTCTTCGCAGGTCAGCCCCTCCTCCACCATCGGAGCTACTGTTCAGAGCAACTACCACCACATATCAACCTCCAACATCTCGGATCACTATCTCGGACAGTCTGGGAACATCTCGGATTACATCCAGAACCACCCTGGGACACCCAGGGATGATCACCTCTGGCACGATCATTTGTCAGGCTCGATCAAGCTTATAGAACAAAAGTTGACTCTCAACTTCTTGAATATTATATGATGTTCAATTTGTGTTGTCCCTTAATTAAATATGCATTAAACACACACGAATGCTATACGAGTTACAATGCTCAAGAAATATTTTAGTTTTCGAAAGATACAATATATAAGTGATTCTAATTTAATCCCAACCTTAAGGATTGATGTTAAGACAGTCGTAAAATAAATTGTGACACTCCTATAATTTAGTCTATTAAAAATATTGTTCAAAATGAGAAATGCCATTGATGATATCATTTCTAACTTGCTCTTATATTATGTCTACATTCATGGAATGAGAAAACCCATATTGTGTCTACTTTCATGTAATAATGAGGAAAACCAAATCACCACTCAAAAAAACACAAATAGGTTTTTATTTTCAAACATCCATGAAGTGCACGTCAAAAGGTGCTATTATAAGTGGGTTGAACTTCGACCAAAAAAGAAAAGTGGGTTGAACAAATATATATATATATATATGAAATTATATTATGCTTTTAAACATTCTTCTAGGTTTTTTTTGTCTTTGATCGAGAATCTTCTATACGCATAGTTGTGAGGGTTTAATGTTTGAGTCGAGGGTAGTGGTTATATAAACTTTCTTTGATTCTAATATGTTCTCAGTAAGGAGTATTGGTTTAACTCAAAAGGCAGTTAACTCAGCCTTCTTACCAAAATTGTGAACTTGTCTGTTTCCTCAGTCCTCTTTGCCTTTTATACTCTCTTCTCCTCTAACTGCCAATGTCCCACTACCTAGATCGTCCTTAGCCACTGTTCTCACTACTCTTTGTTGAGTCTCAAAATGTTATTAAGAGGATAATAATGTTTTAATTCTCGCAACTCCAAAGTTTTAATGAAAGGAAAATTTGGCTTTAACGTGAAAGTATAACTTCTGCTGAAGGTATTTGTTCAGTATTTCAGAAGGTGCAGTCTGAAGAAATCATATGATCTGAAGTACGTGAAACCTTCCGAAGCAAGGAAACCTGCTGAGAGAGTGCTACCTGCTGAAATAATTGAACCTCCTGAAGTTGTGAGACAACGTACCTTTTCCTGTTCGTCTTCAATATTATACTCTCAGAAATTCTCCTTGAAGACTCAAGCCTCTTGTAGCAGTCTCAGATTACTTGTGCCTCTTATTCTTCTGGAAAATCAGAAAGTGCTTTTTGGCATATTTCAAATTTCTCTCACCAAAAAGGCAAAGTCTGCAGAAAAGTACATACGACTCAGAAAAAGTGAAGTCTGTGAGCTGACTCTACTACCTGCTACTGTTGAGGGTTCAGGCTATGTGTCACAACGGGAGCATTTGTATTAAATGCTATATCTCAATGGGAAATCGATTGGAGTTTAACGGATGGAAGATATTCTCTCTATAAATACCAAATTTCATGAAGAAAGAAACAGAGAACCAAGAACAGAGAAATTGACTTGTTGAAACGCTGCAGAAATTTATACTCATCTGTTTCATAATTCGCTCATATTGTACAACAACTTCTATATCCTGAGTCTTACTCAGTCATTTGTACAAGTTTCCAAGTTCAAGCTCTAAACTTGTGTAGTTTCAGAGTTTTAGCATTCATCCTTTCAAAATGTATTTGTTGGGGTAGCCTGAAGAGGCTATGTTAAAAGAATACTTGGATTTTCAGCCTGGAGAGGTTGTGTGTACAAAGAATACTTGGTTGAGCCTGGAGAGGCTTGTCGGTAAAAGAATACTCGGTGTTAAGCCTGGAGAGGCTTGTCTGTAAAAGAATACTTGTAATCTTGCGGGATTAGTGAAAATCCAGTGGTGGTTTGCCCTGGGACTGGACGTAGCTCACTGGGTTAGTGGGTGAACCAGGATAAATCTCTGTGTTAAGTTCTCTCAACCCTTTGAAGGGAATCAAGCATGTGGTCAGGGTGCAGCGGAATAAATGGATTCCCTCCCTTGTTATGATCGTTAATGCGAAAACACAAATTAAGGCATAAAACAGAAGGTTGTACCTTTTAAAGATTGCGAACGAGGTAATAGCAGCCACGTCTCTAGTGGTGTCCACGCCAACAGCCGGACTAGGAAACCCTCATCAACTCTGCTAGTAGCCTTAGAGAGTAAGAGCGATTGCTCATGTGTCCAGGGTAATGCATCTCATGGGCTAGGGTTTGACCCCTCACTCTATTAACCCTAACATATATGGGCCTGGCCCATTATGTTATAATCCTAATTAAATTAGAATTAATATCTTTTCTAGCGGCTTGTTGTATGCGTGTGACCCAATAGACTTTTAATATTTGGTTACGATATTAAAATAAAAACTCTTTTATATTTAATATCATAAATAGTGAGCGGTATCTAGCAATACATCACTACCCAAATATTGAGATTATCAACAACTTTGACGAATCCTATTTTATGATAATTTATATGATCTGTTCCTTTGTCCAAATATCTAATTGAACACAAGGGCATGGAGTGTGTCAACCTTGTATAGTTCAATTTATGTTTTCTTGATCCCCAAGTAGACTGTACAGAAAATAAACATCTCATGTTTATCCTCCTGAGCATGGCCATGCATTTTGCAGTCTCACTTTATCAAGAGGCCTACAGATATAACTCTTGTTACATAGGAGGGACAAATCCCATCTAGGTCACTCACATCCCACCACATAATTTATTATATGTCCAAAAATCAACTTTATGATTACCTTGTTACAGGCAACGTTTGGTGATATTAAAACATATAATTCCTTATGTAGGAATCGTAGTGATTTCAAGTCAAAGGACTTCATTTAACATTTATCAATTTAAGAAACGTTCATGACACTTATGTAACAATCCATGCAACGTTCTTAAGGTGGGTCTGTCCAATACACTATTACTCTTAATATGTACCTATGTGAGCACATGATATCTCATATCCATGATCCGTGAGATGTGATCATCAATGAACTCACATACTAGTCTAAATGTATCTTTGTCCTAAGATGATACTTGACCAGGGACTATTTTAAGAATAGTTCTTCATAAGATCTCACGATCAAGTCATCTACTTGATTTCTTATGAAGTTTGAGCTTACTATTCTAAGGACGTTAATTATATTCTTAAAAGAATGAATCGCCTTTATAAAATAATATGATACATGTGATGGATGTTTCAAAAACATATAAATCTCTAGTGCATATACCTAACACCCTTTACTATTTATTTTCTGTTGTTATCTGTTTATCTCTAACTGTGGAGGGTTCTGAAAAGTAAGTTTATAATTTGCGCAGCATAAACAAATTATCATTTGCACAAATCTTTTCAAAAGGAAATTTTTACTGGACTTGCTGAAGTGTTTCAGCTAGTCTCCGGAAACTTATTTTTCAGCAAGTAGTTTGAACATTGAAAATACCTTTGTTTATTTTGAAAGAGATTTCATGAAAAATCTGCAAAGATTATAAAACACTATTCAACCCCCCTTCTAGTGTTTCCTTTGGCCCTAACACTCCTTACTCCCCGGAGTACTACTTGATGGGCAAGGTATTATTATGAGTCGATATCCGAATATGGTACTCGGCCCAATACCCCGGGGTAGTACACAACCCTTCAAGCCTAAGCATACCCGGAGAGTAATGTGCAAGGCTTATGGTGATCGGCCCAATACCCCAGGTAGTACATAATCCCTTACCTCACATGTAAAATTCGTCTTGGTCATGGTTCACTTTCACTACGACGACCCATCATTGTATGGTCAACTTTCTTCTAGTTTGTTCTCGAAAGTAAAATTATTTTGGATATATAACTTAAAATTTTAGTCTCTATAATTTTAGTTATTTTTAATTTAGTATATATTCATATTTTTTTTCAAAATGATCTTCAAACTAATAAATAAAAATTTTCAAGATATTCTTTATCAATAGTTTCGTTATAGAGTTGAATATATATACACTCTCAGTGTAAATAAGTTTTAATAGACGTCCAATGATATGATGTCACAATATTTATTGAATTTAATGACACATGATGTGTCATATTCGTTAAATGATGTGATTACACACCATTGGATGCATGTGTAAAACTTCTTTACACTAACAATTTATATCAATTAAATTAATCCTTTGTTATAACGTTGTCTATTTAATTAATTTTTAGATATTTTACAGGAATAAAAACAATATAAAAAAAGAGATTAATTACTATGCACTGTAAAGAAGTTTTACACAATAATCCAATAATATTTTGCCACATCATCAATTAATGAATATGACACCTCAAGTGTCATTAAACTTATTAAATGATTTGTCAATACATCATTGGATCGAATGTGTAAAATTATTTTACACTGACGGTGTATAATTATTAAATTCATAAAAGAATACCTACGGGATAGTTTACAAAAATAAAATTAAGACAATTATTGGAGAATATGTAGTGAACTGAGTTTCTGTTTAGTTAGTTACCAGTTAGAGTTATTAGAGTTTCTGTTATCAATCAGTTTAGTTTGTTATTAGTTAGAGTTTTTGTTATTTCTGTTTTCAGTTAATTAGTTTGTTTGTAGTTTTATGTTTCTATTTTCCCAATATATATTTGTGGGAGCTCTCTTGTAAATGCATGAGATTATCAAATAATCAAAGAATTATTCAAATTAACTCTCTTTTCTTTTACATCGCTTTATGGTATAAAGAGCTTTGTTGTGCCACTCTCTGATTTACTATGGCTGCAGAAGAAGAGCCTCCAAAGCAAATCCACAACAAGAGAGGAGATGAATCACAAAATCCAAACAGTCCCTATTATCTCCATCCGGGAGAAAATGCCAATACTCTTGCTGTTTCTCCAGTTCTTGATGGTCCAAATTACCATGCTTGGAACAGATCAATGCAAATAGGGCTTCAATCAAGAAACAAATACAAATTTGTAGGAGGAACTATCAAAGAACCTCCAATTGATGACTTCTT
Organism: Sesbania bispinosa; assembly: GCA_026901365.1. Lineage (NCBI taxonomy): Eukaryota > Viridiplantae > Streptophyta > Magnoliopsida > Fabales > Fabaceae > Sesbania > Sesbania bispinosa. The sequence continues at coordinate 200,544 of QLOH01000832.1, forward strand.
GCATGATGCTTGGGTAAGATGTAATTCCATGGTCATTTCTTGGATCACCCGATCTGTTTCCTTGCAGATTGCACAAAGCATTGTGTATATTGATAATGCCGAGGACTTGTAGAGAGACTTGCAGGATAGATTTTCCAAAGGGGATCACTTCAGAATGTCAGATTCACTGCAGGAAATGCACTCTACCAAGCAGGGAGAAAGAACCATCTCCATTTACCACACTGATCTCAAGATTCTATGGGAGGAACTTGAGATACTCAGACCTGTCCCTATTTGTTCTTACACTGTAAAGTGCACTTGTGATCTAATCAAGACTGTCAAAAAGTATAAGGAAACAGAATATGTTATCTGCTTCCTTAAGGGCCTCAATGACTCCTACAACACTGTTTGGTCTCAAGTATGAATGATGGATCCCTTGCCAGGCATTAACAAGGTTTTTTCTCTTGTATTGCAACAAGAAAGACATGTTACAAGTAATGCTCTTCAACAACCTAACATTATAGCCAACATATCTCAAAATAGGCCTACCTTTGGAGGCAGAAATGGATCTCCCTTTGGTAGAGGAAGAGGAAGATTCGATCAAAGGAATTCCAACAACCAACCACAAAATATTTGTACTTTCTGTGGAAAAGAAAAACATATTGTAGAAACATGCTATTTCAAGCATGGATTCCCTCCAAACTTCAAATTCAAGAACAAGAGACAAACCTCTACAATCAATTCTTCCATCTCTTCCAACAGTGTCAACAATAACATTGAAAAGGATCATTCCGAGACAAACACAAACATCACACCTGAGCAATACAATCAGTTGATGGAGATTCTCAAAGGCTCAAACCAGAATGATCCAACACATGCTATAGCGCAGCCTCAACAATATCCAGGTAACATCTTAACAACTCAGAAGGTTATAAAACTCCTCAATGATATTTGGATATTGGACAGTGGTGCTACTGACCCTGTGTCCAATTCCCTTGCTTGCTATGCTTCAAACAATGTCATTGACCCCATTTGAATTAAATTTCCAAATGGATTTATTACATAGACTCAAATTTCTGGAAATGTGATCTTTTCAAATAAATTTTCTTTGCAAAATGTTCTATACATCCCTGATTTCAGTTATAACATTATATCTGTTAGTAAAATTGTAAAGTCTTAAATTGCAAAGTTATTTTTGATAATTTTTCTTGTTCTGTTCAGGATCACAGCAACCAAGTGATGATTGGTCCTGCTGAACTTCAATATAATTTGTATACCCTTCGAAGACAAGGATCTTTAGAACCTAAGATTGTCAATAATTCTACTAGGACTACTACTGAAAAGAATGTCTCTAATGTTGCTTTTGATTTGTGGCATTATAGACTAGGACATCCCCCTGAGTCTGTCTTGCAACAAATTAAAAGGGAATTCCCTTATGTGAAATACAATTCCAAATATGTTTGTAATCTTTTCCATTTAGCTAAACAATGTAAGCTTCCTTTCTTTGTTAATAATAATCAATCTACTTCTTGTTTTGATTTAATCCATGTGGATATTTGGGGGGCCCTCTCTGTTAGTTCTATTCATGGTAATAAGTATTTCTTGACAATAGTGGATGACTTTAGTAGAAATACATGGATCTTTCTTATGAAAGCCAAATCTGAAACTAGACCTCTAATTCAGAATTTTGTATCCCTCATTTTCACTCAACACAATGAGAAAATAAAGACCATAAGGTCAGATAATGGCATTGAGTTTTGCATGTCATATTTTTATAATAATGAAGGGATTGTTCACCAAACTACATGCATAGAGACACCACAACAAAATGCGGTAGTGGAAAGGAAGCATAGGCATATCCTAAATGTGGCCAGATCTATTTTGTTTCACTCTAATCTTCCTAATGTTTACTAGTCTTATGTTGTTTTATATGTTGTCCATTTGATAAATAAATTACCTACACCTGTCTTAAAAGAGAAATGTCTCTTTGAAATTGTCAATGGAAAACCACCTGTTTATCTTGATTTAAAGGTTTTTGGAAGTCTATGTTTTGTATCAACTATCACACAACATAGAAACAGATTATATCCTAGGTCTAGAAAGTGTGCCTTTTTAGGAATTAAAACTGGTACTAAAGGATATGTGTGCCTTGATTTGTCTACCAGAGAAATCCTTGTATCTAGAAATGTTGTCTTTTATGAAAATGCTTTTCCATTTCATAAGACTTTTCAGATTGATAAACAACACAATATGCAGGTTGGTAATACTTTTGATTTTCTTACAAATTAAATAAGTCAGTCTAACAATGACTTTATGCAAGATGAGGTTTCTGATGATCTAGATGCTCCTGAATCTACTCATGAGGATGAACTAGACATTCCTCCACAAGGAGAACCAGATTCTTCTACTAATGTTCATGTAGACATTAGAATATCAACTAGAGACAGGTATCCACCTAGCTACTTGACTAATTATCATTGTCATCTCCTCCATAATATTCCTAATCAAGATAATAAAAGTGTGAGGTATCCACTTTCCTCTGTGCTCTCTTATCATTCTTTAAGTTCTGAGTTTCTCAAATTTACCTTGTCTATCACCACTGAACATGAACTTAAGAATTACACTCAAGTTGTCCAGTCTCCTCATTGGGTTAAAGTTATGCAAGATGAGCTTACAGGCCTTAAATTGAATAAGACTTGGTCCTTGACCCATCTACCTTCAAGTAAGTCTGTTATTGGCTCCAAGTGGGTCTACAAAGTAAAATATAATTTTGATGGCACCCTACAAATATATAAGGCCAGATTGATGGCCAAAAGGTATAATCAAACTGGAGGATTGGACTATTTTGATACTTTTGCCCCTGTAGCAAAACTAACCACAATTAGGCTTCTTCTTGCTCTTGCTTCTTCCAACAATTGGCTTCTCCAACAGCTTGATATCAACAATGTTTTTCTGCATCGTGACTTGATGGAAGAAGTTTATATGGAAATCTCTCAAGGCCTAACTGTCCCAAATCCCAACCTTGTTTGTAAACTCCACAAATCTATTTGTGGATTAAAACAAGCTAGTAGACAATGGTTTGCTAAGCTATCTACTTTTCTAATTGGTCTTAACTATAGACAATCAGGTCATGACCATTCTCTCTTTACTAAGCAATCACATTCTAAAATAATTATCATTCTGGTTTATGTTGATGATCTTATACTTGCTGGAAATAACCAAGAAGAAATCACCTCTGTTAAACAGCAACTTGATAATGCCTTCAAAATTAAAGATCTTGGAAGTCTAAAATATTTTCTCGGCCTAGAAGTTGCTAGATCTCATTTAGGTCTCACATTATCTCAAAGAAAATATACTTTAAATTTGATTTCTGATTTTGGTTTGCTTGCAGCTAAACCTGCCCCTACACCTATGACAAAGACCACTACTCTTCACCATGATGATAGTCCTCTTTATTCTGATGTTGTTGGATATAGAAAGCTTATTGGAAGGCTTCTTTACCTCACCACCACTAGACCTTACATCAGTTTTGTTGTCCAACAACTCAGTCAATTCATGTCATGCCCCACTGAATTACACTACAAAGCTTGCATCAGGATTTTGAAATATTTGAAGGGCTCCCCTGGTCAAGGATTGTTCTATTCTTGTGACTCTATGCTACAACTCAAAGCTTTTAGTGATTCTGATTGAGGAACTTGCCCGGATTCAAGAAAATCCATTACTGGTTATTGTGTATATCTTGGCAACTCATTAATTTCCTGGAAATCAAAGAAACAATCTACCATTTCCAAATCCACATATGAAGCTGAGTATAAGGCTTTGGGAACTACTGTTTGTGAGTTACAATGGCTCACTTATCTCCTGGATGATTTTGGAATATCTTACATTCGACCAGCTCTACTATACTGTGATAGTGCTTCTGCTAGACATATTGCTGCTAATGCAGTTTTTCATGAGAGAACAAAACACTTGGACATTGATTGTCACTTGGTCAGAGAAAAACTTCAAGCCAAGCTTTTCCATCTTCTTCCTGTCAGCAGCAAAGATCAACATGCAAACATCTTTACCAAACCTCTTGATTCTCATCCTTTTTCCTATCTTCTTTCCAAGCTGGGAGTTTTAGACATCTACTCTCCAGCTTGTTGGGGGGGGGTATTTGAGAATAAGTAGTGAACTGAGTTTCTGTTTAGTTAGTTACAGAACTGAGTTTCTGTTTAGTTAGTTACCAGTTATAGTTATTAGAGTTTATGTTATATATCAATCAATTTAATTTGTTATTAGTTAGAGCTTTTGTTATTTCTGTTTTCAGTTAATTAGTTTGTTTGTAGCTTTTTGTTTCTGTTTTCCCAATATATATTTGTGGGAGCTCTCTTGTAAATGCATGAGATTATCAGATAATCAAAGAATTATTCAGATTAGCTATCTCTCTCTTTTCTTCTACATTGCTTTAACAATGATAAACACCTGTTGAATAAAAAAATACTGATTAAATAGGTGGGTTAATTATTAGTTGATATATAGTATTATAATGGCGTTATATAATGAAAGTTCACGACGAGAATTAATTTGAAAACTTTTGTACACGTCAGAATTGACTTAAGAAAAATAATATAGGAACATGTATATTTGAATGGTGAATTTTTAAATTCTCAAAATTGTGAAATAAATTATGATTAAAAAGAGTTAAAATATGAGAGGAATAACAATCTAAAATATTAAACATAATAAATATATATTGAAATTCTCTCTCAATATGTGTTATTTAAAATTCTTTCTATTTATCATAAAAATCCATCTTATTGGTCATTTGAAATTATTTTTTTTACTATTTTAACACGTGAAATCTAGTAATTTATTAGAAGAAATAACTATATATTATCATTACACTGACATCCAATTGCATTGTTATATCATTTAATTAGTTTAATGATATATAAGAAGTCATATATACACGTTAAATAATGTGGAGTGTAAAACTATTATGTAGTAATTAAACTCAATTTAGAAATCCAAACTCGATAAATATTATAGGAACCAAAACATTAAATTTTTACTCTTTAATTTTATAAATATCCGAATTCGAATTAAAATTCTCTTTATATGCTTTTAAAGACGTAATCCTGGCATTCATTAACTTATGATATGTTTGATTTAGCGTTAAAACGTGATAAAATCACGTATTCAACGTTACAAATAGTTACGTTGTCAAACTTAAGCTTGGACGCTTCTGAACGTCAAACCAAACATGCACTTAATACATTTGACATATATCCCTAACCCATTACTAACCAAAGATCAACTCTCCCCAATTTTGTAATAATTGTTTACTTGACTGTGTATATTAATTGCACTTGCTAGAAAGCTCTGATTGTTTTTATATGTCATTTAAAGTTTTTATATAAGAATTAAGAAATAAGAAATTAGCTTAGGTTTCTTGGGATGTTTTTCATAAGAAATTAGCTTGGGTTTCTTGGGATGTTGTTTGTAGGGAAAAACAGTTTGGGGGCTTAGGTTTGAAAGATCTAATTAAGAGCTTTTAATTTGGCTCTCTTAGGAAAGTGGAAATTGCATTTGTTGGTTGAGAAGACTTCTTATAGGAATAGGGTTCTCACTTCTATTTATGGGGTGTCTAGTGTGAGTAGGAATGGTGGGAGGATTACTGGGTCTAGGTGGTGGTTAGATTTTTGGAGTATTGATGAGAGTGCAGATATCACCTGGGATTGGTTTTCTAAAACGTGTGTTAGAGTTGTGAGGAACGGACCGAACACTTCTTTTTGGAGAAATGCTTGGTGTACCTCAACTCCTTTTTGTGAGCGATACAGCAGGTTATTTTCCGTTGCTATAAATAAGGAAATAATTGTTGCTGATATGGTTTTAAACAGGGAGGATAGTTTAGATTGGAATTGGTGTTGGAGAAGGCCTCTATTTCAGTGGGAATTGTTACAGTTATCTTCGTTAGTTTTGGATGTGAATATGACTCAGGTTAATGTGACGTTTGACGATGGTTGGTATTGGAAAGCAGACTTTGGTGGGGTATATACTATCAAACCAGCTTACCACATTATTGTTAATGATTCCATACATGTAGAAATACCCTTGCACAGGTTTATTTGGTGTCAGCTAGTTCCTTCAAAGGTTTCTTGCTTTGCTTGGAGGGTTATGCTTGATAGAATTCCATAAAAAACTAATTTAGCTAAAAGGCATATCATTCCAAGCTCTGATGTTGGCTGTATCTGGTGCTTGCATGGGTTGGATACCTTACATCTATCTTTTGAGTGCTCTTTTGCCTACACTGTTTGGATGGTTTGTTTAGATTGGTGTGTCATTTCTTCTGTCCTACACAATTCCTTTATTACTCATTTCCAACAATTCTTGGACCTACATAATTGTAATTCAAAAATGAAGTTTAGGTGGTCTGTGATTTGGTTGACTGTTCTTTGGAGTTTATGGTTAGCAAGGAATGCAGATATCTTTTCCAACAATATTCTTTCTGCAGCTGAGGTGCTAGATCTTATCAAGTTTCGATCTTGGAAGTGGCTAAAAGCAAAAGATCATGTTTTTTCATATAATTTTTCTTCTTGGTCTGAGCACCCTACTGTGTGCTTAAACTTTCCACCTTAATATCAGTTTAGCTAGTGGAATTTGTTCGATCATGATGTTTTGCTGATGAAGAAATAGGGGTCCTTGTAATTGTTTTGAAACCTTGTTATTTATTTGGTCTCTGTTTTTTGGTCACTAGATTTTAATTTCATATTATTGCTAGTGCCTGCAGACATCAGCTAGGCTTGGGTTTTCTATGTAGGTGGTTATGGTGTTGTAGGGTTTAATTTGGTCTTTGGAAGGGATTCCGTTGGTAGTATTTCATCCTTTTTTTTGTACTTTTGTATTGGTTGGAGTACCCCTTGTACTCCCTATTAATATATTCTCTTTGCTTAGCAAAAAAAAACATATAAGAATTAAGAAATACAATATAACTGTCTTTCAAATACCATTTTTTCAAAGATGTCATTTCTCTTTCTCTCATTAATGCAATTAATATTTCTCTCAATAACTATGCATAAGTGTTTATATTTACATTGTTTACCTCTTACTATAATTTTTGTTGAAAACATAACAAATACATTTATTAAAACTTTGAACTTTTAAAACATTTATAATATAGCTTTATAATAAATATTTAAAATAAAGAAATCAGATTATGATGGGGTAAAATTGGAAAAATAGAATTTATTATTGTCTTGGTATGTAAAAATGACATTTATTTAGAAACAAATTTGAGACTCCAAAAAGATAATTAAAAAGAAATGGAGGGAGTATACAATTGATGTGACACCCTTCTACCCCAATCTCTAACACAATCAATAAAGCGAAATAAAAGGAAAAGTTGTAACCCACATCGGGTAAAAAGGTTCACATTTCTCTCTTTTAAAACGCCATTTAACTCAAAGTCAACTTCATATAATAAAAGATAAGGTCAATGGTTTCAAAACAACTAAAATATCAAATATTAAATGTCAACTTCAAAATATTCATCATGGCCATGCAAGGCACTTAAAATAGTTTTCATCTATCTCTACTCAATAACATAATAAAGTAAACTCTATTACTAATGCCCTGATGTCACACGTATCAGAGCGGAAACCCTTCAATTCAATACTCGGCACCTTGAGTGTCATCTTCGTCACCTATAAAACAACCACAGGGAGTACAATGAGGAAAAGAACACATACTCATACATGCACGCATGAGACTACCCTATCCTCACCCAACACATAGTCATAATCTTTAATTTCACCACATAATCATCATCAATCATATCATCTCACACTCTTATTATTCAACATATTAACTCATCACAATTATATAAGTCACACTTCACAATTCATCAAAACACACCCTTTACACTCTACACATAATACTCATAATATAATTCACATCTCAACACCATAATGCAATCCCATGTATGCTCACTCTCTGATCATGCACACCAAAACTCATTCTAAGGATCATGATTCGGAACTCCGCACAATGGGTGCACCTCGTCAATCCTCTTAGTTGTTACCAATGATGGCCCTACCGTTAACGCCCTCTCTGGCCGATAGGTTGCACCCCCTCAATGGGCCCGTGCAAAGACATCCGACCATAGGTTGCGCCCCCTCAATGGGCCCGTGCAAATATATTCGCCCCTAGGTTGCACCCCCTCAATAGGCTCGTGCATCGAATGTCCCCCATCTTGGTCGTCACCCCCCACTCTAGGGCATATGCTAGCCACGTCTGGCTTATGCATCACACACATCTCATATCTCCATGTTATGCTCAATGCAATCATCATCATACATCATATCTCTCACACAACCCCTTTGCACAATGCTTAATCATCAATCCACATAACAATTATTATATATATATATATATAATTTCACATAAAATATCCACATTACAGTACTCATACCACAATTCACACTTTAAACAATCAATTTAATCTTTCAATTCCACAAACACTTTATATAAACAACACCAACAGATTAAGGGGTCACAATCATCACATAAACAACACTCTCACACACATTTTGACCTGGTAATCGATTACCACACAGCTGTAATTGATTACCAGCAACTCTGGGTCACAAAATACACTCTGGTAATCGATTACAAGCCTCCTGTAATCGATTACCAGCCAATCACCTCTCTGGTAATCGATTACAAGCCCCATGTAATCGATTACCAGCAAGCCAAACTCATTCAACGCTGCCCAGAAAACCCTGTAATCAATTACAGTCTGTTGTAATCGATTACCAGCGACGCGAGACGACAGTTCTTGCGATTTTTACCCCTTTTAAACCCCTTTCTTCAACCCCTAATCAATCCTCATTGTTAATACTTCAATCCTACACGTTTTTACCGAACAAATTCAATGAAAACATCAATCTTTACTACAAATTAACACATCTAATCCATTATGATTCCTCATCACTAAACCCTTATTTATCCCCTTTCGCTATTCTCGCTACCATCATTCAATTCATCAAGATTCATCCAGATTAACATGTTTAAACATCAAAGCAAACAGATTTTCATCATACAACACATGATGCATATAACAAATTCGAATTTAAAAGTCTTAGAGGGTCTTATGGTTGCCCTCACTACCCAAGCACCCCAACATACACGCATAAGCAGCACCCTTTCCCCTCGTACCTTAAAGTTGACGATCAAGAAACGAATGACATCACTCCCTTGATGATCTACCCTGCTACACCTTCCCCTTGTGAAGTTGTTTCTCTCCTCCCTAGGGTTTGGTTATCTGACGTTTGAAAACTAATAGGGTGAACTAGATAACCCTCCCCCTATTTAAATATCTAACTGAGTTGGGCCTACTCCAACCCACTCGTTACCCTTTTAATTAAATAATACTTTTTTCCGAAACATAATAATAATATAATATTATTATTATTATTTCTTCATAAATCTTATTTTATTTTATTTATTCCTTTATTTTAGGAATTATTAGGATGTTACAGAATCCTTATCTATCTACATTCAAATTTAAATTCAAATCTTATAATTAAACCTTATCCTAAATTTGTATTGATTCTTATCTTTAATCCTTGTGATCTCATTATTCCTATTTTAAAATCTTATCCTAATTTAAAATACTAAACCATATCTCTCTCGTAAGATTATCCTTATTAATCTTGATATTATTATATTAATATAATAATTACTATACTTATACCCATTAATTTTAATTGCAGTCTTAATAATATGATTTATCTCCTAATAGTTTTATTATTATATTCAATATAACCAAATTTGATTAAAATCTTAATAATCTGACGTCTCTCCTAATATTTATAATATTGTATTATTATTATATCATAAATACGGTTATATTAATATTTACTATTATTATTATAAAACTTCTATTTTTACAATTAACGTCATCGGAATATAATTATACATATTTTAATTATAATTCTAGATTTCTAAATTTCAGGATGTTACAATTGACGGGGAAAAACAAGAAGAATAAGAAAGAAAACAATGACTAGTAGGGTTGGATAATATTAAAGTAATAGACGCATGTTGTTTTCGTTTTGGTTTGGATCGAATTTTTTTACCTTCAAACCAGATCCAATCATTGCAGTTTTAGCATTTTATCAATGATCGGTTTTGATTATACTCCCCCCATTCCATTTTGACAGTCATTTAAGGTTTCTACACACAAATTAAGAACAATAATAAATGACTTAAAAGATATAGTAATCTTACTAAATTACCCTTATTAATTTATTACACACTTTTTTCATTTTACCTAAATATATTAATGAGTAGTGTGGTGCACAGTTTTTTAAGTTTCTTTTCCCATAAAAGTGGGAGGGTAAAAATGGAAAACTAACATTAATATTCACATAGAAACTAGAGAACGACTCATATTATGAAAAAAATTTATTTTCCTAAAACGACTATCAATATGGAATGGAGGGAGTATTTCAAATACAATCCAATCCGATCTGATTTAAATTGGATTAGATTTGATCGAATTTCAGTTTTTTAAAAAGACAATAAATATTAGATAAAAGTAATAAAACTATAAAATAATATGTGGTATATATTTTTTATTAGAACTTATATTTTTTAATATAAATATAAAGTTATATAAAAGAAGAACATATATGAGACATAAAAATTATTTTAAAATTGATATATTTATATAGATATTAATTAACATGGTATTAGATAGTAAAATCATAAAAAGTATGTTAGTATAAGTAATTTCCTAAATATATATGTATACGAGTATAAATATATGATTGTTTAATAAATAAAATAATATATATGTATATAAGTTCGATTTAGATTGGATCGATTTTTAACATATATAGAATCCAAAAATTAATTTAATTCAATAAAAAATTAGATTTTTGTGATTTTTTATTTTTGATTTTAATTTTTAATTTGATTAAGTTTTCGATTTTTCAGTTCAATTTTTACAATTTACATTAGATTGAATTGAGTATCCTAAATAGAACTATACAATAATAGCTATTTTCAAAGGAAGAAGATCACAATAATTGTTTTTGCATAACAGGTGACTTCCAATTAGAAAAGTAATACAGTTGTATCTTGAAGAGCACTTGCATTTAGATCATGATCCAATCTACGTCAACGTCTAAAAACAAGAGAAAGTGTAAATTTGATATGATGCCCAAATATTTAGTATTGTAAATATGACGTCGTTTTGATCAAGTTATTGACTACTCACTCAGATATGTCTTGAAACATTATTTTTGAATTCTTCATCAACTACACTATATTAAAGTTGGCTGGATGTCTCTAGAAGGGGGTTGAATAGAGACTTTTATAGAAAATTGTTCCTGAAATCACAATCGTAAACTCAAGCTTAGACTTGTTCTCAAGTTAGATAACTTGGATGCTCAGATGGATTAGGTTGATATGATGTCTTCAAGTTCAATGTCAATAATTTTCAAAGAGACAGATTCTTAATTTTAAAAATAAATTTGATTTCTTCTGAAAAGAGTTAATTTAATTTGACAATTAAATTTTAGATAAATTGTGCAATGTAAATAAAGAGATAGGGAGGAGAGATGCACACTAATCTTATCATGGTTCACCCACACCTTGGGCTACGTCCAGTCCTCACAACTTGTGAAATTTCCACTATTGACAGCTTTGTCAATTACAAGTATTCTTACAGACTCTTCAGGACGTCTCTCACACCAAGCTTAGGCACCCCTACCTTGGCTGAGGTACAAGTATTCTTATAGCCTTTTCAGGACGCTCACACTCACACTGAGACTAGGCTCTTTCCTATCTCAGTTGAGACTGGTTACAAAGATTTGAATGATTTTGAGAAATCTAGCTTACAACATACTCCCCCCGTCCTTTTTATAAGGCACTACTAACCGAATTACACATACCAATAAAAATGGTTAAAGTTAGTTAATTTTATTGGAGTTTTAAAAAATAGCTTGACTTTCTAGTTTTACCCTTATTTAATATCATTAACTAACTCCACTATCATTTAATAGTTGGAAAGATAATAAGGGTAAATATGGAAAATGATAATAAATGCTGCCTTGAAATTGTAAAGTGCCTTATAAAAAGGACCACAAAAACTTGTAAGAAGTACCTTATAAAAAGGACCGGAGGGAGTACAATCTATGAATAGACAGTGAGTACAACTAGGTGAATCTTCTCTCTTACAAAGACAGAGATTTAAGGTCTAAAAGAGAGAATGAGTAAGACTACTAGTTGATCTCAAGTTGAGATGGAATCTGAGATAGGCTAGACTTGAGATGTGGACTTGAGATGTACGATGAGATGCATAAGGTATTGAATATGTAGTACAATCTCTCTGTTCACTGTTGGTCTCTTGGCATTTATTTCAAATGAAAAACTAGCCATTATGTGTCCGTTAAGAGCCGTTGAAGGAGAGAGAAGATCTTCTGCCAAAAGGTACTGTGCAACTGCTTTATGTCATCATGTGTAGTGTCCTTGCTTTGACTTGTGTCTTGCGTTCCGAAGCTGAGTCTGAGTCTCAAATCTTGGCAGCTCTTGCATCTGAGTCTGTCCTAGACTTGATCTCTCATCTATATCCTGATCGTTCTTTGTAGTCTTTTCATCTGAGTCTCTTGACTGCAACTGAGCAGTATGTATGAGTGTATGTCTCAAGCTGAGTCTAAGTCTGTGTCTCAGTCTGAGTCTGAGCTTGCGTCTTAAGCTGAGTTTGGATCTCATATCTACGCTTAACATCTTTTGTTTTAATCTTTCCTTTGGCAATCCTTGATTTTGACTTTTATTGCTTTTAAATCTTCAAAAGTAGTTCCTTGAGCTTTCTTATCTAAATGTTACCTGCAATTTTAAAGTCTAGAATTTTTGCCACAACTTGAGCACACAGTCAGTAAATAACAAGATGCATATCAGCCTTTGCTTTTGTGATCATTTTAACTTAATGGTTTGACTACATTAAAAACTTTAGGAGTGAGTTTGTCTTAACATATATATATATATATATATATATAGTAACAAAATGCAAAGCTTTTTCTTCACTTAGTTACTCATGAATTACCTAAATATATATGTAATATTGTGAAATTAATTTATTTTCTTAATTAGCTTGCATATATATATATCATTATTATTCTTAAACTATTCCTAATTATCTTTATCATGTTCTTACATAATTTGTTGGGCTATCTATATTTATTCTTAAATTATATTATATATTAATTGTTAAAATTTTGGTACACGTACATCATTATTATTTATTTATCTTACATTTAATGAGTTGAAAGTACTTGTTTTATTAGTTAATTTAAATAATAATTTGTTGGTAATCAGAATAACAGATTTGGTTAACGCTTACAGAATAATCTGTATTTCTAGTACTGAGAACTTTAACCTCCATGCATGAGCTATAAGAATTTATCAAACTTGCTTTGAATTATTGGCACGATAAAACCACGTAATTAAGTTTCTATGGAAGACCAATATCAGACACCCAATTGATCTGGATTTCCAAAGATTTTTTTCCTTAAAAAAGTTTAAATATTTTTATTGAGAAGGCAATAATTCATCAAGTCATCACTTTGTGCTTTTCGTAGCTAGGTACCTATAGGAGTCTAATTTCTGATGTTTTGTGGAGAGTGGAGTGATTGTCTAAAGAGTAATGCATGCATGTAGAAAAAAAAAGGGGGAGCACATGAATTAATTGAACTTAGTCATCTTAGAATGTGTTTGTTTTATGTTATTTAAAAACCTTCTCAAGGAAATTTTAACTTATTGAGTATAATATTCTCACGTTTGTTATTTTTTTTTAAAAAAAATATTCCTAGACATCATTAATTAGTTCTTAGGAATATAAACATTCTCATACTTTCAACCATTCTATTTCCATAATATCTTTGCTCCCATGACAAGAGAAAAGTTTTATATATAAATTATGTTATAATTAATAGTAACTCTCTGTCGGGGCATGTTTAAAATATTTCAAAACCTAAGAAGAAACTTTGAGATGAGACTTATTTAAATTAATAAAAATATTTATTAAAATTAAAAAAATTTTATTTAGGGTAAAATATATTTTTTGTCATGATAAAATATTCAATTTAATTTTCAACTCTATTCAATTTTGATTCTCAAAAAATAAGAAAATGTGACATTTTTATTTTTATAATTAATTTTTATCTCTGTAAAATATATCCGCTTTGGTTTTAGTCATTATAAATATATAAATATATATTATTTTATTTCTCACAAAATAGATAAATCATAGTATTTTATATATAGATGTAAAGGAAGTCAAAGACCAATCATAATAAGTTTTTATTTTATGAGGATAAAAATATTTTATATATAGATGTAAAGGAAGTCAAAGACCAATCATAATAAGTTTTTATTTTATGAGGACAAAAATAAAAAATATTTATAGGGACAAAAAGAATTAGATATATTTTTCAGAAGTCAAAAACATATTTTCACCTTTTATTTAAAATTTATAATTTCAAATAGTTTACATAAAAAAATATTTAATAAATTATCATAATCAACCGCGTTTAATGTTTATCAAAAGAGTGAAAGGCATAATATATAGGAATTAGAGACTTTTGAAAAAATCGTATATTTAATTACTCTTAATATTATTTATTGGATGATTGTTAAATAATTATATATTTTTAAAAATATCATTGGTAAATAATTTTTTTGGGCTAAAATACCAATTTCACGTTCTTTGGGATTGGCCTGACCTTTCCCCATTGCCATTTCTATCTCCTATACTTTGAATTTTGAAAACTATTCTAATCAAAGTAAGATTTAGAATTCATGTGGGGAATAGCTTTAGAATTCCCTAACCGGAGGCCCACTGCCGCCGACAAAGAAAGATTTTTCTCTTGTGTGTTTGTGAGTTTAGAGAGGAGGGAAAGGAAAGAATTGGAGGGAGAAGGGAGGGGAAGAAGAGGAGGGAAAGACTTTGTAAAATACTTAAACTCACAAACACAAAGGGGGGAAGGACTTCCAATAAACTCTTCCCTTCCCTCCCTTCCCCTCCAAAATTCAACTCACAAACATACCCTCCTTAGGGTGTGTTTGTGAGTTTAGAGGAGAGGGAAATGAAAGGATTGGAAGGAGAAGGGAGGAGAAGAAGGGGAGGAAAAGACTTTGTAAAATACTTAAACTCACAAACACAAAGGGGAGAAGGACTTTCAATAAACCCTTCCCTCCCCTCCAAAATTCAACTCACAAACATATCCTTAGGGTGTGTTTGTGAGTTTAGAGAGGAGGGAAAGGAAAGGATTGGAGGGAGAAGGGAGGGGAAGAAGAGGAGGGAAAGACTTTGTAAAATACTTAAACTCACAAACACAAAGGGGGAAGGACTTCCAATAAACTCTTCCCTTCCCTCCCTTCCCCTCCAAAATTCAGCTCACAAACATACCCTCCTTAGGGTGTGTTTGTGAGTTTAGAGGAGAGGGAAATGAAAGGATTGGAAGGAGAAGGGAGGAGAAGAAGGAGAGGAAAAGACTTTGTAAAATACTTAAACTCACAAACACAAAGGGAAGAAGGGCTTTCAATAAACCCTTCCCTCCCCTCCAAAATTCAACTCACAAACATATCCTTAGGGAATTGGTAGCATATATATTTGGGGCCAATCCAGCCACATGCACACATTCCCTTTAAGCACATTATTTGCACACTAGATGTTGTTTATTGACTTGCTCATTTGGCCACTACGAGTATGTTTGCTTAGTGGGGGATCTAGCAATGACAAAAGTGTGGTGGGAGGTGGAGAATTACGTACCTTGCACTCTTAATTATATGAACAGATCAATAATGATGATGATGAAGAATTATAAGGTTATGGTTTTCAACTAATTACTTTGTTTTGGAGAATTATTGGTTCTATTATTGTTGTTGCCAATGATGATTGTTAAAGAACAAAAGAAATACCACAGAAAAATAAAAAAAGAGCTCAGATGTACCACCATTTCATCCTAAGGATGCAAGTGATGAACCCATTCATCACAGTTGGCACAGGTTTCTTCATAGCTCAGTTTGCACCAGCCGGGAATCGAACCCGGGTCTGTACCGTGGCAGGGTACTATTCTACCACTAGACCACTGGTGCTTTGATGACAAGTTCCTTAAACTTTATTATATATTTAGTGTATTTGGATTTTATCCGCTTCATTCTTTCTTGTTTAGCTACAATATAAACTGGGGTTGATCAAATTGTGTTGTCAATACATTGGACTTTCAATGGACAATGAGATTAGTGATGTCTTTTCAGAATTTACTCTCTTTTCTTATTTGACATAATTAAGGATCCTTTTGTTTAAGTTTCAGAAAAATGATTTTATAATATGGTTTTTTAAAATATATATATATTTTTTTACTTAGGAGAAAATTAAGTTTTTTTATGAGATTTAATTTGTCTGTTTTTTAATGAATATATTATTATTATTATTTTAAATATTTTTTTAGTTAGATAGTGTCTTTTCCTATACATTTACACAAACAAATGGGCCATGAATATTTCAATTGGTTTTATATGGTAGAAATATATGGTTCATAAATAGAAATTCTTTGAAAAAAAAAAACAAAAAGGAAATTCAAATAAAACAAATAGAATATCATTTGCACAGAGATGGAAAACC
The DNA here is from genome assembly GCA_026901365.1 of Sesbania bispinosa. Classification (NCBI taxonomy): domain Eukaryota; kingdom Viridiplantae; phylum Streptophyta; class Magnoliopsida; order Fabales; family Fabaceae; genus Sesbania; species Sesbania bispinosa. Next base: position 217,198 of record QLOH01000832.1, read on the forward strand.
AATACCTTTAAATTCTTTTTGGTGATTATTAGAGTTAAGTATGTGCTCTAGCTAATGGATCTAATTAAAAAAAAATCTGGAAAAATTACACGAAAATCTAAAAAATATGAAAATATAAAAAATTATAAAAAATAAGCCAGTATAAAATTAAAGGTTTTGGAACTTAGCTTTTGAAAAAAAAATTATACAAAAATTAAAAAGTTTAAAAACAATGGGTTAAAACAAATCACCCATCACCGAATTCTGACTCGCACAAACAATGGGTTAAACAAGCTAACTTGCGGGCTTGTACCTATATACATAAAACTAATGATTATGATAAGAGAGATATGATCAAATAAAGCTCTATTTTAATTCAATGTTTGTTGAACTAACGAGATAGGACACAAGAAGGAGGATGAATTATGTCTCTAAACTTTTCAAAATTTTTAAAAACTTTTTCTGAACATGAGTTTAAAATCAAACGTAAAACAAGTCCCATAAAGATTTGTCTTCAGACAGGTCATTTGTCTAAAGATTCAGGCAAGTCTTTTCACAAGAAAGTTTTAACAAACAATTTTTCGCAATAAGTTTAGATTTCACACTTAACCCTCTATAGGATTAAACAAATTAATTTCAAATAAAGATATAGTAAAAGGTTAAGGAAAAGAAGATCACACAATTGTTTTCACACATAGCCTCTGCAAGATCTTAATCGCTCAAGGTGTATGAAAAGAGAAAGGATTCTCTTAAAAAAAATCTTATAAGAGAAAAATCTAAGATTATAATAAATGCAATTGTACTTTGTACACAATTTAAAATTTTCATACAAGGTAAGAAAATGAATAACACAGACAAATTTATGGTGCAATTAATAAGCTTTTTCTACTTCTTAAATGTTGTTCTTCATATTCTATTTATAGTGTTGGAGGCTCTTCTTCGAAATCTATTTGTTCTAAAGCGCATTTAATGCATGAGAATTGTCGGTTTTCTTTCTACACCGAAAGTATGATTAATAGTGTTTGCACAGTGGTTTTTGTTGAGGACTTTGTATACTTTCTTTCTAACATTTCCCTCTTTTATGTGTTTCCTTTATCCTACAATATGTAAAGAGTGATCCTATCTTGCTTTACTTGTCTAAGGTGTGCTTCATGTGATTATTTGTTAGGTTGACTTAATTAAAATAGGATATTTTTTATTTATCTTGAAGTCTTCTCGATATAAAAGCTTTCTGAGGTGGATTTTTCAGATAAGTTGAAATAGCCTTCTGAAGGCATGAGAATTTGTATGAAGAGTCCTGGATTTCTTAAGACGAACTTTTAGAACTTAGGGAAAATTTTTGAAGTTCATTGTTATCATCAAAATTGATAGATGTCTTAAGACTTAAAACCTTGAGACTCAACATATCTAGTGTAGATTTTATCCTGATGCGGGAGATTAGTTAGAAATAATTAAATTATGACAACGTGTCTTTCTTGTCACCCTTATTTGGAACCCTCCATCACCACAATGCACCCTTCACCATCAACATTTCTATTGCATCGCTTAACACCTCCAATTGTTGTCATCGCTACCTAGCTAGACCCTCCACTTTTGTTGTCGCTCGACAACCTCCACCACTATCATGACTCGATACCCTCTATTGTCGCCACAGCCACCTGGAACCTTCTACTACTATTGTGACTCGACATCCTCCATTACCATTGTTGCTTGACATCGTCTTCCACCACTATCACTATTGCTTCCTAGCATTCTTGATTACCACCTAACACCTTCGACCTCCACCATTATCTGACACCCTCCATCCCTTCCACTGCCGCTAAGGATGATATTGGGGCGGGGTGGGTGCAGGAAGCGGTTCTCTCATATCTATCCCCATTTCTAGAAATTAGCATGTGAGTATTAAGTTTAATTACATATTTTGTAATAATCAATCTACATAAATAAACATGAATAATAATATATATGAAATAACATTATCACTATGGGTTCATTCACTTAAAGTTAATTAGGAAATAATAAAAAAATATTATATCTAATCCCAAAATGATAGAAAAATCATAATATACATATAATGTTTAATAGAAAAATAAATTCTATGAATATATGGATATTTGCATGGAGGGTATTATGGTATTTTTTCCCCACCTAGTAGGTATCCATCTCTTGCCTTGTTGTGACTAATACATGAGGGTACCTATATGTGCGTTTTGCTTTTTCATTTCTAACTTTTGCTTAGAACCATCTACCCCTACCTAACACCCTTTACCATCACTAATTGGTACCCTCTGATCACCACGACTATTATTAATGTAACATCCTAAAATTTGTAGAACAAATAAAATAAAATAAAAGGAAGGAATAATAGTAATATTATCTTTTATTATGAATAATAATAATTAAATTAAAAAGGGGATGGGTGAGTTGGAGTAGGCCCAGTCCAATTAGATGTTTATATAAGGGAAGGATTACATATTTCACCTTATTAGTTTTAAAACATCAGATAACCAAACCCTAGGGGAGGAGAGAAGCGACTCCACAAGGAGAAGGTGTTGCAAGGTAGATCATCAAGGGAGGTCGGCCATTCATTGTCGATCGTCGTCTCTAAGGTACGGGGGGAAATGGTGTTGCTTATGCGTGTATGTTGAGGTGCTTGGGTAGTAAGGGTAACCATAAGACCCTCTAAGACTTTTAAATTCGAATTTGTTATGTGCATCATGTGTTGTATGATGAAAATCTGTTTGCTTTGATGTTTAAACGTGATAATCTTGATGAATCTTGATGAATTGGGTGATGGTAGCGAGAATAGCGAAAAGGGATAAATAAGGGTTGATTGATGAGGAACCATAATGGATTAGATGTGTTAATTTGTAGTAAAAATTGATGTTTGCATTGAATTTGTTTGGTAAAAACGTGTGGGATTGAAGTATTAACAATGAGGATTGATTAGGGGTTGAAGAAAAGGGTTTAAAAGGGGTAAAAATCGCAAGAACATCGTTCTCGAGTCGTCGGTAATCGATTACAGCAGTCCGTAATCTATTACAGGGTTTTCTGGGCAGCGTTGAGTGAGTTTGGGTTGATGGTAATCGATTACAAGGTGTCTGTAATCGATTACCAGAGAGTTGAGTTGCTGGTAATCGATTACAGATGTGTGGTAATCGATTACCAGGTTTTGACAGCTTTCTCGCATGGAAATGAATGTGTCGGTTAAGGGTGCAAATGAGCTCGGAATACTATCATATAGCATATAAAACTGAAGCATCAGATCTTAACTTTCTAATAGAAGTGGAAATATCTTAATTGGACACCTAAAACTCTAGATATTTCCAAATTAGTGCACCAAGGTCATTAAGCTTAAAACTTGAAGATTCCAAAATTGAGTAACGGTCTCTGGTAATCGATTACAGCCGAGTGGTAATCGATTACTAGGCCAAAAATGAGTATGAGATTGTTGTTTAAGTGCTGTTGTGATCCTTTAATTATTTGTGGAATTGATAGATTAATTAGATGTTTATAGTGTATTGATTGTTGTATTAGTATGATGATATGAATATCCCATGTGATGTTAGATGTTTATAATATTATGATCTATGATGATGATGTAATGAGCATATGAGGTATGAGATTTATGATGATGATGTATTGAGCATATGAGGTGTGATATGATGATGATGATGCATTGAGCATATGAGGTGTTATATGTACGATGATGATGCAATGAGCATATGAGGTGTGGTAACTGAGATGCACGGGCCCATAGAGGGGGTGCAACTCAGGAAGTGAACTGCACGGGCCCATAGAGGGGGTGCAGAGACCATGACGGGGGACATTCTATGCACGAGCCCAAGAGAGGGGTGTTGTGCAACCTATCGGCCAAGAGAGGACATTTAACGGTAGGGCCATCAATGCGGGGCAGATGTCTCTGCACGAGCCCAAGAGAGGGGTGTTGTGCAACCTATTGGCCAAGAGAGGGCGTTAACGGTAGGGACATCATTGGTAACAACTAAGAGGATTGATGAGGTGCGCCCATTGTGCGGAGTTCCGAATCATGATTCTTGGGATGAGTTTTGGTGTGCATGATCATAGAGTGAACCTACATTATAATTTATGATGAAATTGAAATGTGAAATGATGATATGAGTATTATTTGTTGAGTGTAGAGAATGTGTTTTCTTGATGATTTGCAAAGTGTGTCTTATAAACTTGTGATGAGATCATATATGTTGATAATAAGAGTGTGAGATGATATGATTGATGATGATTATGACTATGTGTGGGTGAGGATAGGGTAGCCTTCTGCGTGCATGTATGAGTTGTGTTCTTTTCCGCACCGTGCTTTCTGTGGTTAATTTACAGGTGATGAAGATGGCACGTCAGGTGCCGAGTATTGAAATGAAGGGGGTGTCGCTCTGATACTTGTGACATCAAGGCTTAGTAATAGGGGTTTTATTTTTATGATTTTAAGAGGAGATTATGAAAATTGTTTTAAGTGCCTTACATGGCCAAGATGGATATTTTAATGTTGACATTTGAGATTTTGATGTTTTAATTACTTTGAAAACCATTGACTTTAATTTTTATCTAAATTGAGTTGACTTTGAAACAAATGATGTTTTAATGAGAGAATGTGAACCTTTTTACCCGATGTGGTTTGTAACTTTTCCTAAATCTTTCTATTTGATGAATGTATAAGAGATTGGGGTTGAAGGGTGTCACATTAAGTGGTATCAGAGCTGGTCGGTTCATCGGCCGTGAGTTATGTGTTTGATATGCTTCTGTGGTGTTAACTTGTGATGTTGATTGAGTGAATTATATTGCGTCGATTTAACTGTTTGTTTGATTGGTCGGTTCACCGGCCTTGAGTTATGTGTTTGTTGTGTTTCCGCGGTGCTAAATTGTGATGTTGATTGAATGAGATGCATTATTGAATTTTTTTTTTTTTAGTTTTCAGTGTCCTGCAAGGTTGGTATATCTTTGATTATCTTGCTTCGAGTGATTGGGATTGGCCACCCTAATGATTTGAACCTGATAAGGGAATATGTGATGACTTGCAGAGGGAATGTTATGTCAATAACATTGCTAGAAGAAAATCTTTGCGAAAATATTTTAAGAAAGAAAATTTTAAATTGGATTTCTTGATTTGAAAAGAGTTTTGTATAATATAGATTGCATACATGCATACACTGCATTGCATCATACTGAGATGTGTATTAGAAGTCTTGTATGACATGGATGAATGATATGATTATTGAATAATGTGATTGTGATGATATTTTTATCATGATATGTGATGTGAATGATGATTGTATAATATTTTAAATTTAGGTAAGATGAGAGAAGAAAATAAATAAACAATAAATTGTTTGAATATCTAAGAATGAGGTTGTGCTTAAGTGGGGGGACTCCTAAATTAGTGAATGAGATTAGAAGTTTTCTTGGGTTGGTAGGGTATTATAGGAGATTTATAGAAGGATTTTCTAAGATAGCTTTACCTTTGACTGAGTTGACTAGGAATGTGGTTGCTTTTGTGTGGAATAGTAAGTGTGAGCTTAGTTTCCAGACCCTTAAGGAAAAGTTGACTAGTGCACCAGTGTTAGTTTTACCTGATCTTAGTAAACCTTTTGTAGTGTATTGTGATTCTTCTAAGATGGGTTTAGGTGGAGTGTTAATGCAAGAGGGTAAAGTAGTAGCTTATGCTTCTAGGCAATTGAAAATCCATGAGAGAAACTACCCTACCCATGATCTTGAGTTAGCAGCTGTGGTGTTTGTGTTAAAGATGTGGAGACATTACTTGTATGGTTCCAAATTTGAGGTTTTTAGTGACCATAAGAGCCTTAGGTATTTGTTTGATCAGAAAGAGTTGAATATGAGGCAAAGGATGTGGTTGGAATTTCTAAGGAATGATGATTTTGAATTGAGTTATCACCCTAGTAAGGCTAATGTAGTAGCAGATGCTTTAAGTAGAAAATCTCTTCATGTTAGTTCTTTGATGATTAAGGAAATGGATCTCTTGACTCAGTTTAGGGATTTGAGTTAGCTTGTGAGGTAACTTCTGATAGTTTGAAGCTAGGAATGATTCGAGTAAGTAATGATTTGTTGAGGGACATTAGAAATTCTCAATTAGAGGGACTCATTCTTGATGATTAGGCGTGAGGCTATATAAAATAGTAGTGGTGGAGAATTTGTCTTAGGTGTAGATGGAGTAGTAAGATTTGTTTTAGGACCATACGTAGTACAACAAACCACAGATAAGGTTGAGTTAATTTAGGAGAAGTTGAGGGAGTCTTTTCAAGAGTTGATCATCTCAGCAAAATTCGAGGACAAATTTTCTTTCAGGAGGGGAGAAATGTAACATCCTAAAATTTGTAGGACAAATAAAATAAAATAAAATGAAGGAATAATAGTAATATTATCTTTTATTATGAAAAATAATAATTAAATTAAAAAGGGGATGGGTGAGTTGGAGTAGGCCCAGCCCAATTAGATGTTTATATAAGGGAAGGGTTACATATTTCACCCCATTAGTTTTAAAACATCAGATAACCAAACCCTAGGGGAGGAGAGAAGCGACTACACAAGGAGAAGGTGTTGCAAGGTAGATCATCAAGGGAGGTCAGCCATTCATTGTCGATCGTTGTCTCTAAGGTACGGGGGAAATGGTGTTGCTTATGCGTGTATGTTGGGGTGCTTGGGTAGTGAGGGAAACCATAAGACCCTCTAAGACTTTTAAATTCAAATTTGTTATGTGCATCATGTGTTGTATGATGAAAATCTGTTTGCTTTGATGTTTAAACGTGATAATCTTGATGAATCTTGAAGAATTGGGTGATGGTAGCGAGAATAGCGAAAAGGGATAAATAAGGGTTGATTGATGAGGAACCATAATGGATTAGATGTGTTAATTTGTACTAAAAACTAATGTTTTCATTGAATTTGTTCAGTAAAAACGTGTAGGATTGAAGTATTAACAATGAGGATTGATTAGGGGTTGAAGAAAATGGTTTAAAAGGGGTAAAAATCGCAAGAACAGCATTCTCGAGTCGCCGGTAATCGATTACACAGCAGTCCATAATCGATTATGGGGTTTTCTGGGCAGCGTTGAGTGAGTTTGGGATGATGGTAATCGATTACAAGGTGTCTGTAATCGATTACCAGAGAGTTGAGTTGTTGGTAATCGATTACAGATGTGTGGTAATCGATTACCAGGTTTTGACAGCTTTCTCGCCTGGAAAAGAATGTGTCGGTTAAGGGTGCAAATGAGCTCGGAATACTATCATATAGCATATCAAACGGAAGCCCCGGATCTTAACTTTCTAATAGAAGTGGAATTATATTCATTGGACACCTAAAACTCTAGATATTTCCAAATTAGTGCACCAAGGTCATTAAGCTTAAAACTTGAAGATTCCAAAATTGAGTAACGGTCTCTGGTAATCGATTACAGTCGTGTGGTAATCGATTACTAGGCCAAAAATGAGTATGAGAGTGTTGTTTAAGTGGTGTTGTGATCCTTTAATTATTTGTTGATAATTATGTGAATTATTTGTGGAATTGATAGATTAATTAGATGTTTATAGTGTATTGATTGTGGTATGAATATGATAATATGAATATCCCATGTGATGTTAGATGTTTATAATATTGTGATGTATGATGATGATGTAATGAGCATATGAGGTATGAGATTTATGATGATGATGTATTGAGCATATGAGGTGTGATATGATGATGATGCATTGAGCATATGAGGTGTGATATGTATGATGATGATGCATTGAGCATATGAGGTGTGATATGTACGGTGATTATGCATTGAGCATATGAGGTGTGGTAACTGAGACGCACGGGCCCATAGAGGGGGTGCAACTCAGGAAGTGAACTGCACAGGCCCATAGAGGGGATGCAGAGACCATGATAGGGGACATTCTATGCACGAGCCCAAGAGAGGGTTGTTGTGCAACCTATCGGCCAAGAGAGGGCATTTAATGGTAGGGCCATCATTAAGGGGCGAATGTCTCTACACGAGCCCAAGAGAGGGGTGTTGTGCAACCTATTGGCCAAGAGAGGGCGTTAACGGTAGGGCCATCATTGGTAACAACTAAGAGGATTGATGAGGTGCGCCCATTGTGCGGAGTTTCGAATCATGATTCTTGGGATGAGTTTTGGTGTGCATGATCATAGAATGAACCTACATTATAATTTATGATGGAATTGAAATGTGAAATGATGATATGAGTATTATTTGTTGAGTGTAGAGAATGTGTTTTCTTGATGATTTGCAAAGTGTGTCTTATAAACTTGTGATGAGATCATATATGTTGATAATAAGAGTGTGAGATGATATGATTGATGATGATTATGACTATGTATGGATGAGGATAGGGTAGCCTTCTGCGTGCATGTATGAGTTCTGTTCTTTTCCTCACTGTGCTTTCTGTGGTTAATTTACAGGTGATGAAGATGGCACGTCAGGTGCCGAGTATTGAAATGAAGGGGTGTCGCTCTGATACTTGTGACATCAAGGCTTAGTAATAGGGGTTTTATTTTTATGATTTTAAGAGGAGATTATGAAAATTGTTTTAAGTGCCTTACATGGCCAAGATGGATATTTTAATGTTGACATTTGAGATTTTGATGTTTTAATTACTTTGAAAACCATTGACTTTAATTTTTATCTAAATTGAGTTGACTTTGAAACAAATGATGTTTTAATGAGAGAATGTGAACCTTTTTACCTGATGTGGTTTGTAACTTTTCCTAAATCTTTCTATTTGATGAATGTATAAGAGATTGGGATAGAAGGGTGTCACAATTAATGCTCAAGACACTTCACTATTACTGCCCAGGACCTCCACCTAGGGGTGGAAATAGGGTAGGTTGGGCCAAATTATATAAGACATGAATATGCCCTACTTCCTATACCAAACCAAGCATGATCTATTTTTCTGATATAGGTTTTATTTTATGGCCTAACATAACCTTTTTAAAAGTCTAGATTAGCTTGAAAGTTTGTTCAATGGCCTATTTTGTAATAAAGATATTTAAATAGACGATAATCTTATCTTTAAATAGCCTTCTAGGCTCCAATCTTTTATGTAGCAGTAGGATAATATGCTCACATATTTAAATAAGGCAATGAGGATATGATTGTAAGACAATATAACAAAAAAATATGATAATAATAATAATAACAATAATAAAAATATCATTACAGTATTTCGTATGATCTAAAGTTTGGCCTTTATAGCTAAATAGGCTTTTATAAATGTTTGATGTTTTATTTAGTAAATTGGTCTAGTTTGATATGGATTAGACTATAGGCCGCAACTTGATTAATTATTTTCACCCCTACCTTCACCACCATCATGCGGCCCATCACTTTTCATTGTCACCCAATATCCTCCACCATGTTATTACCCAACACCCTCTACCATTAACTATGATGGACCATCAAAATGGATGAATGAAAAGATTGCATTAGTCAAAACAAATAATTGAAGTCTCAAAATGTAACTAACTTTGATAATAGAAACAACTAAATTTTAAATTAAATTTATGATATCTATAATTAAAAAGTAAAAAAAAATTAAAAGCTAATTTTCATAATGTTACATATATCTTTATATATCAAAAGAATGTTGTCTTGGACTTCCATTTTCCCGCTCTTTTTAATGGCATTTTTGTGAATACTCTTAAAACTTTCTTTGGTTACTGTGTCACTTATAACAATTACACTTTTAGCTTTTAATCACTTCAAATCCGTACTTCAAACCACAAGAATCATTCACAGTTTTAATTTTATTTCTTTTCACATCTGGATATACGTGTTGTAACATCCCAAAATTTAGAAATTTAGAATATAATTTAAATACGTATAATTATATTTCGATGACGTTAGCGGTAGAAAATAAAAGTTACATAATAAATAATAGTAAATATTAATATAACTGTATTAATGAGATAATAATAATATAAAATTATAAATAGTAGGAGACACGTCATATTATTAGGATCTTACTCAAATATGTTTATATTGAATATAATAATAATAATAATATTATTAAGAGATAAATCATAAGATTGCAATTAACATTAATTGTTATAAATATAGTAATTGTTATATTAATATAATAATACCAGAATTAATAAGGACAATCTTAGGAGAGAGATATGGTTAGTGTTTTAAATTAAGATAAGGTTTTAAAATAGGAATACTGAGATCACAAGGATTAAGGGTAAGAATCAATACAAATTTAGGATAAGATTTAATTATAAGATTTGAATTTAAATTTGAATATAGACAGATAAGGACTCTATAATATCCTAATAATTCCTAATAAATAAACAAAATAAAATAAGACTTATAAAGAAAATAATAATAATATCATTATATTATTATGTTTCAGAAAAAGATATTATTTAATTAAAAAGGGTAATGGGTGGGTAGGAGTAGGCCCAACTCAGTTAGATATTTAAATAGGGGAGGGTTATCTATTTCACCCGATTAGCTTTAAAACGTGAGATAACCAAACCTTAGGGAGGCAAGAAGCAACCTCACAAGGAGGAGGTGTAGTAGAATAGATCATCAAGAGAGTGGAGTGTTGATATTTTTTTTCTAATCGTCAACTCTAAGGTACGGTGGGGGAGATGGTGCTGCTTGTATGTGCATGTGGAAGTACTTGGGTAGTGAGGGCAACCATAAGACCCTCTAAGACTTTAAATTCGAAATTGATATATGTGTATTGAGTATTGTATGATGAGAATCTGTCGTTTGATAATTAAATGTATTGTTCTTGATGAGCCTTGATTGAATTGAAGAGGGGTAGCGAGAATAGCGAAAAGGGGCAAATAAGGGTTTGATGATTTGGAATTTTGATGGAATAACTGTATAATCTGTGTAAAGATTGGTGTTTTTACTGAGTTTAGTTGATATAAACATATATGATTAAAGTATAAACAATGAGGATTGAGTAGGGATTGAAGAAAAGGGTTCAAAAGGGGCAAAAACGCAGTACAGTCGCGTTCTGCGACACTTGCGCTGCAGCGCAAAGTGAAGCGTGACCCTCTGGAATCTGCACTGCAACTTGCACTGCAGCGCAAGGTGAAGCGCAGATCACAGATTTCTGTATTGATGTAATTTTGATGAGTTCTTTTCAGGTTGAGGATGGTCTTCCTTAACACATGGAATTGAGATTAATATGTATTTAATATAAGTGTTATTTTGTGGAATTGATGATATTAAGTTGAAAGTTTAAAGTGTGTTGATTGTGGTATGAATATGATGATATGAATATCCCATGTGATGTTAGATGCTTATAATATGGGGATGTATGATGATGATGTAATGAGTATATGAGGTGTGTATATATGATGATATACTGAGGCATTGAGTTATGATGTATGTTATGATGATGATGATATATTGATGAATTGAGCATACAATGTGTGTTATGATGATGATGATTGATGATACTTGATTATGTTTATGATGATATATGATGAGGATGATTGATGATGATTTTATGATGATAATGATGATGATGACGATGATGATGTACTTAATATTATGATGTTGATTATATCTTGAGCATATGAGTTGTTGTACTTGAGATACACAAGCCCAGTGAGGGGTGGGGTGTAGCTCAGGGAGGTGATTGTACTTGAGATACACAAGCCCAGTGAGGGGTGGGGTGTAACTCAAGGAGGTGATTGTACTTGAGATACACAAGCCCAGTGAGGGGTGGGGTGTAGCTCAGGGAGGTGATTGTACTTGAGATACACAAGCCCAGTGAGGGGTGGAGTGTAACTCAGGGAGGTGATTCTACTCGAGATGCACAAGCCTAGAGAGGGGTGAAGTGCAACTCGGGGAGGTGAACTGTTTTGGGTGTGCATGATGATAGATGAACATGCAATGTATTTAATGATGATGTTGATGATGTTTTGGTGTGCATCATGATAGATGAACATGCAATGTATTTCATGATGATGATTGATGATGTTTGGGTGTGCATGATGATTGATGAACATGCAATATGATTAATGATGTTGTTAAATTATATTATGATGTTATGAGAATTATTGATGAGATGAGTATTAAGTATTGAGGATGTGCTTGATGATTTACAAAGTGTGATTCATATAATTGTGATGAGATATGATGTTTGATAATAAAGGTGTAAGATGTTATGTGTATATTATTACTTGATGAGTATGATGAAAATATGTTGGTGGGGATAGGGTAGTCTCCTATGTGTATGTATGAGTTGGTATTCTTTTCCTCACCGTTACATTGTGGTTAATTTTACAGGTGATGATGATGACACGATTGGTGTCAAGGATTTATTGAAGGGAAAGTCGCTCTGATACTTGTGACATCAGGGCATATTATTGGGGTTTATGTTTTCTATTTAGAAAGAAATTTTATAAGCTGTTTTAAGTGCCTTGCATGGCCAGTAGGATATTTTGATGTTAATACTTGAGATTCCGCTGCTTTAAGTATTTTGAAAACCTTTGATTTCTATTTCTATTTTAAGTTAGTTGACTTTGAAATAAATGACGTTTTATACGATGAGAAATGTGAACCTTTTTACCCGTGTGGGACGTTACCTTTCATATATTTCGATTTATTTAATGTATAAGAGTTTGGGGTAGAAGGGTGTCACACGTGTTCACAGTGCGTGTTTTTTATTCAATACGAATTAAGGATCATTCACAGTTTTAAAAAGTTAATGATTACAAATTTTAAAATTTTTTTATTAAATATATTGACATGCGGACTTCAAATTGTGTGTGTACAGTTGTTTGGACTTCAAATGCGGACTTCAAATTGCTATGTTACCTTTTTTCTTTTAACATGAGGACTTCAAATTGTGTGGAGTCTGATTGTTTTTTAATATTATTAATTATTAATAATATTAATAATAAAATTTGAAGATTCCTAGTATCATTTTAACCATATACAAAACCCCTTCCCCTTCCACTTCCACTTCCACTCTGATTTATTTCAATAGAACTGCTCTCTCTTAGTATTCCAGTGAGAAGTCATTATGATCATCTATTTTCAATGCATCAATTGCAGGTTTTCAATGGGATTTCATGTCAAATACATCTTCTCGTGTTTAAGGCTATTGCCTTTTCAAGAATTAACCTTTCAAGCTTCCAGACTCATCCTTTTTACTCTCTCTCACTCTCTGATCTTCCCATTTCAAATTTTGAAAACCAAAGCTACCTTCAAAATCCTTCAACCAATTTCATTTCCCTATTTAATACACCTCTCTTCTAAACTCGATCAACCGTCAGTGCATCATCTTCGCTTGGGTAACTGTTATTTTCCTCTTCTTTTTTCTCCTCACCCAAAACGTGAGTCTTCTTTCCTCTTCTTTCTTTCTCGGTCAACTGACTACTTTCCATCTGTATGTAGGTGATTGTGGAATGTTTAAGATTTTCTGGACATCGGCTTTGAAGGCGTGGTTTTTCTGTTTGTGCACTCTATTTCTAAAGCTTTCATTTTTTCCTTTGCATGTCAATGTGGCATTTTCCTCTTCCTTTTCTTTGAAGTTTACGGTTTTAAGCTTTCATGGAGTTGCTTCGTTTGGATCTGCTGATTATTTTCAGATTATTTTTTGGAGTAAAATAATTTTCTATTTTTGCTATTTTCCCCTTCATTTTCTACTAGATTTTTTCCCCTAAAAAAAATATTATGGTCTCACTATTTTCTGATTATTTTTGGAGTAAGATCTAAATTGATTAAATATGATAATTTTTTATTTTTGGATTCGTTTGGTGTTGGTGGAGATGCCCATGTGAATAAACGAAAACCAGAAAAGTATGTGTTAGGTATTTCTGATACTTTTCCTCTGTCTAAAGTTTAACTCAGTTTTGGTCAATAGTTGGATTTAATTTGCACTGATTGTTGTACTGTGTGCTTGGAAACTTTTCCAATTCTCGGTGGATGTGTGTTAAATATCAGCACCTGGAGTGCTTCTTAACTTGCTGCTGTGTTAGCTTTATTCCGGTTTGCTGCTGGTACATCTGTATGGATTGAACGTCTACCTGCTGCGCATGTGTTTATTCTTGGGTGCATGCAGTTGCTGTTTTGTCTTTTGTATTTATTCTTAGGTTCTTGCAGCTGCTATTTTGTTATTTGTATTTGTATTTACTTGGCAAATTGACAATTGGAAGTACTTTTGGTGGCTATTTTGGTTGCGCTTCATTTGGTGACTCTAATTTAAGTTGGTGGCTTATTTCTTGGTTGTGGAAACATTTATTGGTTCTACAATTGGCCCTGCTGCAGGGTTTTAAATTCTTTTGCTTATCAATTCAATGACGCATTTTCTCCTTCCTCTTCTTTGAAGTATATGATTTTAAGCTTTCTTGCATGTCAATGTTCTGATTAATTTTTGGAGTAAAATAATTTTCTGGTTTTGCTTTTTTCCCCTTCCTTTTCTGCTGAGTTGTTGTTTACTGTTTGCTTCCTGATTATTTGCTATTTTTCTGATTAGCTGAATTTACGTTAATTGATTAGAAGGGACGGTTGAAAGTTCTTAACAGTTCTCCAAACAAAATCCAATTGGGAAAAGTATGTGTTTTACTCTATCCTTAGTAAGACAAAGAACATAAAGATTTACTTTCAAACTTTTTTGCATAATTTTTCTCATTGGTTTGCCATTCATTTAAAATTAATTTCTTAATTATGTTTTAGTGTTTACTGATAAGGCTGGATCCTCGAAAGAAAATGGGGAGGTTGATCGTTTTGTAGCTAAGTTGAACCCTGATGAGGTATTTTAAAATTTTTACTATCATTTTTGTATATATATAGTTAATTATTCAAGATGGGATTGTTTAATGAATTTATTTTTTTTTCGTATCTATTAATAGGGTATGATGTTTATAGAGAATTCATTTTGGTTGAAGTTTCGTTCTGAAATTAATCATCGCAAAGTTATCCTAAGGGACCCTGCTAGCTTTACTTTTAATGTTTCTATAAGTTGCAATGGGTATAATAGGACTGGATTTATTAATGGAGTTGAAAACATCATTAGGCGCTATAACTTGGTTGAGAGTTACTGGGTGTTATTTACATATAAAGGGAACAATGAGTTTGACATTAGATTAGTGAAGGGAACATTGAAGGTCAATTATCCTAGGGTGGAAAGGGATGAAGATGTTGATGTCCATCCTGTGGAGTATGAGGAGGACCCTGAGGAGCCCCTATTTTTGTGGGAAGTTACTTTGACCAAACGCTTTGGTTAGTATTTTTATTTAGATTATAAGGTTGGTTTTCAAAATTATAGATTTGTTATTCCCTACAACTAAACCTATTCAAACTAAAATGTTGCAGCTCATACCTGCTAGGATTGTGAGGGACATGTTGGACAAGAATCAGGATGTTGTGCCTGCTATAGATGAGGGTGGTAAATTGGTTCCATGCAAGTTGCTGAAGCCTAAAAGACGACCAAGTGAGCGGTACCTATCTGGTGGATGGTATGAGTTTATTCGGGGAAAGAAATTAAAGGTTGGGGATAAGATTAGATTTTACTCAGATGATAGTATGGAAACTATGTCTGCGGTTGTAGATCGCATTTGACTTGATGTTTGAAAAAAAAATTGCAGTTCTAAGTATTTAGGATGTTGGTTTTTAAGTTTCATGTTTTCATGGTCTATGATTCCAAACAATGAGGAAGATTTCTATGTTTATGTTATTTACAAATACTTGGGATATGATGGTATTATGATGGTATAATGATTTGATTTTCTGTTCATTAGAAGTATCTTGCTATAGTTATCTTCTTGCATATTTTCCCATTACTTATTTACATTTTTATATGTAGTCGTATATACAATTGAGTTTCAAAAGCGTGGATTACCTCATGCACACATTCTTATATGGCTGCAACCAAACTGTAGATATCCAGTGCCTCGTGATATTGACAAGATAATATCAGTTGAGATTCTTGATAAGACTACAGATCCTGAATTGTTTGAAATTGTCCAATCTCTAATGATCCACAGTCCATGTGGAGGTCAAATTAAAAAATTTCCATGCATGGTAAATGGTAAGTGTACAAAGTATTTCCCAAAGAAAATTTGTGAAAAAACTACTATTGATCCAGAAGGATATCCTGTTTATAGAAGAAGAGATAATGGCAGGGTAATTATGAAGGGTGATATTGCAATAGACAACAGATATGTGGTTCCATATAATAGGCATTTATTGCTAAAATACAAGGCTCATATAAATGTTGAGTGGTGCAATTAATCTTGGTCCATCAAATATCTCTTCAAATATGTGAACAAAGGCCATGACCCGTGTCACTGCCAGCTTTTATCATAGCCCAAGCAATAAGGAAGCTTCTCAATGTGTTGATGAAATTAAATTTATTATGAATATAGGTATTTGTCATCTTGTGAAGTTGTATGGAGGATATTTGCTTTTGATATACATTATAGGGAACCTTTAGTTGAAAGATTGTCATTTCATTTTCCAGAAGAGCAATCTGTTGTGTTTCGTGATGATGAATCAATTGATAACGTCTTGAATAATCCTTCTGTTCATCATTCTAAATCTCTTGCTTGGATGGATGCAAATAGTAAATATCCAGAAGCGAGGAATCTCAAATATGCTGAATTTCCAACAAAGTTTGTTTGGAAACAACAAGATCGTGAATGGCGTCCAAGGAAGCAAGGATTTTCTATTGGGAGGTTATTTTTTGTTCCTCCAGACAGCGAAGAGGTTTATTATTTGAGAATGTTACTCAATATAGTTAAGGGCCCCAATCCATATACTGCAATAAGAACTGTGAACAATGTGATCTATCCAACATTTAAGGATGCTTGCTATGCATTAGGATTGTTGGATGATGATAAAGAGTACATTGATGCTATAATTGAGGCATCAACTTGGGGTACTGCTACATATCTAAGAAGACTTTTTGCAACATTATTATTGTCAAATCAACTTTCAAGACCAGAATTTTTTTGGGACAAAACTTGGAAATATTTGAGTGACGACATTTTGCATCGTCAGAGGCTTATTATGCAACATAAAGGTTAGACTTATTACATAGTTAATTTTTTTTTACTAAATTTTTTATCATTATATACTATTTAATTCTTAATGTTTTTAATTATAGATTTGCTTTTGGATGACAAAGATTTAAAGAATTTTACCCTTGCTGAAATAGAAAAGGTGTTACAGAGTAATAATAGGAGTTTGACATATTTCTCAACAATGCCTCATCCTGATATGTCAGTTGTTTCAACAAGTATGAACAGGTTGATTTATGATGGGCTTAATTTTGATAGGCAAAGGTTGGCTCAAGAACATAAGCAATTGGTGTCATTAATGACTTCTGAACAAAAGGCTATATATGACAAGATAATGATGAGGATATCTCAGAATGTTGGTGGACTATTCTTTCTTTATGGATATGGTGGCACTGGTAAGACATTTCTTTGGAGGACTATATCAGCGGCTATAAGGTCTAAGGGTGAAATTGTTTTAACTGTTGCAACAAGTGGAATAGCTGCATTGTTAATTCCTGGGGGCAGAACAACTCATTCTAGATTTTCCATCCCAATAAATGTGGATGAGGACTCTGTTAGAACCACAGGAAACACTAGAAGGGGGGGTTGAATAGTGTTTTAAACTTTTTGATAGTTTTTGGAAATCTTTAATTTAAAACATGAATATGGGCACCGTTAAAAATAAGTCTTAAGATCAGAGATAGTTGAAACATGTGGAAGATAAGAAAAACAATGTTTCTTCTAAAGCTTAAGATTGTTTTAAACAGAGGCTTCTCAAAGTATCTTCTGAAGATTAATACAAAGAGTATTTTCAGAACAGTTTCTGAAATACTTCAGATGACTAGAGGTTGTCTGAAGTCTGTTCCTGATTTTTGAACTGATCTCTTTCAGACTCACTTCTGAGAATTTATTTCAGAAGTTCTTCAAGGAACATTCTCTGTAAAGCTTCAAATGATATAAGAGATATCTCATGTTTTGTTCATATGAAAGATCATTTTATTGAAATAGTTGTGTTAAGTTTATTATAGAAAATACTTTTCAAATTCCAACTTAAATATGAAAACTGGAAATAAAGAGATTAAACAAAAAGAACTTAGGCATAGAGATTTCAGACAGGCATTTAAGTGGCTGTCTGAAGTTTTCAGACGGCTTGTAAAAACTAATTTTAAAAGATGTTTTGTGTCTTTATAAAATATCAGATTAATTATTCTGACCCCTTGATTAGTATAAAAAGAATTTATAAGAGATAAGGGTAAGAAAACTTAGCCAAGGAATTTATCCTGGTTCACTCACTACCACTGTGAGCTACGTCCAGTCCCAATGGCAAACAACCACTGGATTTCCACTATATGAATATTCAGATTACAAACTTGTATATGAGTACAGTCTCTCCAGACACAACGAGTACAGTCTCTCCAGACATAACGAGTACAGTCTCTCCAGACACCACGAGTACAGTCTCTCCAGACACCACAAGTATTCTTTTCTATCAAGCCTCTTCAGGCTCTACCACAAGTATTCTTTTCTATCAAGCCTCTCCAGGCTCTACCACGAGTATTCTTTTCTATCAAGCCTCTCCAGGCTCTACCACGAGTATTCTTTCTTCCACCAAGCCTCTCCAGGCTCTCAGACACTTATCCAAGTGTAGAGTATTCTTTCTTCCACCAAGCCTCTCCAGGCTCTCAGACACTTATCCAAGTGTAGAGTATTCTTTCTTCCGCCAAGCCTCTCCAGGCTCTCAGACACATAAAGTGTTTACAAATTAAACTAAGTTTAAGTTTCCACGAAACATAAACTTAATCTTTTCCTGTACTAGAGGTTAACTGAGTACTACTCAGGATACAATGGATAAATCTAAGTACAAGGGTAAGACAGTGATACAAGCATATATGTTTAAGTACAATCCCTGTCTCTGATATGAGGCATAACATCCTCTGAGAATTGGCTAGGTAGATACTGACTTTAAGCTCCAGCCTTGTTCTCTAGCCATTGGTTTCCATGGGTTACATTCTCACCCGTATCATTGAAAAAAAAACCAAGGCATACATGCAGCTTCAAACCATTCTTGGTTCATATGAGATTAAGCACAGCCTGGTAGGTTGATCAACTGAACAACTGCTATTTTGACTAGCATAGTTGATTCAAGTAAGTATGGTCAACACCGATAGGATTTTTCTGATGCATCTTGATCAACTGATTGAACCAAGTGAATGAGTTCAACGTCTTCAAATTCTTCCTTGAGGCTATTTATATGTTCTGTTGGAATATAGTCGTTTGAAGATGATTCATGATACCGTTGAGATGTTGATGATGTGGCTCATATAGCCGTTATGTAATAGTGTCTCAACCGGTTGCTTCTTCTTTAGCAGTTATGTGTTCAGACAGTCTTGTTCTGACACTTCTGTAGATGAGCTCTTTTAGAGAGATTTTCTTGATATTATTTTGCATGTTCTCTCTCTTGATATCCTTTTACTTTTCTTCAGCTAACTTCTGATTTTCTCTGCTTTTCTTAGGAGTGTATATGAGGAGGTATCCGTTGGATTTGTCCTCTTGCTTATTTTGTATATGCTCCTTTTCTGTTTGCTTCCTGACACCATTTCTCCTTTCTTCTTTGAGTGAGGTGTCTTTTTCAATGGTTGTTTCTTGCAGATGATAAAATATGTTTGAATTAAAATATGTTATTCAAACATTTCTCTTTGTTGCTTCTGCTTAGTCTCCTGAGCTTTTCGTGTGCTTTCTTTTGGATTGGTGATGATGATATTTCCGTTGTGATACCACCCTTTAGAGAAAGCATTGAATGCTATTCAATCCATCGTGAGACACGCTTCTGGGTGTCTTCACAATTCTGACAGAGTACAACGTTGGTGCTGCTATAAAGCTGCCATCGTTGTTGCTGCAATTTCTGCGTTGCAGAGATTTCCTCAGTGGTGTATGAAATTCAAAATCACCAGGAAAGGTCTCTGTGTTCCT
This sequence comes from Sesbania bispinosa, assembly GCA_026901365.1. Lineage (NCBI taxonomy): Eukaryota > Viridiplantae > Streptophyta > Magnoliopsida > Fabales > Fabaceae > Sesbania > Sesbania bispinosa. The sequence goes on from QLOH01000832.1 coordinate 237,172, forward strand.
TGCCATAAACGTGTTTGAAAAGGTACGTGCAGCAGAGGTTCAGAAAAGTCTTCACAAACTTCAGCAGAGGGTGCCACGTCATAAGTGAGACTTCAGACAACACTGATACTTCAGACGGGTTGAACTACTTCAGACAGCTCCAAATCTTCAGATGAGTTCTGCTTCTTCAGACAGTTTCGTTGCTTCGGAAAGCTTCCTTGCTTCAGACAGCTTCTTTTCTTCAGACTGCTTTATGTTGTCTTCATATGGTCTTCACGTCTTCAGACGGTTTGCGCACTTCAGACGAGTTGCATTCTTCAGACAGCTCCTTTATATTTGATCCTGCATTTGTTCTTCTGATCCTAATCTTCTGATTCTGATAAATATTTCATCTTGAAACACAATCAACAAACCAATACCTTTCTCAGTAGAATCTGTTTATATGATCTTATTTGTTAATCATTAAAACTAAAGGATCTTAAGTCTTTGAGTCAAGTTTGAATGCTCAAACTGATTAATAGACTTCACAGACTCTACTTGCAACATTAAACAAGGATGTCTTTTAGCTGAGCTCATAATTAAAGTTAAATTGATAATATGGGATGAAGCTCCAATGGCTCATAAACATTGTTTTGAAGCAGTTGACCGGACTTTCAAAGATATTATGCGATTTAGTAATGCTAATAGTTTGGATCTCCCATTTGGAGGCAAGGTTGTAACTTTAGGAGGTGACTTCAGACAAATTTTACCTGTAATTCCTAAAGGGGCGAGACAAGACGTTGTTCGTGCTAGCATTAATGCTTCATATCTCTGGAAATATTGTGAAGTTTTGACTTTGACTAAAAATATGAGACTTCAAAGTGCCTCTTTTGATTCATATGCAACTGCAATAAAAAGATTTTCTGATTGGGTTTTAAGCATTGGTGATGGAACAATTGGTGAAGAAGTTGGTGAAGAAATGTACATTGAATTTCCTGAAGATTTGGTAATAAAGTGTACAGGTGACTCTCTTTCTTCAGTTGTTGATAGTACTTATCCTTCATTGTTGCAAAACATGAGTGATGCTACTTTTTTCCAACATAGAGCTATATTGGCACCAACAAATGACATAGTTGATAAGTTAAATGATTATATGTTGTCATTGATTCCTGGGGAATTAAAATCTTATTTTAGTTCAGACAACACCTGCTCTGCTGAAGGAAAATCAGATAATCCAGATGATGTTCATACTGTTGAGTTCCTTAACACCATTACTGCTTCAGGACTTCCAAATCATGAGGTCAAACTAAAAATCGGTGTTCCTATTATGTTGTTGAGAAACATAGATCAATCTTCAGGATTGTGTAGTGGAACTCGACTTATAATAACTCAGATGGGTTCATCTGTTTTGGAAGCAAAAGTTATATCCGGCAACAATGTTGGTCAAAAGGTTTTCATTCCTAGGCTGACTTTAATTCCTTCTGATAAGAGAATACCTTTCAAGTTCCAACGCAGACAATTTCCAATTGCGGTTTCTTTCGCAATGACAATCAGTAAAAGTCAGGGACAATCATTGAAGCATGTTGGCATTTACCTTCCACAGCCAGTCTTCTCACATGGACAATTATATGTTGCTATATCTCGAGTTACATCACGTAGTTGGTTTGAGAATATTTATTTTTTATGATGAAGGAAATGATTCAACAACTACTTCAAATGTTGTTTATAAAGAAGTTTTCCAGAATTTATAGTAGGTATGATGCTTATAATTTATAAAACGACATAATAATTGTAGAGTATATCCATTATATTGATTTATGTATAATTTTCACAGGAGTTTCGTTACCTTCAATTTTGATCCATGCAACTATTCAACCTTCATGAATTTATTGAAGAAGGTACATTCTTAATATAGTCAGGAATATATCTGATCTTTTGGCTAAATATAATTATAATGGACTTTTTTTTATAGGTCTGCGGAATAACTTACCTACTGTCATTTTTTTTTTCAATTGTGTATTCTATTAATATATGTACATGTATTGAATATGATAGTTACAATTTTTTATTGTATTTATTATTACTTAATAGTTGCATTTTTTGCTAATAATTTAGTATTATGTCTAACTACACAAACTAAAAAAAAATATTTTTTTCATTTAATTTTTAGTTTTTTTTATGTTTAGACATAAATATTGTTTTTACAAATTAATTTTATTAATAGGACTCCACACCCCGTGCATCGCACGAGTACCCTACTATTTTCCAATAAAAAGATAATGTTATCATTTTCATACAATTTACATCATATTCTACTATTATTTTGATCACATCAAATACAAGATAAAATAACGTAATACCGGCTAATGAATGTGCATCAAACATTTAATAAAATAAAAGTTTATTACTATCCTACTTCTATATTCTTGTCTTACCTTATCCTATTCTAACTATTATATGGATATTTAAAACACCAAGATTTTCCTATACTTACTCCTTAATTTATAATTTTACATATTGTATTTGCGCAATTCCAATTTATAAGATCAAATGAAATAGAATAAAAATTGAATTAAAGTAATTAATTTTTTTATTTATTATTATTATTATCATTATTGTTATCACGATTATTTAAAACGGTCTATGATGGTGGTGCAAATTGCAATGCATGCCATTTGTTAAACGTTTTAAAATGAGTATAAATTAACATATAAATTTTTGGATTCAATGGATATTCATCATTACTGTAAAAAAAAAAAATACACTCACCTAATAATATGATATATCATTTATTATGTTAAATAATACATAAAATCTCATATTTATTGGATAATGTGATAATACATCATTAAATAACAATAACTTTTTTAATTTAATAATTATATATTGTTAGTGTAAAAAAGTTTTATGCCGGTTTAGGGTATACAGTCATTCAATAATGTCTTTCTATTTTATTTAATGAATTCATTAACCCACGATATGTCATATTTATGAATGATGCGGTCATTAGATGACTATAAACCTTTTTTTCCCATTATTTGACAGTAGTAATTAAACTCTTTCAACTAGTGGTAAATATCAATTAAACTCTAAGAACATATTTGATTTAGTGTTGAAAGATAATAAACTCATGTTTCTAACGCTAAAAATAGTTGCGTGGGAGAATTCAAATTTAAGTTTAATCAGTTTCAACGTCAAATCAATCACACTATTTTTTTTCTAATTTTAATATATGCATTGTCAATGTGAAAGTTTTACAATGTCATACAATGATATATCACCATATCATATATTGACTTAATAACACAAGAAGTGTCACATTCATTAAATGATTAAAATGATAACACATTATTGGATGACAACATAAATTTTTTAAAAATGATAATACAAACCAATTCAACTCATTTTAAAGTATAAACGGTTAAAAACTAACATTTTAGTTATGCTGAAAAATATAAAACAAAAGAACATAAAACAGAACTAAGTCATTACATCTGTTATGTCCTGCGCACTACCTAAAAGGCTAAAACTCGAATCTGGGACGTTATTCTATCAGGCTGACAGATTGACAGGTCCCTTTATTTTTGTGTACAAAGCTCCTTATTAGTATGAGACAGAGATACAACTTATACCCAACCAAATAGCCAAAGATTGATGCTTATTTTTCCATTTTCAATCCTTTTGGCTGGATTAGGTTCAATCAAGCCAAGATCTATTCACAAAATATTATCAATATGAGCTACACATGATGAAAACTACCACACACGTTTCTCGGGGGCACCATCAAGGCAATTTGAATGGCCATGGACTTCACCAAAGATACTGCTGTCATGAAGAAAAATAGGTAAAATATCACCAAAAAAAAAAAAAAGTACTTCGTTCTCAATTAAATCAAAAAGAAAGAAAACGCATTGCTTGCCAAAAGAACAGCCAAGCATGAAATCTGTATGAAGGTCATTAATCTGTTTTTCGTTTCACACTTGAAACTTCAGATACAACAATAAAAAAATAACTTTTCTCACTGAGATAACAACATGAATAAAAGCAAGTCACCATTGTACTTAAAACAAAAATCAGATCAAAATCTTTTTTAATGCTTTTACTTGATGTTTTCTTTGATCAAGATCTCTGTTTTTCAGAATAGTCTTCTTTTGATCAACACTTCTATGCTGACAAAACACTCTAACCAAGACTATGATTTTTTCCTCAATAAGTACTACACCAGCTTTCATTTATTCCTTATCCTATCCAACACTATCATACAAATACCCCCCTCCCCCACGTGCAAAAGAGATGTGACTTAAAATTAGGCTAATGACCAAGAAAAATAAAGACACTAACTATGCCGACTAGGCCATATTCATTAATTTCAAAACAATTCAACACCCAATCTATCACATTATATGAACTGGAAATGATTATCCAAGCTCAACAGATTGCCAACAAATCACACAAGTAAAGAAGTGTGTGCATCACTGATATCTCTCAAATGAGGAATGCTAACAACACACTCTTTATAATTGACCTATTTTCTAAAAGTTAACACTTTTTTTAAAAATGTGATCAATGTAGGAGGCAAGTGTGTTGACTTTATATAAAATTGACCAAATATAAGAGTGTGTTGCCAACATTTCTCAAGGTGCCTCACCTCACTGAGAAAAAACATATGGAATATGGAAGTCTTTCCTCAAGTCTTAGTACATCAAGCAAGGCAATGCATAAAATCATGGGCAAACACCCATAGGCCAAGGAAAGCACTAAATAAAATTACAGAAAATTATGGGTATCCATTCCAGTAAGATATCTAAAATTTTTGGTTTTACACTTTAAAACTACAAACAGAACAAAACTATAAACTCAACTTCAGGAAATCACCTGATATATACATCCTAAATAATGAAAAATAAAACCGGATGTAGGAGAGGAAAAAAGTAACCAGAATATACATGCACTTTTGTACAAAAGACCAACTTGAGCAAGAAAAGAGGAAATAAAAATAACACAACACTCAGTCTAGTTTAGTCTAGTTTGTTAGCATCTATGGCTACTCCCAGCATTTATCTACTTATTTGGTACTCTCATTTCTATGTGTTTATCAATCTCTAGAAGAAACCCAGAGTTGATGGAAGCTATCTCCATTTTTTGAGACGAATGCACATTGTTCTTACTTCTTATTTCTTACAAAATCGCCATCCTTTGTATGCACCAGCTGAAAGGTAGGCAAGCATAATGGTTTCCATGTATTGACCATTACTGTTAGTGCTATTACATATTCACCATCCTTCACTGGCACTCAGTGGGAAAGTGGAGGAAAGTCATCTTCATTCTTCAAATGATAAGCTTGCACTTCAATCCTGAATCTCAAACCATAGACACCCCCTTAAAGGAAAGGAAAACTAGGAGTACAAGCTATAATCATATAGTGGTTTAAGCTCTAAAGAAAGTTGCCAGTGATTTAACATCGTAAGTGATCTCTGTAACAATGAATACGCGTCAATGTAAAAATTATATTACCTTTTGGTATCAACTACAGACAATGAATTGGACCTCTCCTCTGCCACTACCCCCGTGTTAGGCACAGAGCCCCTAGAAGTAGAAATGCCTGAGTCTGCGTGATTGCTCACTTCAGTCCTTGGGGATCCACGAAGCTGAGGGCTCACAGAACCAGACTCCTGTTTCTCAGATGAGTGTGGGAAACCATTAGAATGCCGTGATCCCCATGTGGAAGGTTGAGAGAAATAGGTTTCTGATGATCTGGCTTTAGCATTACCAAGAGCAGGATATCCTTCTATAGCATGTTCATAACTTCCTTCCATAGACAAATTCATCTCTTGTGGAGCTAGAGCCAATCCATTGTTACGAGTGTGTCTCTGCAGATGCCCATGAGTACCTGGTGCTTGACCCCTTCCCCTTCCTGGCATTGACCTATTATCCCTGTATGGCCGAGAAGTCTGCAAAATTATGAGCTTAAGAATCAGATCACGACTGGATTACTGAAAAGCTCAAATGTGAGCGTGCACACACACACACACACACACACACACACACACAACTACATAGTTTATAAGTATATACATGTGTGTCCAATTTTAATAACTATAACTATATAGATACCAAGTTAGGGAAGTATGCGCCAGTTCCTCGTGGTTTTCTCTTTTCTTCAGAACCAAAAGAGGTCATTGGTAGAGTAGGATGATTTACAAGATAAAGTTGTTGTCCCACAACACAATTTGAGTTTGTCTGAGAATGAATGCCGTGATTAATCTGTAGACATTGGCGAACAGTTTCCCATGGATTCCTATTTTGAAACGTTGGAGACCTAGGAGGACTAGGCACCACAACTGGAGAGACAGCATAACCATTGCACATCTGACCATATTGTAGGTTCCCAATGTGACTTTCGTAATCCCCGGCAAGGTCCAACAATGATTTTGAAGCTTCAGTGCCTCCAGAAACACTAGTAGTGTACCTATCACTATGAAAGAAATTATTTTCAAGGACATTAGCAGCATCTCTCGAAACTGCTGAACCATAAGATGCCATATTCTTTTCATCAGTATGTGATCTGGGAGAATTGCTCACCATACAATGCTTCTCTTTCTCATCATCAATAACAGAATTTACAGCTGTATCACTACAAATCCTATTTTCAACTTTCCCATTTGAACAGTAGGACACACCGTTAGTGCTTGCAATACCCAAGACTCCAGAAGTCGCAACATTCTTTGAATCTTCACCAAGTTTATCACTTGCAACTGTATTTCCATCCCCAGCGGAGTCAAATGACAGCCCTGCCAAAGAGAAAACATCTTTGACTATGCATTTTTCTCTTTCATTTCCAGTTTCATAATTATATTGATTTCCAGGTATCCTATCTATTTTTGATCCAGTAGATAAGCACAAAAATGACTTGTCTTCATTCCCTTGAGTGCTTCCATGCCTATCCAGAGTATTTGCAAAGAACCTATTAAGCTCATCTGCCATTCTCTCTTCTGGTAACATAAGAATCCAGCCAAGTTTACGGGCACCATACTTAAAAGCACTGCGTATTCGATAGAAATTACCTGGAAAATGTAAATGAATGCCATGATTATAATGTGACATTGGACAAAATGTATGGATCATTAGACAAATGGCACTACTTTTATGCCTCACGCTAGGTTCATGAATAGTATATAGCACTAACATAAACAAAGAACAAAAAGCCACAGCAGTTTGCAGTGGTAATGTTTGTAAAGGTGAGTAGATTATGTTACTCTACTGTGTTCTTAATTTATGTTGGTGCAATCTTGTAAGAAGAGAATTGGGGGGGGTGGGGGGGGGGGGGAGGTATCCACAGCATTCCATTGTTGCAGATAATTAAATAAATGGTGGTTTAGTTGTTATGCTCTTGATGTAAGCACATCATAGCAATTATGTAAGGGACATTATAAATTTAAAACTTGATAGTTATAATGGTTTCATCCATATATAATTGTTCCTACTGTCCATGGAAAAAAAACAAAAAAAAATGAGTAGGCAACACAAGTGCATTCAAATAACACACAAAAGGCATGAAGTAGGTGCATCTAGATCATGAAAGACAACTTTATGCTTCTTTACTTTTATCAACTTCTAATAGATGTTAATTTGTCATCACAGATGCAGATCTTTAATGCACTGAACTTTTACAAATTATCATTTCCTCTACCAACTAAAAGTACCTCCATTATAACTGTGTTGGTGTGAACTGTGAGGAGAATGTCTACCACTATAATTTCAGTCCTGATGGCATCTACAAATGAAAAAGATACCTTCCAAAAAGCCATTCCAGGGGAAGTGTGAGACCTATGTCAAGCTGTCAACATAAGGGGAAGAGAAAAAAACACTAGTTGGTTTCCTACTGGTGTTTTCAGATGTCTTTCATACCAACAATGAGCGGTTAAAAAGCATCAAGTCAGATTCCAACGGTGAGTCAGTCACAAAAGGGGTTAAGATTAGGTATTAAGAAGTGAAGCAGTAATTTACATCCTAAAGAAGTCGCTGCAGATCAGAGACGTTTCAAAAGAGTGGAGAGTCAGACTACTCGAGTAGAGCTTAACAACGCCCTGTTTGGATAAAGTGCTTATTCAAGTAAATCTAAATAAGCTCAAGAGCTCAAATGTCATAAATGTGGTCTAAACTAAATGTTATTTAACTAGAGACTACAAGAAGTGCTTGAGAAGAAAATATGAGTATTTGAAATTTTGATAATTCATTTAGGTCAATATATGAAACTATACACAACTACCAGTCAAACTGTTTTCAGCTCTTTGAAAGGCTTCATTTCCTAAACCTTCAATTTCTAGCCTATGACTAACCCAAAACAGATAATAAGGGTTTCAAAAGATGTTTCAATAAATTTATCCAAACAATCATAAAATGCTTCACAAGTGCTTATCATAGTAGAGAAGCACAGTAGCACACTAAGCTGAAAATGAGCTCATGCAAACAGGGTAAGTCAAGGACTTATTTTAAAAGGTCTTCCTCATTTATGTCTTTGGAAACATACTATCAGATTACTTCAGGCAGTCCATTGTTTTGTGAGTGAACCTTAAATCCTTCAGCTCAGTTGAAGATGTCACTATGCAGAGAACTAGAGACGGTGACTCTTTGGAATGTACCAAAAAAAAAAAAAACAAAGCTACTTGGAAACTATTGCAACAGCACAACTAACTTTGGGCCTCAAAAAATGTCTGTAGCTATCTTTCATCCTTGGTAGCTAGTATATTCAGGACCACAAAAATACAAATTGTTGATCATCTGACCTAAAACTGATTTTGTCCTTTGATTGATGAAAGCTGTAGAATGTTGAGGTCTATTCATAGTAGCAGCACTATAAAGTTCTTTACAAAGCCTACAAGGAGCTAAGTTTTAATGGAAAAGGACTCCACACTATCGTCTATCCTTCCCTCCTTTTTAGCAGAATTTTCTATCATGTAACTGCAGGACTTGCATCATACATAACTAGTCAAACTGATCTATTATCTCAAATTTAAATCCCCTAGAAAAGGGGAAAACAAAATATTACACAGTAAACATTCAACAATACAGATTCTCCCCCAATCAAAAGGATCCTATAACAAAAAATCTTCAAAATACAAGATATCACTTAAAAGTAGGTAAAGAATATTACTACCTTCATTCCTATTTAACTGTCCACTTTGACTAAAACACACATACTAAGGAATGCAATTATTACTCTCGTTTTCATGGAAATAAATTTTAAACTTTCCATTTTACCCTTTTATCTCTCTTACTATTATTGGCTCTCATTAGTTTTTATTAGTGGATCATTTATTAACATAGGGGTAAAATGAAGAAAAGTGTATTTATTAGTGCATTGGGATTGTAAGTGGACAGTTAAATAGGAACAAATTTTTTCTTTGAAAGTGGACAGTTAAATAGGAACGGAGGTAGTATATCACAACCTAGCCACATAACATTAAAACACAATTCAATAGCTAATCAGACCAAAAAGGAAAAGCACTTTATACCCTTATTGACACTGCGACCAAGGTTGTTGTTTTCCTTTAATGGATCAATGATGTTAAAATGTTTTTGGGGAAATGTGCGCAAATTTAAATCATGCCCCCTTGAAGGTACCGAGAATGATTCCACACAGCTTCTTATGAATTCTTCAGTCAGCAGAGTATTTCCCCCATTTTCTGGCACCTCAGCTTCACACAACAACAAACAGAAAATTTAAAAAAAAAAGGATAAAATAAAACCATAAAGGAACTAGAAGATACAAAAACCAAGCACAAAATAAAAATTGCATACCTATTATATCAGGCAGAGAAGATTTTCCAACTGGTCCCTTCAAACTAACACAATAATTGTCCCAATCAAATTTGCTGAAGTAGTCCAAAAATCTGTAGAGAACCTGGAAAAAGGGCAGGGCACAGAAAAAGCTTACTGAAAGGATGTATCACCAGCATCATGTGATGCATATTTTGTTTTCTTTCCTTTTCCTGAAAAAGTATGACCCAAGTAGATTTGATGGAAAACTTACTGCTAGAGGACCATCTAAGGATGCATGAAATTGATGGAAAATATACAGAACCAATGTTTCCAAAGCATATGTTGAAATCAGTCCATGGTGGGCACCCAGAACACGACTCTCATAGTAGCACCAAGCTTTTATCAAGATAATACTACGTTTGAAGAGATGATTCTTGGCAACAAGTCGATCAACCTACAAATTATAAAAGTAGAATTCAGTTAACACCAGTTACAATGGAAACAATATAATACACAAAACAAAGGAGTCAAACTGCAATGATGCACAATGATTCAAATCTACCACATGTGGATGCTTTTAGATGCTGAGATGAATAATGCATAATACTTGTTTCAAAAGTCTTGAGAATCATATGAAGTATAGAAAATAAATGAATAAAAGATTAAAAAAAATGAATGATCCCGCTTTCTGAGATGTTAAGTGAAAATGGGAAAAAAAAAATACATATGAAAATGTTACAAAAAGTTATTGCCAGTCTTCAGAGGCCACTTTTAATAATACCTTCTCAAGAAAACATAATGTACTGAGTCCTCCTAACTGATTGAAAGAGATGTCTACAACAATATTCTGTACAATGCATTTGACAAGCTTCACCTGCAGAAAAAAGAATCCCCAACATATGAAAACATGAAAATATCAATACATAAAATAAAAAAATTTGCTATGCAAATAATTCACCAAAAATGCTTATTTATATAAGGAATATAAAAGTTAAGTAACTTCAGTCAACAACAGACTGGCTACAAGGATCAGCCTAGCTCATAAATTTAGCAAAGTATACACAAGTGCAAGAATTTCCCTGTCAACATATGATAGGAGAAAAAATTGAGATTTAAAATACACAAGTAAAAGGAAATGCAGATTCCACATCTTCAGGCTAATAACAACTCCAAATTCCTAGTTTAGTTTGAAAAGTTTACTTTGGCAAAGAATGTTTTCAAACTAAACTGTATTCAATTTGTGATAAGGCAGAAAGGAGAAGGTGGAAAGAACCTCTGCATCAATGAAACGGACATCCTTTACTTCATATTCAGAAGCTTCATTGTTTTCTTCTCCCCTAAGAACAGCATGAACATCAGATACCAAGCCATCCTCAATGTTTTGAGGGCTGAGTGCAGTCAAATCAATATCTCCATCCGGAAGATATGTTTTTAATGGAACTGACCCATATGGAAAGACCTGTAACAAAGATAATTAACATCAGTGATATTTTAACACATTAGAAAGAATCCTCTCATCACTACCTGTTATCAAGAAATTTATTCATCAAATCTTCACATAAGTCAGCTGAACTAAATTTAATAAGCACTTTCAAAGAAATAAATCAATACCATAAACAATCAGTCTCAATTTATATGGCTGAAATACATTCATTTCATTCAAAGGGTTAAAACGAAAACAGGAAACCATCGCACACACCTGACAAAGCTAATATACTCAAAGGCATTAAAGGCACCACAAAGCACTAGGGATGGTGACCCAGTGCCTCTAAAAGGCTAAGATGGTTCCCTTTAGTGAGGTACAAGCTAATGGCACCTTAGGCATGTGGCATGCCTTGGGCACCTTATTCATAGCTATCAAATAATCCTAATTTATGTGGGCACTCAATATAATAAAAGTGTCAGTGTAATAAGTGCTGACTTTGAGGGCCCCTAATTTATACGGAAATCTAATGCAAAACAGTCAAATATTTTACTGTTCTTTTCTTTTTCTAATGTTAAAAGCCTTTCTTTGGCAAGGCATATCCTTCTGGGACCTGTTGTCTCAAGTCAAATATAAGATTACACATTGCAAATGATAATCCATAAAACAAAGGTTAGAAAACTGCACTTTGTCAATGATACAAATACATTAAACAAATATATGCCAAAGCCCAAAGCTAGAAATTATACTTCATTTCAAAACATTTGTCATTTAGTGAATACTTCTGTTTCATTTTATATGTGGCTTCAAAAATATCAAAAAGTCATTGATTACTTTTTCCAACTTCTATTCTCATATCCTGATCTCTTGATAATCTATGAAGCACGGACACCTCTCATCAGTGGCATGTCCGGGTGTCCGACACGTGTAAGTGTCGAACACTAGTGCGACACGCGTCAGACACCAGTCTGCAGGTGTAAGAATAAAAATCATTTTTTTCCGGCTTGGACATGGCCCCAACACTGCTCGGACACCTTACCGACACTATTGTATTATAATTTTTTAAAATAAAACTAAACTGGTTAAAAAAGTAAATAACATTTCAGTTCCAAACCTTCCACCTTTCCTCGCTCTGACTTTGTCTTGAAAAGATGAATGAACAAATCTTAATTTTCAATATATATATATATATATATATATATATATATATATATATATATATATATATATATAAGCAGTGTCCTGGTGTCCTATATTTTGGACATCACGTCCCGGTGTCTGTGTCCGTGTCGTGTCTGATGTCCGTGTCGGAGTCGGTGCTTCATAGGATATCTCCAATACATATAATGAGAAAAAACATTAATGGAATGATAATATTTTCAGTATTCTAATTAATAGTCAAATGTATTATACCTTTCCTAAAATTGAGGCTATCCAAGGTCATTGCTAATTCTTCAGCGAAATCCTTAAGGACATTTTGAAACGGAGGTAGTAAACACTTGTATAGTTAACTGATTGCAATTCAATAACATGAGTTGCTATGGTACCCTTATGTATATGGTACCCAGGCTGAGTTGTCAAGCATTTATTGACTTTTGATTTCATATTAAATATTTAAAAAAATCTATTAAAATACAAGTATGTATGAGCTCATAAAATGCTTGACAACTCACCTTGGATACAAAAACCCTAGAAAAGAAGATGGGGACTGGAGCAATGCCTTTCAAGAGCTGGTTCCCTCATCAAACCACTGATTTATTCAAATCCACCACATCTCCCACGGTTCCACCGTGAATTCATCAGGAATATATATATCTAGCTAGAACACAACAAACACGCTATATTTTCTTTCACATTAAGCTGACCTAATCAACAGTGTCAATCTATATAACACAGTGAACATGGTGAATGTGTCAACTAGCCCATTCGTCTTCTACCCCATGAGAAAACCATTGGACACCCACCCCACACATTCATTCCTAACGGTGAAGTTGATCACCAATGTCACACTAAATTTAATGACAACACCTTTCCATGAAGATAAAAACACTATCACAACAACAAACGCAACTCCAAATTCGTGTTCAACATCTTCAGAATCATCAGAAGAAAATAAAGACAACAAATAAAAGCAAATAATCAAATAATAAAAAAAATGCGTTGAACACACAAATTCAAAACAGCGCTGAAATTCAAAAACAAACAAACCAAAACGATGAATTCACAATAATCGAAGAGAGAGAGAGCAACAACAACGTCACCTCGCAGCGAGCGCCGTAACGGATCAGTCTCTGGACGTAATCGACAACCTCCCTCCTTCTCCGGTCGGCGGAAAGGGTGGGCCGAATACGGCGGAGAATCTCGCCGGTGGTTTTCTCAGCCGCCGACCAAGTCTCCGCCGCGATTGCCGACGGATCGGGATTCGAAAGGGGAAGCGGCGGCGACGGTGGTGACGAGGAGTAAGGGCGATCCTCCCCGAAAACGATGCCGTTTACATGAAGATCGCCCATGACGACAACGACCCGCACCCGCAGAGGGAAAAATGGTGCGAGACCCGAAAATGGGGAAAGACCCGGATCCTGAATCGGAGCCCGGGCGCAGGCAGAGAAGAAAGAAAAAAAAGAGAGGAAACTTGTTAACTCGGTCTCGGTGTGAATCTAGCAATAGTGGTGGCGCGTGAAGGGAGAATGCGAAACTGAAAGGGGAACGAGGAGCGTGGTTGGTTTTTGAAGACGGTGGTGGCGAAACCAGAAAAAAACGAAAGCCAAGGGGGGAAAAAGCAAAATATAAAAGGGGTATTCTGGAAAAAAGAAATGGGGGAAGAAGAAAAAAGAGCGAAGAGGGAAAGAGTCAGATAGAAGAGGGAAAAGGGAAAAGCCTCTCTCTTCTTTCTTAGTACTCGTGAGACTTGAAACCGAGTCAAACAGTGGCTCCTATTTCTGATTTCTGATTTTGTTGTAATAATAATAATAATAAATGGATCAAATATTGGGCCTTGGGTTTGGATGGGGAAAAGAAATATGCAAACTCTAAAAGATTAGGTTACACAGGTAACCGATTTTTCAATCCCAGCCAATTCATGAGTCAACTTTTTTTTTTATATTATACACTATTGGACAATTGGGATTTATTGTGAATTTATGATGATGGCGTAGGCTTTTTTTTTCCTTCTATTTTCCTTGGATATCTTAGGTTTGTAATTAACTTACACCGAATTTATATAAGTTGGAAAATGTGGAAATTGATTTTGTAAATAGAGTAGGAATTATCAAGAATAATATTACGAAAGAAAATATATTTTGCAGTTATAGTTTTTTCGTGTAATTTAAAATTTCATGTAAATAACCTTTATGCCAAGGCTTTTGAGTGAAATGTATTGCATTTTGAAATTTAACCATAATGTTTTGAAGTTTAAAACTTTGACACTTGTTCAAATTTGTTTCAGGTTCAGTTGAGGTGTGGTTCATCCTGATCGAGATATTTCTTGTCCGAGTCAGGATATTACTCACTCTAGTCAGAATACCTCTCATCCTGACCTAGATACTATCATACTTAAGCCTTACTCCTCCACGACTGTTACTAGGCGCATGGGGCAATATATCTCGGCCCGGCCATATGACTTGAAATCATGAATCAATGTCTTACCTTGCCACCAACATATGCTTATGCGCCAAAGTATTAAATGTGCCATTATCAACCTAGATAGGCGGCTTAACCATTGACACAAGTAAATAACTTAGGTTGGAATGGACATTGAAATGTTCTTAAACCCCTTTAGACTTGGGTGTTGGAATGTTTTCTGTAGATCAGCCTTATCTCCACTACTACATTCACTATTCAGGCAAACAAAACCACCTTAAGGAACATTACTCACCTCGGACCAATAGCTACATTTTGGCTCAAACAAGATTAAAAAATAAACAATTAATAGGTTCATGCGCAAAATATTCATATATGGAGACATGTTACATTTAAAATTAAGATTACTAAGAGGTGTCAAAGTTATTATCTTCAATCATCTCAATAATATTTTCTGGTAAACTGGAGGAGTAAAGCCTTATAAGCAGCATTAAATTAGAACACAACACTCTAAAGAGACCCAAAAAAATTCACCAAACAAAATGTTTCCATAATCAATTAGGCGATTTTATAAGACATGAAGACTTAAGGAAATATCATAAGAGTTCCCCTAAGCCATGTGATGAGAAGGGGCGGTAAAGTCCTAGGCAATAACATTAAATTAGAACATAGCAATCTAAAGAAACCTAAAAAAAATCATGAAACAAAAGGGGGGCACAACCAACAAAGGGATTCTATACCATATGAAGACTTAAGGAAACATCACGATATTTCCCTGAAGTCGTGTGATACACAGATAAGCACTATCAGTCAGGAAACATGTGAATAACACACACACATATAAAGAAATATTAAGGTTATTATATTGCTTTAAGGAAATTTACCTAAAAGTCATAAAATAAAATCATTAAAGGGTGATTTCTAGGTAATATTAAAACTAAAATGTCAAAGTCAGCATGAATGTTATCTAAATAATTACAATAATGTTGACGATATCATCTAATCAACCAAGGAAAAACTTTTCAATAAAAATATTACTAGAGTTAATTATGAAATGGAGCTCAATAACAATAGTGATGTTGTAGTTAGATGCTCTTAAAGTAATAGGTTCCCTCCCAAATGTGACCTTCTAGAAGAAAATACTTAAATTACTTGTGCATTACTCCATGTTTAAAGAAAAACACAATAATCTTTAGCATTTGTTCCTTAACACATGCGATCTTAGCACAAAAAACCTATATCCAAATATTAAAGATATGCATCATTAAGAGAACTGAATTAACAACCATCAAGGATAGCTGGCTTAAATATAAAGGTGCAGGTTTCAAGAATTATTTTGAATACATCATGTTAAAGTTTGTGTGCATTTTTTAACACACCATACTCCTCATTCTCATCCAACAAGAAAGCAAATTACAAATGACCACCCCTAGATCTTTTCTTAAAATTTCTCCAATAACTTTTCTTAGAATTTATACCATAGTGATTATTCTCTAATCTATAAATCTATAATAAGTAGCTTATAGTTTATATTCATTATCAACATTTCAAAATGCACTTAATTTTTTTAATTGGTCAATCCAAGTTCATTTTATTGATCTTTAGTTTTTACTTCATTATTCATATACTAATTTTTATATTAAATTTGATTATTCTAACAAAGTCGTATCAAGTTAAATATGACATTGGCAACACTAAAGTTGTCGAAAATGTTTTAAAAAAATCAATATTACATAATATTATCAAAAATTTTAAAAGGTTTGTTCTCCTTCTCATCTAATTAATGGATCAAAATCAAACTTTTGTCGATGACTTAGAAGCCACATAGAATTTCCCAATCAAGAAAATTTTAACCCTTAAAATACTTGACATATTATATAAAACAATACTACATGATTAATTTTTAAAAGAAAAAAAATTGAAATTGTTTTTTATATATTATTACATTTAAATTTAAGACTTGCATTATTCTTGGTTCTTTACAAGTCAACATGCGGTTCAATTAATTAATAGACTAGTCATTTCTTTCATGACTCATTAAAATCAATCATATAATTTATTTAATTTTAAGAAGAAACATTGTATTTAAATACAATAAACATATCAACAACAATATATAATAAAATCATATCATACATTTATAACAAAATATCATATCTTAATAAGTATCATTTTGATTTATGTGATGATTGAAATTTATTGATAATTGATTGAATAATGAATTATTTGTTGATTTGTTATTAAGATTGATATTACCATAAAGAATATGCCAACAATATATTGGTAAGTAATAAAGTAAGAATAGACAAAAGTATCTTGCTCTTGTATATGAAAATATTGAACAAGTAATACATAAAATGATCCATAGATCTAATACTTTGAGGTTTAGATTGATATATTAAGTCAAGTTTGAAATTAAGTTACTTGCATCTCATGTTAACGAAAAAAAATTAACTAGATACTAAAATGTAATTAAGCTTTAAAGAAGTTTGCAATATAGAGCATTAATTGTTAGGATCATTCTCTCAAGGGTCTCAATATAATTAACCAAATTAACTATATATAAATATGGTTTTGATTATGTTAAAATAGAAAATTTAATTCAAAAATTAAAATCAATTATTAAATGATCAATCCAAGGGAATTAACATTCAATTGTAACTATCATAAACTACAACATCATACTTATTCAATTTAATGAATGGATGTTTTAAAAAGTCCTTAATCAAGCTTCAAAGTTCCTCTACTAACCTAAGTACTTAGAATTCAATTAATCATAGAATAAGAGAATTAAGAAAACTATTAATTTAAAGTAAATATAATAAAAATTTCTGTTATGACTTTCATTCTTGGTCAGTTAGTCCTTTGGCTTGTCTCAGCTAATATGCTTATGTTCATTTCATACAGCTACTTGGTTTGGGATCCTAGAAATGGATTGAAGTAAGAGGATAGTTGTTGTGTAGTTTTATTTGTTCAACAGTGGCTTTATGCATTGTTTGATCTTCTTCTTTTTTGACTGTTGTTGTTTGGATAGATGTGCACGCTACTATTGCGACATTGCGGAATGGCTTTTGGAAGTCAAATGGTACAACTAGAAATTTCAACGTGTTTTGATGTTAGAAGCTATCTTTGCAAGCTATTATGTTTGGCTTGGTACTGTTTATTATTTGGTGGTCTCAATGTAGTTTGGCTTGTGGTGTTATTAGTTTTATGGCCTTGTAATGTGGTTGGGTTGATACTTCTATGTGTTCTTTGTTTTTGTAACTTTATTTGGGTTGGAGTACCTCTTGTACTAACTTTTATTATATTTCATTTTTGCCTATTAAAAAATGATTCAGAATAAACTAAACAAAACAGATAAGCATTTACAAGAAATTTGAATTTCTCAAGCATGAATTTTATGAAGCACCCCATTCGTACGTATCTCAATCAGATTAAAATAAATACAAAATACAAATTCAAACTCATCTAACTAGATCACATTTTAAAATGCAAAGAGATCTAAAAATTAGAGAAACCAAAGTTTCCTATTAATTAATTTAATCAAAAATAATTAATCCAGTGTCTTAAGTTTGTATATATAAGAAGCGAAACCCTAAGATTGACCCAAGAATTCATAAAACCCATGAATGGAAAACGAAAAGATAAAAGTATAAAAGAAATTCTAGAGAGAAGAGAGAGAATACTAGAAAGAATGAAAAACTATACAAATGTTTTACAGGTCATTTCCAATTCATGCTCTACCTTATTTACACAAAATTTGTCTTCTAATTTGAGAATTTTTATTTTCCTTTCATTTTTTTATCACATCATGGGCGATATAGAGCAAATAGGCCTAATTATTATGCAACTTGGACAATAATTGACCAAGTTTTAATCATCATAATGCTAAATTTAAGCCTTACTATCCATTAGTAATAATGCCCTCTAAATTTTTTTACCCAGGTTGAGATGTCTGCACAAGAAACATAGTTGTGGATTTCATCTTAAATTTGACATTGGTTGTATTCTAATTTTAGACCCCTCGTAGCTCCATTTGTAAGTAATTTAGTGTTTAGGGGCCAAGTTATTAGGATTCGTGTCGCGTCTCCACTTTGTTGTATAATTACACCTAAGAGGAGGTTAAATCATATCTCAATTATTTCATAGAAGTTGTAGATTCATGTCTTATATTTTCAATGAGACAAAAAATTACCTTGTTTGGCCAATGGTAGCTTAACATATGCCCTACAAAAAGAGATGAGATCATAAGTGCTAAAATTCCAAAATTAAGCACAAATTGGCACAAAAGCTCAATACCAAAAATGTAGCTTGATTATCTTAATTAAAAACAATTAAGTCCAATTAAGTTAAGTGTTATACAATGAAAGTGCGCATATAGTTAATTGATCAGATGCAATAAAAATAACAATTAGCATAAAGTCATTGATAAGCACAATTTTTTCACATTAATCATCCCTCAAATTTAACCTTTTAATGCTTCTTATATGCTTAATTAATATATAAGTCATAAGCATATTTTGACAATTTAGGTTAATATTGAGCTCAATTGCATTTTTCACCACCATTGGAAAATTACATTGTTTCGATATTTCAAGCATAACTTAAGTTCTAGACATCTAAAAATTATGAAATTTATATTATAGTAAATCTATAAGAAATCCCCTATAACTTTGCTATTGAACCCAAAAGCTGAATCTAATGCCTAGTGGGTCGAAATGGGCTTGGAAGTCAGAGCAATCATTGTAGGAACACACTGGAAACACAAGAAGGGGGTTGAATAGTGTTTTTATAAACTTTAACATTTTTGGAAAGCCTTTTTCATAAACTAAGTTTTGAAGAATTTCAGACATGTTTAGTGAGCTGTCTGAAGTTAAGTCCTTTGTTTGAAAATTTTCAGACAGAGATTTAGAACAGTTTTTGCAAATTATATTTAAGAATTGCTTATAAGAACTCAGTTTAAAACCCTCTTCTTGTTAATTGAAATTGAATGTAAAGAGTTAAGGGTAAGACTTCCAGCTTTTGCTTATTCTTTCATTTTTCGATCAGCATCAGCTTCAGGAAGACTTCCAGTACTTATAGGCTTCTAGGGTGCTAGCTATTGAGAAGTCCGTTGAGAGATAGCTTTTGATGCAAATACTCCCGTTGTGAGACAACTCTGACGAAAGGACGAGGTAGGCAGTACTTTGTCTGACTGTAGTAGACAACTACTCTAAATTTCCTCTTTTCGCACCAGATAATTCAAAAGATATCCCAGAAAGCTACTTTTTGTCATTCCTGATTTGTGTACAGAGGTTGCGTGAAGGAGTGGTGCAGACTTAGTCATGTCGCGTCAGTTAGACCCTTGGCTTCACACAACTTGGCTTAACAACACTTCAGTCTTCAGACAGTGCTTCATTCTTCAGACAACACTTCAGTCTTCAGATACTGCTTCATTCTTCAGATTTCACTTCTGAACCATTTTCTTTAGAACACCTAGAGTTCTTTAGACGTATACTCCCTTCATAACCAAAGTAGCACATCATATTAACTTATTTCAGAGTTGGAGTGTACTTCAGACAGGTTAACTTCATATGACGTTTATCTTATCTGAATTATAAGTACACTCGTTAGAATAATTTTGAAGTCTTAATTTAAGTTTGTATTCATCAAAACCTTATCACAGGGGTGTCTTTAGACTTTCAAAGTCTTAGAGACTCAACATTCTCCCCATCCTTATCATAGAAGTGTTTTTAGACTATCAAAGTCCTTAGACTCAACATTCTCCCTCTTTTCGATGATGACAAAATTAAATTAACTTTTAAATCTGATTAAAAAAAATTCAGAGGTAAAGCGTTAAATAGATTTCGGATAGAGCTTTAGATAGATTTCAGAGGTCCCTCTGAGATGAACATTTCTTTTAACACTTTTGTCCTTGCTCCCCTTGAACTGCACACTTCAGATTCAGATTTAACGTTAGTATCATTACTCCTTCTTTTGTCATCCATCAAAAGGGTATCAGAGCAAGATCATATCATAATATGCTTATATCCAAGAAAGCTTTATTAGAGCATAAAAATAATAGCAAATATACACTTAGAGTAGATTCATATAAACAAATTTCAGAACAAGAAAATCAGAATTATAACACATGTAAGTATTAATTTGAAACACTCATTTTATTAATAGTGAAGTGACTTTGGCATCATAGACATGAATACATTCAGTTTTCTAAGCTTTCCTAAAAGCTTCCACAGTCTAGAATGTTCAGATCTAGCCTAAGCTCCCTTTAGGTTGCTTCTGCCTTCACACCCTATCTCTGATCTAACATGGCTTCCTTTAGCAAGCAGATAGGTTTTTGGTTTCCTGGAGCTAGGAGAAACAGGAAAAGCCCAAAGTCCTATTACCGAACATGATAACATCTTTATACCTCTCAAAGCTTTCTTTACCTTAACACAATCTTGGTCAGGCCAAGGCTTTGAAGGATTTACAGGGAGGGGTTTCGTGGAGACGATGCCAAAACCTGGTTTGTACAAGACGCTTACCGGGACATCCCTATTGAGAAAAAATCTCAATATCCTTCTTAAAGAAGAACACAAGGTAGAGTTGTCCTTGCTGAAGATTGATTTTGCGTTCTTTTGGAACGTCAAAACTCCAGCTTCTGGGCAATCTCCAGGGTACTTCTCAAAGGTATTATTCTAGCTTGCATCTTCGAACACAGATACATGAACTACATGTTTGTTCCTGAGGAGGGAGTCTTCCATCAACACTCTTATTGATAGCCTTCGCAGAAAGAGAAAGGAAAGAACATAACGTGTAGGAGAAGGGTTTAGTTTTCTCATAACGCAAAAGTGAAAACCTAATACCCTAGCTCACATCTCTACTCCTTATATAGGCGGCAAGAATACTTACTAGTCATCTTTAGGGTTTGAACAGACCTTGAAAATTGTGCGAAGTTCAAAGTTCCACTTTTTGGAAAATGTGAATGTGAACTGTCTGAGATAGTCACGTCACTTTTAAATGAGATTTAAGATCATCATTAAAGATTCAAACGCACACATTCAGACAAATATGTAACTTCAGACAGACATGCAAGTTCAGACAGCCAAGTGAGTTCAAACAGACATGTCTTTTCAAACAGTCATTTTTCAGATAATGCATGAATGTTCAAATTACTTCTGATGAACTTAAACTTATCTTTAGTTAAGGGTTTTGTGAATATGTTCGCCCATTGATGCTTTGTGTCAATGAACTGAATATCGAAAACACCTTTCTGAACATAGTCCCTAATGAAATGATGTTTGATTTCTATATGTTTTACTCTAGAATGTTGAATGAGATTCTTAGACAAATTTATGGCACTTGTATTATCACACATCACAGGAATACATGGTTCAGAAATATTGAGATCTTCTAATTAATACTTCACTCATAGTAGTTGTGAACAACAACTTGCAGCAGCAATATACTCAGCTTCTGCAGTTGATAATGCAATGGTGCTTTGCCTTTTGGTTGACCAACTGATCATGTTGCTTCCAATGAAGTGATATCCACCATTAGTGCTTTTGCTCTCAATTCTATCTCCAACAAAGTCAACATCACAGTAACCAACTAACCTGCAATCCTTACTCTTCTTATAACAAAGACCAAGATTAGTAGTACCATTCATATATCTGAAAATTCTCTTTACAGCCTTGTAATAAGTAATTCTTGGATCAGACAGAAATCTCGCACACAAACAAACACTGAACATAATGGCATGTCTACTTGTTGTAAGATATAGTAATGAACCAATCATTCCTCTATACACAGTTTGATCAATAGGTTCTTCTCCTTCATTTTTACTTAAGATTGCAGAAGGATGCATTGGAGTTGACACAGACTTGCAATCATTCATGTTGAACTTCTTAAACATCTCTTTTGTATATTTTCCCTGATGGACCCATATACAATAAGATTATTGTTTAATATGAAGTCATAGGAAGAATTTTTATTCTCCCATCATGCTCATTTCAAACTCAGATTGCATAAGCTTAGAAAACTCTTTGCATAAAGAAAAATTCGTTGAACCAAATATAATGTCATCAATAAATATCTGGACTAGGATAAAGTCTTTATTAGCAGATTTTCTAAAAATAGTTGTATCAACTTTTCCTCTTTCAAAACCATTTTTTATAAGAAAGTTGCTCAATCTATCATACCAAGCTCTTGCAGCTTGTTTCAGACCATAAAGACCTTTTTTCAATTTAAAAACATGATTTGGAAAAGTTACATTTTCAAAACCAGGGGGTTGCCTAACATATACTTCTTCCTCAATGATTCCATTTAGGAAAGCACTTTTAACATCCATTTGACATAGTTTGATGTCATTAATTGGTTCATAGGAGAATAAAATCCTAATGGCTTCAAGCCTTGCTACAGGAGCAAAGATTTCAGTAAAATCAATATCTTCTTGCTGATTGTAGCCTTGAGCAACAAGGCTGGCTTTGTTTATGACAACCTTGCCATTTTCATCCAACTTATTTCCAAACACCTATTTGGTTCCAATAATAGTTTTCCCATAGGGTTTAGGAACTAGAGTCCAGACATCATTCCTAGTGAACTGATTCAGTTCCTCTTACATGGCTAGGATCCACCCTTCATCATGCAGAGCTTAATCAATATTCTTAGGTTCAATTTCAGATAGTAGTGCAAGATTATTAACTTCTCTAAGTCTTGATCTTGTTTTCACTCCTTCTGAAATGTCATCCAAGATTTGTTCCTTAGGATGATGAGACCTATATCTCCAACTACTTCTAATTGAAGATGTGCCTTCAGTCTGAGACTCAACATTAGTTATCTGAAGTGGTTGGGTTTCAGATGGTCCTTTAGATAGATGTTCAGATGGATCTTCAGCTTTGGTCTGATCAAACTTCAGGTTCAGATCCATGCCTGCAAAGTCATCCTCTAAATCTGATAGGTCACTATCAGTCTTTATCTTGTCATTGAATCTTACATGAATTGATTCTTCAACAGCCAAGGTTCTAGAGTTATAAACTCCGTATACCTTCGAAGTTTCAGAATATCCAATGAAAAATCATTTATTAAACTTAGCATCAAATTTTCCAATATCATCTTTTGTGTTGAGTATAAAACACTCACATCCAAAGGTATGGAAATATGATATGTTGGGCTTCCTTCCTTTCCACAATTCATAGTGAGTCTTTTGAGAATTGGTCTTACCAATATTCTGTTCTGAAGATAACATGTTGTGTTAACAGCTTCTGCCCAGAATGATTTAGGAAGAGTACTTGATAAGAGCATGGTTCTTCCCATCTCTTGCAAAATTCTGTTCTTTCTCTCAACAACCCCATTTTGTTGAGGTGTTCTAGCCACAAAGAAATTATGAGAGATCCCATTCTTCTCATAGAACCGTCTGAAGTTTGAATTTTCAAACTCTCCTCCATGATCACTTCTGATAGTAGAAATACAAAATCTTTTTTATTTTGCACCTTCTTACAAAATATTGTGAAGTTCTCAAAAGTCTCATTCTTGCTTATGAGGAATATCACCTATGAGTATCTAGAATAGTCATCAACTATGGCCAAACCATATTTCTTTCCACTAAGACTTTATGTTCTAGTTGGTCCAAACAAATCAATGAGAACCAGTTCAAGAGGCCTGTTAATGGATACAACATTCTTGCTCTAAAATGAGCTCCTTGTTTGTTTCCCTGTCAGACAACTTTCACATATATCAGATTTGAAAGAAAGCTTGGATAATCCCTTAACAAGATTATGTTTTGTTAGCTTTGAGATTAATCTCAAGCTGGCATGCCCAAGTCTTTTATGCCAAATCTGTTTTCATCTTCCATAGAGAGAAAACATTTCACATTTTGATTTTCCAGTTCTTCTAGATCAGTCTTATACACATTGTTGTGTCTCTTAGCAGTAAAGATGATTTGATCATTAGAGTCCTTGACTATGCATCCATCCTTGGTGAAGGATACTACATAACCACTGTCACATAATTGACTTATGCTCAGTAGGTTTTGTTGAAGTCCTTCAACAAGTAAGACATGTTTAATAGAAGACAGGTGACATACTTACTGTACCTACTCCAGTGATCTTCCCTTGTTGATTTCCACCAAAGGTGACCACTCCACCATCCTTGGGTCTAAGGTTTAGGAGCAAAGATCTTTCGCCCGTCATGTGTCGCGAGAATCAACTGTCTAGGTACCATTTGTGGGGGTTCCTTTGTCCTGTTAAACACATCTACAACAGGAAAAATTAAAGATTTAGGTACTCATACCTTATTGGGTTGGGGCCCTTTCTTGTTAACTTTGGGTTTTATTTTCCCTTTGTGTCTGCACTTTGACACATGGTGTCCAGGCTTGCCACAATGAGAACACCCTTTACCTTTCTCGAAAACCTTTTTGGGTTTAAATTTAACATAAGAGGTATTTGATGATTCACTATCAGAGTAACCTAGCCCATATTTGTTATTTGAACCTTTCTGAACTCCCAATAGTTGGTTCAAGTTTTTAGTTCCTTTAACAAAATTGGCAAGGTCTAAGGTGAGCTTCTTAACCTTCTTCTAAAGTTTTTCAACCTCTTCAAAACGATTTTTCAGAACCACCCCTCTTATAGTTCTCAAGCTCCTCCTTGAGTACAAGATTTTCTTATTCAAGAGTCTCACTCTTGTTACAACATTTTTGTGTATGCTCGTGACAGATACTTGTATTCTTAGAAGAGTTCTTTTGAACTTTCCAGTAAATCATCAAATATCTCTTGAAGATCAGGGTCAGATTGAGGTCTTAACTCAGAGTTTGAGCTATTTGAAGATGGCAGACTTGCCATCAGACAGAGAATGGCTTCTTCAACTGACTCTTCTTCCTCTTCTGAGGTTGAGTCATCCAGGTCCTCCCATGTTTCCATAAGTCCCTTCTTCTTCTTGAAGGAGGATTTCTTTAGCATGGGGCAATCAACCTTTATATGACCTGACTGTTTACACTTAAAATAAGTTATTTTATTAGTAAGGGAAATGTCCTTACCTAATTTACCATTTTTGCTTTTGAAGGGTTGCCCCTTTCTAAATTTCCCCTTTTTCTGCAACATCCTTTTGATCTTCCTGCTTAGTAAGGAAAGTCATCTTCATCAAAGCTATCTTCAAAATCTTCATCAGCTTTTGAAGTTTCTTCAGCTTGCATGGCTTTCATGACTCCATGCCTAGTCTGTTTGGTTTTTGTGCTCAGTGCCAATGACTTTTTCTTGGACACATCCTCACCAAGTTCTAACTCATGAACTTTAAGAGATCCCAACAGTTTCTTTATCTTCAGGACATTAAGGTCCTTTGCCTCCTGAATAGCGATAACTTTGGGTCTCTAAGCCTTTGGTAAGCTGCTTAGAATCTTTCGATTATGATATCCAGATTCATAGGTTCTACCGAGGGACTTGAGTCCATTTGTTATGGTCTGAAACCTACAAAAAATTTTGTCAATGGTTTCTGACTCCTGCATCTTGAACATCTCATACTGATGTACAAGCATGCTAATCTTGGACTGTTTGACGTTATCAGTTCCCTCATAGGTTGAAGCCAATGTGTCCCCGATTTCCTTGGTAGTGTTGCATCCATGAACTTTCTAATACTCAGGTTTGTTTAGGGAACAAACTAAGTAGATTTTAGCCTTGGCGTTTAGCTGTACTCTAGCTTTCTGTTCACTGGTCCATTCAGGCTTAGGTATTGGCTTTCTGATGGGATTTAGGCAAGCGTACCAAAATTCCAGCAGTATAATAGTAAGTAAAGAGTATCGTATCCACAAGGAACGGTTCAACTCGTAATGATTAGTGATCTGACTATCAAGTAAGAAATGGTATTTGATGTTTGTGTTGCGGAAATTAAATGCATAAAATAAATTGGAGAGTAGAGTAGAGTAAGATAGCATTACTTGGATAAAAATTTAACTTCGTATCATGGCACCCCTTTTGTATGTGAACCTCAAGATTATTTATGAATATATTTTTATGATACCCTATCCAAACTATATTATTTTACCCCGAGTCACCAGTAGTAAAATACTCGAAGATAATCCATGCGGGTTCTCCTAGGCGACAAATTACCTCGGCTTGATTGCTCTATTTTTCCGTTCGTTAACACTATCAATTCATCCTATATTCCTATAGCGACTACTATGAGTACTTTTACCAATCAGAGTTTAAGTTTCCTAAGTATCGGTTCCCCCAAACTCACTGTTCAATTCACAAAACCATTTTCCAATGTATTTTATAAAACAACCTATAACTCCGGCACACAGGTGGAAGCTACGCATTAAGCAAAGTATAAAAGTACCGATAACATAGAATAGGGATTCATAAACAATAAAGAGAATTCACATACAGTTGGGGATTGCATCAATTACATTCAAACCTATTGGAGAGTTTAGCTACGCATGGTAGCCATACAGACCAATGAAGAAACTGTCACACTTTTCTTCAATCCTAGTGTTGCTATCTCGGCGGCCCTTCGGGGTCTCCTCTGGAACTTTGAGCCCTAAACTCTCTCTCTCTCTCACTCTTTACAAAAGGTCCTATTTATAGACGAAGGAAAGCTATCTGAAATCTGGAAGGAATCTGTTTGAAATTGCATTTTAAAAACTAATCCGTGTTTGATAGCCGGATGGGTGTAGGATCTAGAATTGAGCAAAACCAACCGATTAGAATCACAATTAAGCAATTAATTGTGAAATATAGGTGCTGGAACAGCAACTATATTCACGCAAGAAAGTGAAGGAAAATGAGAGAAAATGAAAGAAAAAGTGGAGAGGAAGAAATGGGAAGGACGCCACTGAAGCAAGAGTCCACTTGCAGCAGATAAGTCCAATGCCAGACGCCACTAATTCAGGAGAATTAGATAAGTCTCAGTATGGTTTGAGCAACAACCACCAAGCCTCACTCAACTCACAAAGGGAGGAGAAAATTTGGCATAATGCCTTTACTTCAAAATTCAATGTGTTAATACAAGAGGAGAAGACTCCTTATATAGGAGTTGAAGAGGGGAGGGGCGGCTTCATGAAGGAATAAAAGGGGAAAAATAAAATGATGGGTGTAATCCCATCCTAAGTGGGATTTGAACCCAAGCCCCTAAAGGTGTATGGCTAAGCTAAGCCTTAAGCCAATAAACCTCCCAATTATGCGCCCATTTACATAGGAAAATACAAGATGAGTGAATTTCCTATCCTAGGTGGGATTAGAACCCATGACCCTCTACATCTCCTAGTAAGGTATCCTACTAACCACTAAACCCATAGGTAAGTGGCGCCCCTAATTAAGGAAAATGACAAACATGTCCTAATTACAACACAAATCCTTACATCATAAATCCTAATTATATTGATTCCTAATTAAGTTGAGCCTTGCATGTTGACTTTGGCTTCTTGGTCAATGGTCAAGGGTTGACCAAGGGTTGACCCTCATGAAGGAAGACTCATGCTTGGTTCAGCTCCAAACATTTCAAGCAGCTCCAATGTTGACCCTAGCCATCAGCTGTCAGTTTAGAGGTCCACTGACTGGTTGTCATCAGTGTTTTTGCGCTTCACTCTGCGCTCAGCGCAAGTGAAGCGCAAATTCCAGAGAGCTTCGCTTCATCCTGCGCTCAGCGCAGGTGAAGCGTGAAACACGTTGCAGCCTTCTCTGTTTCCTCATTTAACAGCTTGATTTCTTTCTGATCTTATCCTTGTTTGCTTGACTTTCCTTGTTTCCCTCTTTTTGGCTTGATTCTGTGTTTATTTTGCCTTTGAATTTAAATTGGGGAAGTTATCCGCAGAATCCTTGTTTAAATGGTTGCTGATCTTATCTTTATCTGCTCTCATTTATACTTCAAATTTGCAGATCCTATCCTCAAATAATGCTATCTTCTTTTCTCATTTAAATCTCTCTCATAAATCTGCAAAATCAACAGATTTTCTATTAAAATAGCATCAAATTCAAATTCAAATTAAATAAACACAATTATTACAATTATTAATAAAAAGGGATTATTTTGGGATGTAAATTATTATTTTACCCTTGATAAGTGCAGAAAAAATTCAAGAATTTTATCATATAATTGGCTCTTATCACTTTCCACTATGCATTAGAATATAATCACCATCAGTGACTATGTCCCAAAGATCAATGTTGTTGCTCTCAATGAACAGTTTCATACGATCTCTCCAGTAATGGTAATCAACACCATTAAATGCTGGAGGCCTTTTCACATATGCTCATTCTGTGATATAGTGGCTTGTGCTTATAGAGGCTTCCATCTGGATCTTCTCCTCAACACGGTCAAGTGCTCAACCCGAGGTCGAGCTCTGATACCAACTGTAGGAACACACAGGAAACATTACAAGGGGGTTGAATAGTGTTTTTATAAACTTTAACGTTTTTCGAATGCTTTTTTCATAAACTGAGTTTGAAGAATTTCAAACAGGTTTAGTGAGCTGTCTGATGTTAAGTCCTTTATCTGAAAATTTTCAGACAGAGGTTTAGAACAATTTTTGCAAATTATATTTTAAGAACATCTTATAAAAACTCAGTTCAAAACCCTCTTCTTATTAGTTGAAATCGAACGTAAAGAGTTAAGGGTAAGATAAGCACTCAGCCAAATTTATCCTGGTTCACTCACTCCACCTGTGAGCTATGTACAGTCCCAGAGCCAACTAGCTCCTAGATTTTTCCACTAATCTGAAACGATTACAAGTCTTCTTTTCTACCAAGCCTCTTAAGGCTCTATACACCATGTATTCTTTCTTCAACCAAGCCTCTCCAGGCTCTACACCAAGTATTCTTTCTTCATCAAGCCTTTTCAGGCTCTTACCACAAGTATTCTTTCTTCAACCAAGCCTCTCCGGGCTCTTACAACAAGTATTATTTCTTCACTAAGCCTCTCCAGGCTCTTACAACAAGTATTATTTCTTCAACCAAGCCTCTACAGGGTCTTACAACAAGTATTCTTTCTTCAACCAAGCCTTTCCAGGCTCTCAACACTCTTAAAGTGTTTACAGAGAGAAATGAACTTAGAACTCACAGTTCTTCATTCAGAATGTACAAAGAAATAATAGTGTTTTACACTGTATATGAAAGTTGTTCTTATACAGAAATTTTCAAAGAGAAATCTAAAGATAATTTTGCAACATTTTTCTTCGGGTGAGCTTTTGCTTATTCTTTTGTTTTTCGATCAGCATCAGCTACAGGAAGACTTCCAGTATTTATAGGCTTCTAGGGCGCTAGCTATTGAGAAGTTCATTAAGAGATAACTTTTGATGCAAATACTCCCGTTGTGAGACAACTCTGACGAAAGGACGAGGTAAGCAGTACTTTATCTGACTGCAATAGATAGATACTCCAAATTTCCTCCTTTCGCACTGGATAATTCAAAAGATATCCCAGAAAGCTACTTTTTGTCATTCCTTATTTGTGTACAGAGGTTGCGTGAAGGAGTGGTGCAGACTTAAGTCATGCCACATCAGTTAGACCGTTGGCTTTAGACAGCACTTCAGTCTTCAGATTGTGCTTCATTCTTCAGACAACACTTCAGTCTTCAGATAGTGCTTCATTCTTTCGATTGCACTTCAATCTTCAGACAATGCTTCATTCTTCAGATTGCACTTTAGTCTTCAAACAGTGCTTCATTCTTCAGACAACACTTCAGTCTTCAGACAATACTTCAATCTTCATATTGCACTTCAATCTTTAGATAATGCTTCATTCTTCAGACAACACTTCAGTCTTCTTCAAATTGCACTTCAATCTTCAGACAATGCTTCATTCTTCAGATTGCACTTTGGTTTTCAGACAGTGCTTCATTCTTCAGACAACACTTCAGTCTTTTGATAGTGATTCATTCTTCAGACAACACTTCAGTCTTTAGACAGTGCTTCATTCTTTAGATTGCACTTTTGAACCATTTGCTTCAAAACGCCTAGAGTTCTTTAGACGTATACTCCCTTAATAACCAAAGTAGAACTTTAGATTCACTTCTTTCAGAGTTAGAACATACTTCAGACACGTGAACTTCAAATGATGTTTATCTTATCTGAAAAACAAGTACACTTGTTAGAATAATTGTGAAGTCTTAATTTAAGTTTGTATTCATCAAAACCTTATCATAGGGGTGTCTTTAGACTTTCAAAGTCTTGAGACTCAACATTCTCCCCAACCTTATCTTAGGGGTGTCTTTAGACTATCAAAGTCTTGAGATTCAACAATCATCTTGTCATGAGAACCTAAACAACATACATCCAGAGATTGAGTCATAACTTGGGCTACATAGATTCTTTTGGGATTAAACCAGTTGCAATGGAAAGCTAACATACAGGGCTTTAACTCTTCTAAAAACCACTTCCTTTGATTTAGCCATCTCAATAATGAAATTCTCAGTGCAAGTTGGAGACAAGTTTTTGAATGATAGATAGGAATGGAAGTAATGGATGAATAATTGAAGGTAATGGATAAAAGTGATTAATAATTAATCAATAATTCCAAGAATGGACAAAACATGTTGAGTCATGGCTGAATAATTAGTTAAGAATGGTATATGTTCATCTCTTATAAATAGGATGTCTTTCTAGATGGGAAGGCATCCCAAATTGTAGAATTGCCAAGTCTTTCCTTTCCTTTTATTCATCTTTTTGTTGTAAGATCTTCATGTAATGATAAGTTTGTATTCAATAAAAGGATTCAAGCTTATTTACATCTTGATTATGAGGCATGATCTTCATTTACATATGCACACTGAATTATATATACTTTGATTTTATATTTGCTTCAGTTTCATATTTCTTTGATCAAAGCTTGATTGGTTAAATGCTTTGATTATGAAATTTGCTATTGAAGTTTGTTTATACTATTGATTAGTTAATCATCATGCAATAATTGAAGAACATGGAGTAAGTAATTTAATTGAAGGTTTCATTTAGTTATTTATTTCAACTGGGTTTTGACGATAAGAGTGGATCTAACAAAAGATTATGTGGTTATTTTATCTTGTTGATCTTAATTAATTGAATTGTAGGAATTATTTTAGTAAAGAATCCGAGAATCATTGTAGGGGTTCCATATGATCCTACGTTGATAGGCTTAATCCCTTGTATGCATGCTTTCAATAATCAATGATTAACCATGAAAGTAGTCTCTGAATTCCTTGGGTTGATCTTAATTATCTTAAATTGATTCAAACTTTGTTATTATTTTGATCTTTATTTTCTTCAGTTTATTGTAATCAACCAACCCCAATAGATGGATTAAATCGAGTGGATCTTCAGGATTCGACCCGGTTTGTATCCTTCCAATACAAGCACTTCGTAAATCGATTAATTATAATTATAATTCTGTGCAGATTCAACAACTGTCAATCATTTCACAACAAACATGTGCAACAAGAATAAGATATATTATTAAGCATTTCATTATGGTGAAAAAGGTATTCATTTGATTCATGTGATGTTTAAATTATATCTTGTAACGCAAATATTTTGTAGCATTAGATTATATGTTATTTATTTTCTGAGTTTATTTGGGGAAATTATTAGTTGAATGTGAAAGACTGCCACCGTTTGTGTAACATCCCAAATTTTATAAATAAAAGAAAAGGAAGAAATAATAGTATTATTATTTTTAATAATATTAATCAATTAAATAAGAGGAATAAATAATAGTGTTAACATTATTAGTAGTTTTATTAATAAAGCTACTTCATTTTAAAAAGAAATAAGGGGGTTGAGAGTGGGCCCAAGCCCAATTAGGCATTCTAGTAAGGAGGGGTTATCTGTTCACCCTAATCCTTATTCGTATAATCGTCAGAGAGCGAAACGCCAAGGAGGGGAGAAACAACGTCTCAAGGAGAGATTGTTGGAGCTTGATCATCAAGAACTAAGAAAAAGCCTTCCCTGCTGATTGATCGATGTTCAATAAGGTACGGTGGGGGAGAGGGTGCTGCTTATATATGCATGTGGGGGATGCTTGGGTAGTAACCTAAGACTTAATTCGTATTAATAATTGATGTATTGAGTATGGATGATGAAAATCGTAAATTGATGATTGTTTGTATGATTCTTGATGAATCTTGAGGAAATTGAATGAGAATAATATGAATAGTGAAAAGGGGATTAATAAGGGTTTGATGAATTGGGGTTTTGATGGGAAAACCTTGTAAAACTTTTAAAGATGGATACTTTGGTGGGGTTTGATGAATATAACGTATATAAATGATGTTTTGATGAAAAGGATTGATTAGAGATTGAATAGAGAGGTTTGGAATTGGTGGAGATCGCAAGAACTGCGATCTGCGTCGCGGGTAGTCGATTACCAAGAGTGGTAATCGATTACTAGAGGGTTTTGGGCAACCAGGAGGGCTGTTTGCTCGCAGGTAATCGATTACAGAGACGCTGTAATCGATTACCAGAGAGTTGGTGTGTAGGTAATCGATTACAGAAGTTTGGTAATCGATTACCAGAGTGTTTGGTTGCAGGTAATCGATTACAAGGTTGTTGTAATCGATTACCAGAGACCTTGTTTGCAGGTAATCGATTACTAGAGGTTGGTAATCGATTACCATAGTGGATTTTGAGATCCTAAGTGCTTGATGATGAATGATGTTGTATGATAATGCTTTATTATGATTATGGTGTTGATGATTAATGATGTTGATGATGATTTGGTGTGCATATTGATCGGTGAATATGCTATGTAATTGATGTTATTTGCAATGCATATGGTTGGTTAATATGCTATGTAATTGATGTTATTTGGAATGCATATGGTTGGTTAATATGCTATGTAATTGATGTTATTTGGAATGCATGTGGTTGGTGAACATGCTATGTAATTGATGTTATTTAGAATGCATGTGGTTGGTGAACATGCTATGTAATTGATGTTATTTGGAATGCATGTGGTTGGTGAATTGTGCGGGCCTTGAGCATGTGTGATGAGACCTGAATTGTGCGGGCCCATAGAGGGGGTACAATTCGAGAGGTGAACTGGGCTGTGCGTGTCCATAGAGGGGGTACAACTCAGGGGATCAAGATGGGGCGTTCGATGCACGGGCCCATGGAGGGGGTGCAACCTAGGAGCGATTGTACTTGAGATACACAAGCCCAGTGAGGGGTGGGGTGTAGCTCAGGGAGGTGATTGTACTTGAGATACACAAGCCCAGTGAGGGGTGGAGTGTAGCTTAGGGAGGTGATTGTACTTGAGATACACAAGCCCAGTGAGGGGTGGGGTGTAGCTCAGGGAGGTGATTGTACTTGAGATACACAAGCCAAGTGAGGGGTGGGGGTGTAACTCAGGGAGGTGAGTATTGATTATGTTGGTGATTATGGTACCTGAGTGTAACTCAGGGAGGTGAGTATTGATTATGTTGGTGATTATGGTACCTGAGTGTAACTCAGGGAGGTGAGTATTGATTATGTTGGTGATTATGGTACCTGAGTGTAACTCAGGGAGTGAGTATTGATTGTGTTGGTGATTATGGTACCTGAGTTTAACTCAGGGAGGTGAGTATTGGTTATGTAATTGAATATGGTACCTGAGGTGTACAAGCCTAGAGTGGGTGAAGTACAACCCAGGGAGGTGCATGATGGTGATGATGATATGATGATTACGATGAAATGAGGATATTGATGATTGTGATGAGTATGATGTGTAGAAACACAGGGAAACACTAGAAGGGGGGTTGAATAGTGTTTCTTAATAATTTATGGAAGCTTTTCGCAAACGGTTAAGTTTACAACAGTTTCAGACAGGTTTAAGAGGCTGTCTGAAGTTTCTTAAGAAGGCTTCTGAAAAGATCTTTAAAAAAGGTTTCTTGCTTTTTAAAATTATCAGAACAGTTTTCAACACCCTTTGGTTAGTATAAATAAATTGACAAGAGATAAGGGATAGAAAACTTAGCCAATGAATTTATCCTGGTTCACTCACTACCACTGTGAGCTACGTCCAGTCCCAATGCCAACTAGCACTTGGATTTTCTCTTAATCTTCACCAAGATTACAAGTATTCTTTTACAGTCAAGCCTCTTTAGGCTCTAAAACCAAGTATTCTTTTACAGACAAGTCTCTCCAGGCTCAAGGACAATTTTTACAAAGAGATATGTCTAAGCTTTTAAGCTACACAAGTTTGAAGCTTAAACAGAGACGATGTACAATAAAAACTGAGGTATACTCAGGATATACAAATGATGTACAATGAATGTGAAATCAGAATGTTTTTACAGAAAAACTTGCAGCGTGATATCTCTTAGACTTTCTTGTATATGTTGTCCGCACTTGATGGTCTTCATGAAGGGCTATTTATAACCAATCTTCAATCCATTGAAATACCACCGTTTAGAAATAGCATTAAATGCTATTTAATCCGTTGTGAGACATGCTTATGAGAGTTCTGAATTTTTCTGACACAAGTACCAGGTTGCTGCTGCCATAAAGCTGCCACTGTTGTTGCTACAAAGGTTGCGTTGCAGGGATTTCCTCAGTAGTGTATGAAATTCAAATATATTAGGAAAGGTCTCTGTGTTCCTTGCCATAAATATGTTTGAAAAGGTACGTGCAGCAGAGAACGCTTGACTCAGCAGAATTTCAGAGATGTCTTCACATACTTCAGCAAAGAGTGCCACGTCATTAATGAGACTTCAGACGGCTTCAACACTTCAGACGGGTTGCGCACTTCAGACGGCTTCAACACTTCAGATGGGTTGAGCACTTCAGACGGCTTCAACACTTCAGACAGGTTGAACCTTCAGAAGGCTTTTCCACTTTAGACAGGTTGAAAGCACTATAGATAGTCTTTATAAGTTTAGAATGGCTTGCTGAAATCATAGATAAGTCATTACACATTTATGTATCTATGATAAGTATTTTAACCCAAATTTGTTAAACATTAAAACTTGAGAGGTGAGCTATCTAAAAACATCATAATTTCCCTTATGATATTTTTGAGACTCAACATTCTCCCCCTTTTTAATGATGACAAATTTGTTTAAAATAAAGAAATATGAAAAGAGTAAAAATAAAATAAACTTAAAAAATAACTCCCCGTCAGATAAAGATCTCTCAGGACAAACTCTTATCAAATATTCCTCCTGAGACCTGTAATTACTTCAGATTTTGTTAGTTTTAATACTCCCCCTTTTGTCATCAATCAAAAGGGAATTTCAGAGCATAACTACAGAATAATCACAGTAATATAATCACAACATTGAGATACCAGCATTCATGAGAACAAACAGAATATATTATCAAGCAAAAAGAGTTCAAATTAAACACCAAACATGAAGTTCACATAACAGAAATTAAATACTCAAAATAAAGTTAACACTAAACATGGCTAAACATCATAGACTATCCATCTTTCTTCAGCAAGGCCTCTTTTAGAAGGGAGAGCAATTCTTCCTTTGCCTTATCAATCTGAGAAATGACAGCAGTCTTCAATTCTTCTTTCCCATTTCTGATGTGTTGTTGCTCTTGAAGGATTTGATCTTGCTTAGCAACAAGAGTAGCATTTCTTTTCTCCAAGCTCTTCACTTGATGCCTCAGCTTCTTGTTCTCTTCTTCAAGATTTAGTTCTACTTCATATAGAATGATCTGAATGTGCCTGCAAACGAATTTGAGCTGATTGAATCCTGGATGCAACCCATAATCTTCGGGATGACTCACAAGAAAGAAGAAAGTTCTGATAGGGCAGATTAGCTTCTAGTCCTCATTAAAGGGTTTAGACATGGGGAATCTGCCTCTGATATACTGGTACTGCACATTGGTGAAGACACCACAGCCTATGATGGAGTCATCATCTGGTCCTGCAGATCCAGAAGAGGATCCAGCATCCTCTCTGATCTTCCAGTGGGATAACCATACCCTATCCCTGTAGCAGTGATCTAAACCTCCACCTTGTCTTTTGATCCGAGCAGGTAGCTCCTTCCAATCTGTTGAAGTTAAAGGTTTCTGGGGAACTAGATAAGCTTTAGGTTCCTTGAACTTGTCAGCAGGGCCTTCTTCCAAGGGGTACCTAGGAACAATCCTGTCAGGTTGCACCAGAATCTTTGTGGTTGGCCTGATGGAGATTGTTCTAGGTGGCCTATAGCCTCTCATGCCTACTGACATCAAGTAGTCCCTCTCAAAAAGTTCAGCTTTAGTAGATAGTTGCCTAACAAAACACCATTCATCATTAGACAACTTGAGAGAGTCACCAGAGAAGGGATTAAGTGGAGCCCACTTATGAGCAGGTGGAACTGCACCCTTTCTGATCTTTTCTATCTGGCTTGAGTAATACTGATTTGAACTGCCTTGATACTTTGCCCTTTCTTCATCAGCAGTGTGCTTGATAAGGCCATGGTGAAGAGAGATGGGGGTGTATTTCTGAAAAACTGCAGCTCTTCAAATAAGTTGGGGAATTTGGGGACTCTGACCCTCTCACTGAAAGGTTCCTCATACTTTTTGTGGGGTACTTCAGCAGCTGCATCAATTTGGTGCTGAGTGAGAGGAAAGGCATAAGGATCAAATGTAGGCTCTGTGAAGAAGTCCCTACTTTTGGGTCCTAGCCTTATATGTGCAGGCAGCATGCTTCCTTTCCATACTTCAGAGCTGTCACCGTGCTGATGTTTATCTGTGGGGTCTTCAGACTGAGTGGATTCTGAAGATGATGAAGGTGATGAAGGTGGTGATGAGGGAGGTGATGGAAGTGCTTCTTCTTCTTTCTCCTCTACTGTTGTCTTCTTAGGTGATGAAGGTGGTGATGGGGTCACATTATCAAACCTTACCCTGAGGCTTTTCTGAGGAGGTTTGGCTTTCTCAGGTTCCCTCTCCTTTTCCTTTTCAGCTTGCTTCTCTTCTCTTCTTCTCTTGAAATACAAGTTTGCTTTGACAAAGTTTTGATACTTGCCAGCCTCATCCATTTCCTCCAGCTGACTTGCAATGCTCCTTGTAATCCTAACAAGTGGTTCAGGAGCTGGCTGAAATAACTTTGTTTTTGTTCTCCTTCTTTGCTGTGCACTGGATCTTTTTCTTTTCTTAGTCTCTTGAGCAATGGAAGCTAGCCTTTCATCTTCAGTAAGAGCTAGCTGAGAGGCTACTGCAAGAGCATAATCAGTCTTTTCTTGCTCAGCCTTCTTCTGTTGAGTCTCAAAAATATCATAAGGTTGTTTATGATGTTTTAAGACAACTAGATTCCCAAAGTTTTAATGGTTGACAAATTTGACTTAAATTACTTATCATAGATACACACATGCTTAATGTTTTATCTATGATTTCAGCAAGAGTCACTATGAGCCTACATAAAAAGACTAAGTGTTGAAGCTGTCTGAAGAAGCAGAACTCGTCTGAAGAGTTGAAGCTGTCTGAAGTAGTTCAACCCGTCTGAAGTATCAGTGCCGTCTGAAGTCTTTTAATGACGTGGCATCTCTAGTCTGAAGTACTGAAGTCGTCTGAAGTCTCATTTATGACGTGGCACCCTCTGCTGAAGTTTTGTGAAGACTTTTCTGAACCTCTGCTGCACGTACCTTTTCAAACACGTTTATAGCAAGGAACACAGAGACCTTTCCTGGTGATTTTGAATTTCATACACCACTGAGGAAATCTCTACAACGCAGCCTCTGCAGCAACATTTGTAGCAGCCTTATGGCAGGAGCAACCTTGTACCGTGTCAGAAATATCAGAGCTCTCAGAAGCATGTCTCATAACGGATTAAATAGCATTTAATGCTATCTCTAAACGGTGGTATTTCAACGGTTTGAAGTTTGGGTATAAATACCCCTCCATGAAGACCATCGAAAGATAGAGAGTAGTGAAAAAGAGAAGAGAAGGAAAAGAAAAAAAATAAGTATACAAGAAAGCCAAGAGAAACATCACGCTGCAAGTTTTTACTCTGTAAAAACTCTCTGATAAAATTCGCTGTACACATTTGTATATCCTGAGCATACCTCAGATTTATTGTACATTGTATTTGTTTGAGCTTCAAACTCGTATAGTTTAAAAACTTAAACTTATTTTTTTGTAAACTTTGTTTAGAGCCTGGAGAGGCTTGGTTGATAAAAGAATACTTGGTTGTAGAGCCTGGAGAGGCTTGACTGTAAAAGAATACTTGGTTGTAGAGCGTGGAGAGGCTTGACTGCAAAAGAATACTTGGGTGTAGAGCCTGAAGAGGCTTGACTGTAAAAGAATACTTGTAATCTTGAAAGATTAAGAGAAAATCCAATAGCTAGTTGGCATTGGGACTGGACGTAGCTCACAGTGGTAGTGAGTGAACCAGGATAAATTCCTTGGCTAAGTTTTCTTACCCTTATCTCTTGTCAATTCTTTTTATACTAATCAAGGGGTTAGAGCAATTAATCTGATATTTTATAAAGGCACAAAACATCTTTTAAAATCAGTTTTTTTTAAGCCGTCTGAAAAACTTCAGACAGCCCTTTAAGAGCCTGTCTGAAATCGTGTTTTAACACCTGTTTGCGAAAAGCTTTCTAAAATATTTAGAAACACTATTCAACCCTCCTTCTAGTGTTTCCCTGTGTTCCTACAGTTGGTACCAGAGCTCTACTCAGGGTTGAAGCACCTAACAAGTGTTTGAGGACTGAAAGATCCAAATCGAAGCTTCTAACAACAACAGGCAATGCATCACAGAAGGAGCCTCTATCACAAGACCCCCGACATTCAATGGAGTGGATTACCACTACTGGAGAGATCGTATGAAGTTGTTCATTGAGAGAAACAACATTGATGTTTGGGATGTGGTCACTGATGGAGACTATGTGCCTATGCAAAATGGTCTGCCTATACCCTAAGACTGAATGGACCTTGGAGCAGAAGACTAGAGTCCAGATGAACGCTAAAGCCAAACTCTATCTGATATGTTCCTTGAATAAATCAGAATATGAGAAGGTCCATGGATGCACTTCTGCAAGGAGATTTGGGATACTCTTGCAGCAGCCCATGAAGGGACTGAAACTGTCAAGCAATCCAAAATCAGCATGCTTATACATCAGTATGAGATGTTTAAGATGGAAGAAACTGAAACCATTGACCAAATGTTTGGGAGGTTTCACACCATAACCATGGACTCAGGTCCTTAGGAAGAACCTATGAATCTGGAGACAACAATAGGAAGATTCTAAGAAGTCTACCTAAGTCCTGGAGACCCAAAGTTACTGCCATTCAAGAGGCAAGAGATTTGAACTCTCTGAGAATGGAAGAACTGTTGGGATCTCTCAAAGTCCATGAACTTGAGCTTGGAGAAGATGACAACAAGAAGAAGTCTCTAGCTCTAAACTCCAAGGCCAAACAGTCTAGGCATGGCCAGCATGAAGGCTATGCAAGCTGAGGAAATTTCAGAAGCAGATGAAGATTCTGAAGACAGCTCAGAAGATGACAATGATCTTGCTCTTTTAAGCAGAAAGATCAAGAGAATGTTGCAGAACATAGGAAGTTCAGAAAGAACCAACCTTCATCATCCAAATCAGGTAAGACAGGTAAAGAGTCTAACACTGATAAAATTATTTGCTTTGAATGTAAGCAACCAGGGCATATGAAGGCTGATGCCCAAGACTGAAGAAAAACAACTTCAAGAAGAAGAAGTTTTTCAAAAAGAAGAAAGGTCTTATGGAAACATGGGAAGACCTTGATGAATCAACCTCAGAAGAAGAAGAAGACACTTCAGAAGAGGCAAATCTGTGTCTCATGGCTAGTCTACCATCTTCAGACAGCTCTGAGCTGAGGTATTTCCTCTTACTCTACAAGAAATGTACGATGATCTGGTGGAAAGTTCTCAAGAACTTTTCCAAGAGTATAAGAATCTATCCAAAAGCCCACACAGAAATGTGTAACAAATATGAGGCACTTGAGATAGAACATATTATGCTCAAAGAAAAAATTCTTGAGACTAAAAACTGCAGTTCACAAGCTGGTCTGAAGAAAATGAGAACTTCAGAAGCAGGTTGTGGAACTGACAAAAGATCTGGCCAAATTTGTCAAAGGAACTAAAAATCTGAATATAATGCTTGGAAATCAAAGGCATTCCCTTGACAAAACTGGACTAGGCTTTATGATCATAACATGTCTGAACCTCCTACTGCTTAAATTCGTCTAAAGGCAAAAAGAAGGGTTACTGGGTGTTCTCACTGTGGTAAGCCTGGACCACAATGTGGCTCAGTGCAAACACAAGAGAAAACAAGGCCAAATCTAACAAGAAAGGACCCAAAAGAATTGGGTACCTAAAAACTTAATTATTCCTGTTGCAGATGTGTTTAACAGGACAAAGGAGACCCCACAAATGTACCTGGACAGTGGGTGCTCGCGACACATGACAGGAGAAAAGGTCTTTGTTCCAAAACCTTAGACCTAGAGCTGGTGGAGTGGTCACCTTTGGTGGAAATCAGCAAGGGAAGATCATTGGAATAGGGACTGTAGGTATATCTCCTTCATCCCTTATTAAAAATGTACTCCTAGTGGAGGGACTACAACATAATTTACTGAGCATAAGTCAATTATGTGACAGTGGTTATGTGGTATCC
Organism: Sesbania bispinosa; assembly: GCA_026901365.1. NCBI lineage: Eukaryota > Viridiplantae > Streptophyta > Magnoliopsida > Fabales > Fabaceae > Sesbania > Sesbania bispinosa. The sequence continues at coordinate 278,384 of QLOH01000832.1, forward strand.
TGTACTAAGGAAGGATGCATAGTCAAAGACTCCTCTGAGCAAACCCTCTTTACTACTAAGAGACACAGCATGTGTACAAAATTGATCTAGAGGATCTAGCAAGTCAAAATGTAAAGTGTTTCATCTCTGTTGAAGATGAAAAACAGATTTGGCATCAAAGACTTGGGCATGCCAGCTTGAGATTAATCTCAAGATTAGAAAAACACAATCTTGTTAAAGGATTGCCCAAGCTTTCATACAAATCTGACATTTTATGTGAAGCTGTCTGAAAGGGAAACAACAAGACACTCTTTTAAGAGTAAGGATGTTGTTTCAACTAGCAGACCACTAGAACTTTTACACCTTGACTTGTTTGGTCCTATTAGAACAGAAAGTCTTAGTGGCAAGAAATATGGTTTGGTCATTGTTGATGACTATTCTAGATTTACTTGGGTGTTGTTCCTAAGAAGCAAGGATGAGACTTTTAGGAATTTCACAGTATTCTGCAAGAAGGTATAAAATGAGAAAGGATTCTGTATTTCTGTTATTAGAAGCGATCATGGTGGAGAGTTTGAGAATGCAAACTTTCAAATGTTCTGTGATGAGAATGGGATCTCACACAATTTCTCTGTGGCTAGAACACCTCAACAGAATGGGGTTGTTGAGAGAAAGAACAGAAGTTTGCAAGAGATGGCAAGGACCATGCTCAACTCATGCAGCTTACCAAGAACCTTCTGGGCAGAAGCTGTTAGCACAGCATGTTACCTTCAAAACAGAATATTGGTAAGACCAATTCTGAAAAAGACTTCCTATGAACTGTGGAAAGGAAGAAAACCCAACATATTATATTTCCACCACCTTTGGATGTGAATGTTTTATACTCAACACCAAGGATGATCTTGGAAAATTTGATGTAAAGTCTGATAAAGGATTTTTCATTGGATATTCTGGAAACATCTAAAGCCTATAGAGTGTATAACTCAAGAACATTAACTGTTGAAGAAACTATTCATGTTAAATTCAATGATAACAAAGAGACTGATAGGGAACTATCAGATATAGAGGATGATTTTGTAGGAATGGAGCTGAATGACCACAGCAGCTTGAAGGATGAGCGCTGTCTGAAGTACCTACTGTTACTAAACCTCTTCAGACAAATGTTGAGTCTCAGACAGAACAAACAGATGTGAATACATCCTCAGAAACCTGATTGGAAATACAAATCACATCATCCTAAAGAGCAAATCATGGCAAGCACTTCAGAAGGAGTTAAGACAAGATCAAAAATTCAAGATTCTGAATTCTCTTGCTCTCCTATCTGAAATAGAGCCAGGAAACATTGATGAAGCTCTTGCATGATGAAGGGTGGATCCTAGCCATGCAAGAAGAGAGCTGAATCAGTTTGCTAGAGTGATGTCTGACCCTTGTTCCTAAACCCGATGGGAAAACTATTATTGGAAACCAAATGGGTGTTCAGAAACAAGGCTTGTCTGAAGAAGGCAAGGTAGCAGAAACAAGGCAAGATTAGTTGCTCAAGGATACAACCAGCAAGAAGGGTATGATTTCATTGAAACCTTTGCCCCAGTGGCCAGGTTAGAAGCAATTAGAATTCTTTTATCTTATGCTGTAAATAATGGCATACAAGCTATATCAAATGGATGTTTAAAGTGCCTTCCTCCTCAATGGTCTCATTGAAGAAGAAGTCTTTGTTAGACAACCCCCTGGTTTTGAAGATATTGCCTTTCCTGAACATGTTTTCAAACTCAAAAAGGCTCTCTATGGTCTGAAACAAGCCCCAAGAGCTTGGTATGACAGATTGAGCAGTTTTCTAATCTCAAATGGTTTTGAAAGAGGAAAAGTGGACACAACTCTTTTTAGAAAACAGTCTAACAAAGATCTTATACTTGTTCAGATATATGTTGATGACATTATCTTTGGTTCAACTGACTCTTCATTATGCAAGGAGTTTTCAGAGTTAATGCAATCAGAATTTGAAATGAGTTTAATGGGTGAACTAAAATTTTTCTTAGGACTTCAGATTAAGCAAGATTCTGACTGTATATGGATCCATCAAGAAAAATATACAAAGGAAATGCTTAAGAAGTTTAACTTACATGATTGCAAACCCATGTCAACTCCAATGCATCCCTCTGCATCTTTAAATAAAGATGAGAAGGAAGAACCAGTGAATCAAACTTTGTATAGAGGAATGATTGGATCATTATTTATCTAACAGCAAGCAGACCTACATAATGTTCAGTGTAATATCTGTGTGCTAGATTTCAATCTGATCCAAGGAGTACTCACTACAAAGCTGTAAAAAGAATTTTCAGATATCTTAAAGGTACTACTAATCTTGGTCTGTGCTATAAGAAAGTAAGGATTGCAGGTTAATAGGTTACTGTGATGCTGATTTTGTTGGAGACAGAACTGAATGAAAAAGCACTAGTGGTGGATGTCATTTCTTTGGAGAAAATATGATTAGTTGGTCAAGCAAAAGACAAAGCACAATTGCCATTATCAACAGCTGAAGCAGAATACATCTCAGCAGCCAGTTGTTGCTCACAAATGTTATGGGTGAAGTATCAGTTAGAAGATTTTAACATTACTATATCTGCTATACCTATTTGTGTGATAATACAAGTGCTATTAGTGTCTAAAAATCCCATTCAACATTCTAGGGCTAAACATATAAGAAATAAAACATCATTTCATTAGAGACTATGTTCAGAAAGGTGTTTTTGATATTCAGTTTATTGATACAGAGCATCAATGGGCTGATATATTCACAAAACCTCTGACTGAAGATAGATTTAAGTTCATTAGAAATAATCTGAACATACATGCATTTTGAGTGTGTGATCTGATCTGTCAAAATGATGTATCTGAAATTTCAGCTTGTCTGAAACAAGTGACTTGTCTGAAATTTTGGGTTGTCTGAAATCTATATGGGTGTCTGAAATCTGTCACTTGTCTGAAGTAAACAAATGACGTGGCTTTATGAGACGGTTTAATTCCATTTATTTTGTCTCTTCCACTTCGCACGTTTTCCTATGTCTGCGCACCAGTACATGCCATCATTGCTTTATGGATCTATAAATACAGAAGCTAGTGGGTCACAGAATTTCACCGTTCACTATTCTGTATTCATCTCTTGAGATCCTTCTTCTACAAGCAATTTTTCTCTCTCAAGTTCTTCAGAAAACTCTTCAATGGCTCCTAAGAAATCTGCTGGAAGCAACATCGTGAAGACTAAGGGTGTAGTCTGGAGGATCTTCAATCTCTGGGAATGGACTTATTTGCTGAGTTCGATGCAGCTGGGTGGACTCCGTATTTCAATCACAACTTGACACAGTGGCATGAGCAGAGTGTGCATTTCTGGGCTACTGCCAGAGGAATACCCAATCCTCAGGGTATCTACACTAGCATCAAGGCCACAGTACGTGGTGTCCCTGTCTTTGTTGATGAAGATATCCTTGCTCACATCTGTGAGGTCAGGACTGAAGGAGTTGTATTCACTCCTGGCTGGGAAGCAAGAAATGGAGGACAGAAGCAGTTCACAGAGTTTCTGTATGGCACCTCTGAACCAGTAAGCTTGGATGCAAAGCATATGTCAGACAAGGCTAGGGTTTTGCATGCCATCTTAGGGTGCTCTGTAATCCCTAAGAGTGGAAGCAGAAACCATGTTTCTGAGTTGAGAGATTTTGTCTGATTCACCTACTGCAGAAGAAGAAGGTGAACCTCCCCAACATCATAATGTACCACATGCAGAAGCGTCTCAGAGACTCGCTGGGAGCTTCCCTCACAATACCATCATCACCAAGATCTTGCTGCATTTCAAAGTCCCCATTGAGAGGCTTTTTGATCGCCTTTCACAACCTGTGTTTGGTGAATCAAACCTCAAGAGCATGGGAGTGAAGCTGACTCCAAGACCTCCCTCTCCGTCCATGAAGGAGAGCCTTCTTCTTGAGAAAGCTGCAAGAAGGAAGACAACAATGGAGGTTCTTGAGAATGAACTCAGAGGATACATAAGGAGGCATGAGTTCAAGCCATCACTACTCTCATCAAAACCATCGAAAGATAGAGAGTAGTGAAAAAGAGAAGAGAAGGAAAGAAAAAAAATAAGTATACAAGAAAGCCAAGAGAAACATCACGCTGCAAGTTTTTACTCTGTAAAAACTCTCTGATAAAATTCACTGTACACATTTGTATAACCTGAGCATACCTCAGATTTTATTGTACATTGTATTTGTTTGAGCATCAAACTCGTATAGTTTAAAAGCTTAAACTTATTTCTCTGTAAACTTTGTTTAGAGCCTGGAGAGGCTTGGTTGATAAAAGAATACTTGGTTGTAGAGCCTGGAGAGGCTTGACTGTAAAAGAATACTTGGTTGTAGAGCCTGGAGAGGCTTGACTGCAAAAGAATACTTGGGTGTAGAGCCTGAAGAGGCTTGACTGTAAAAGAATACTTGTAATCTTGAAAGATTAAGAGAAAATCCAATAGCTAGTTGGCATTGGGACTGGACGTAGCTCACAGTGGTAGTGAGTGAACCAGGATAAATTCCTTGGCTAAGTTTTCTTACCCTTATCTCTTGTCAATTCTTTTTATACTAATCAATGGGTTAGAGTAATTAATCTGATATTTTATAAAGGCACAAAACATCTTTTAAAATCAGTTTTTTTTAAGCCGTATGAAAACTTCAGACAGCCCTTTAAGAGCCTGTCTGAAATCGTGTTTTTAACACCTGTTTGCGAAAAGCTTTCTAAAATATTTAGAAACACTATTCAACCCCCCTTCTAGTGTTTCCCTGTGTTCCTACATCTTCTCCATTTCTTCATTTTCCCAAAGCTAGCAAGGGCTGCTACCTGAATAAGCTCAGGATCAGAAGGACATGCAGCCAGAGGTGCTGCTGCCAAAGCTTCAGGATCAGCAATCTCAGCTACCTCTTCCTCATGAGCTTTCCTTCCTTCTGTTTCAGAAGTAGGCTTAGGAGTAGGAGTTCTTACACCTTCAGAACCCTGACCCACAATTTCAGATGGCTTTTGCAAAGCCTTCTGAACAGGTTCAGATGTCTGAGTGTGCAAGTCCATAGCTTCTAGAGACACCTTTGCTGAACTCCTGACAGGGAGCTTCTTCCTTTTCAGATGAGGGGATGGCTTGGAAGGCTTGAACTCATCTTTTCTGATATCCCCCTGAAGCTCTTTCTCAAGAATCTCAAGAGTGGTTCCTCTTCTTGAGGCCTTCTCCAAGAACACTCTCCTTCAGAGTAGGAGATGGAGGTCGTGGAGTGAGCTTGATTCCCATGCTCTTCAAGTTTGACTCACCAAAGAACACAGGAGATTTATGGTTACATAATCTTTCAACAGGTACCTTAAAATGCATAAGTACCTTCATGATGAGAGTGTTGTGGGGAAGATTTCCAGCAGAGTCTCGAATCTTCTTCTGCATGTGGAACATGATAATGCTTGGGAGATTGACTTTCTTCTTCTGAAGCAGGTGAATCAGACAGAACCTTTCCAATTCTGAGACATGGTTTCTGCTTCCACTCTTAGGAATTGCACACCTAAGATAGCATGAAGAACTCTGACCTTCTCTAGCAAGAACTTGGAATCCAGGCTTTCGGTTCTTCTGTTCCATACACATCTTTGTAAACAGCTTGTGCCCACCATTCTTCATCTCCCACCCAGGAATGAAGGTTGCACCTTCAGCCTTAACATCAGTGATTGGGAGAGAATGCCTTGATCAACAAAAACTGAAACCCCTAGAACAGAGGCTTTGATGCTTTCATACACTCCCTTAGAGTTAGGTATTCCTCGAGCAGAGGACCAGAAATCCACCACGCTTTGTTCATGCCATTGACAGTTAATGTGGTTGAAGAAAGAAGTCCACCATGCATCAAATTCCTCAACCAAATCCATGCCAATGTTGCGAAGCTCGTCAAGATCCATCCCTTTGATCTAACCACATTCCATCCACCAAACTAGCGGTCTTCTTGGGTGCCATTGTTGAGTTGCAGAGAAACTTTGAGAGAATAAGGTTGCTTGAGCAGTGAAGAAGATCAAACTGAGTATTGAGGAAAGAGAGTGTAAGGCTTCCTCGACACACTTACTCCTGCATTTATAGACCCATGATGCAATGATGCCCTTACCGGCTGCGCAGACTTCGGGTAACGTGCGAAGTGGAAGAGACAAAAACTTTAAAAGAAGGAATTCAACCGTCTCAGATAGCCACGTCAGCCAGTTACTTCAGATAGGTGAAAATTTCAGACACATAAATAAAATTTCAGATAACCTAAAATTTCAGACATGTCACTGTTTCAGACACACTGAAATTTAGACGCACTAAAAATTTCAGATAACATAATAATCACACAATTATTTTAGAGAATGCATGTATATTCAAGTTGTTGCGTATGAACTTAAATCTATCTTCAGCCAGGGGTTTTGTGAATATATCTGCCCATTGATGCTCTGTGTCAATGAACTGAATATCAAAAACACCTTTCTGAACATAGTCTCTAATGAAATGATGTTTGATTTCTATATTTTGCCCTAGAATGTTGAATGGGATTTTTGGATAAATTAATTGCACTGGTATTATCACAAAGAACAGGTATAGCAGAGATAGGAATATTAAAATCCTCAAGCTGATACTTAACCCATAGCAGTTGTGAACAACAACTGGCTGCTGATATATACTCTGCTTCTGCTGTTGATAAAGCAATGGTGCTTTGCCTTTTGCTTGACCAGCTGATCATGTTATTTCCAAAGAAATGACATCCTCCACTGGTGCTCTTTCTTTCCATTCTATCTCCAGCAAAGTCAGCATCACAGTATCCTATTAACCTGCAATCTTTGCTCCTCTTATAGCATAGACCAAGATTAGTAGTCTTTCAGATATCTAAAAATTCTTTTAAGCTTTGTAATGAGTAATTCTTGGATCTGATTGAAATCTAGCACAGAGACAAACACTGAACATTATGTCAGGTCTGCTTGCTGTTAGATACAACAAGAGCCAATCATTCCTCTGTACAAAGTTTGATTCACTGGTTCTTCTTTGTCATCTTTGCTCAAAGATGCAGAGGGATGCATAGGAGTTGACATGGGTTTGCAATCACTCATGTTGAACTTCTTAAGCATTTCTTTTGTATATTTTTTTGATGGATCCATATACAATCAGAATCTTGCTTAATTTGAAGTCCCAAGAAAAATTTTAGTTCTCCCATTAAACTCATTTCAAATTCTGATTGCATCAACTCAGAAAATCCTTGCACAGAGAAGAATTAGTTGAACCAAATATAATGTCATCAACATATATCTGAACAAGTATAAAATCTTTGTTAGACTGTTTTCTGAAAAGGGTGGTATCTACTTTTCCTCTTTCAAAACCATTTTTGATAAGAAAACTGCTCAGTCTGTCATACCATGCTCTTGGAGCTTGTTTCAGACCATAAAGAGCCTTTTTCAATTTGAAAACATGATCAGGAAAAGCAGTGTCTTCAAAACCAGGGGGTTGTCTAACAAAAACTTCTTCTTCAATGAAACCATTGAGGAAGGCACTTTTGACATCCATTTGATATAGTTTGATGCCATTATTTACAGCATAAGAGAGAAGAATCCTAATTGCTTCTAATCTAGCAACAGGGGCAAAGGTTTCAGTGAAGTCAATACCTTCTTGTTGATTGTACCCTTGAGCCACCAATCTTGCTTTGTTTCTGACCACTTTTCCTTCTTCAGACAGCTTGTTTCTGAACACCCATTTGGTTCCAATAATTGTTTTCCCATGGGGTTTAGGAACAAGTGTCCAGACATCACTCCTAGCAAATTGGTTTAGCTCCTCTTGCATGGCTAGAATCCACCCTTCATCATGCAGAGCTTCATCAATGTTCTTTGGCTCAATTTCAGACAGGAGAGCAAGAGAATTCAGATTCTTGAATTTTGATCTTGTCTTAACTCCTTCTGAAGTGCTGCCAATGATTTGCTCTTTTGGATGATGTGATTTGTATCTCCAGTCAGGTTTCTGAGGTGATATCAAATCAGTCTGAGACTCAACATTGGTCTGAAGAGGTTCAGTGACAGATGGTGCTTCAGACACCTGTTCATCCTTGATGCTGTCATGATTATTCAGCTCCATTCCTGCAAAGTCATCTTCTAGATCTGATAGTTCCCTATCAGTCTCTTTCTTGTCATTAAATTTAACATGGATTGATTCCTCTACAGTTAAAGTTCTAGAGTTATATACTCTATAGGCTTTAGATGTTTCAGAATATCCTATGAAAATTCCATTGTCAGATTTTGCATCAAATTTTCCAAGATCATCCTTGGTGTTGAGTATAAAACACTCACAACCAAAGGTGTGGAAATATGATATGTTGGGTTTTCTTCCCTTCCACAATTCATAAGGAGTCTTTTTCAGAATTGGTCTTACCAATATTCTGTTTTGAAGGTAGCAAGCTGTGTTAATAGCTTCTGCCCAGAAAGATCTTGGTAGATTGCATGAGTTGAGCATGGTTCTTCCCATTTCTTGCAAGCTTCTGTTCTTTCTCTCAACAACCCCATTTTGCTGAGGTGTTCTTGCCACAGAGAAATTGTGTGAGATCCATTCTCATCACAGAACAGTTGAAAGTTTGCATTCTCAAACTCTCCACCATGATCACTTCTGATAGCAGATATACAGAATCCTTTTTCATTCTGTACCTTCTTGCAGAATATTGTGAAATTCCTGAAAGTCTCATCCTTGCTTCTTAGGAATAACACCCATGTGAATCTAGAATAGTCATCAACAATGACCAAACCATATTTCTTACCACTAAGGCTTTCTGTTCTAATAGGACCAAACAAGTCAATATGTAACAATTCTAAAGGTCTGCTAGTGGAAACAACATCCTTACTCTGAAAAGAGTGTCTTGTTTGTTTTCCTTTCAGACAGCTTTCACATAAAATGTCAGATTTGTAAGAAAGCTTGGGCAGTCCTTTAACAAGGTTGTGTTTTGCTAACTTTGAGATCAATCTCAAGCTGGCATGCCCAAGTCTTTGGTGCCAAATCTGTTTTCATCTTCAACAGAGAGAAAACATTTTACATTTTGACTTGCCAAATCCTCTAGATCAATTTTGTACACATTGTTGTGTCTCTTAGCAGTAAAAAGAATTTGATCACGAGAGTCTTTGACTATACATCCTTCTTTAGTAAAGGAAACCACATATCCACTGTCACACAATTGACTTATGCTCAGTAAATTGTGCTGAAGTCCCTCTACTAGAAGAACATTCTTAATAAGGGATAGAGGGGAGATACCTACAGTCCCTATTCCTGTGATCTTCCCTTGCTGATTTCCACCAAAGGTGACCACACCTCCTGCTCTGGGCCTAAGGTTTTGGAACAAAGACCTTTCTCCTGTCATGTGTCGCGAGCACCCACTGTCCAGGTACCATTTGTGGGGTCTCCTTTGTCCTGTTAAACACATCTGCAACAGGAATGATCAAGTTCTTAGGTACCCATATTCTTTTGGGTCCTTTCTTGTTAGATTTGGGTTTTGCTTTTCCCTTGTGCTTACACTGAGCCACATTGTGTCCAGGCTTGCCACAGTGAGAACACCCAATAGCTTTCTCTTTGCCTTTAGTAAAATTTTTGAAAATATGAGGTTCAGAGGTATCATGATCACAAAAGCCTAATCCACTTTTGTCAAGGGGATCCCTTTGATTGCCAAGCAATCTGTTAAGGTTTTCTGTTCCTTTGACAAATTTAGCTAAGTCTTTTGTCAGTTCCTCAACTTGTTTTGAAGTTTTTTGTTTTCTTCAGAGACAGTTTGTGAACTGCTGCTTTCAGTCACAAGAATTCTCTCCTTGAGCATAATATTTTCTATCTCAAGAGCCTCATATTTACTGCACATTTCTGTGTGGGCCTTGGACAGATTCTTATACTCTTGGAAGAGTTCCTTGGAACTTTCCATCAGGTCATCATACATCTCTTGAAGAGTTAAGGGAAATACCTCAGATTCTGAGCTATCTGATGAGGGCAGGCTGGCCATGAGACACAGGTTGGCCTCTTCTGAAGTGTCTTCCTCTTCTTCTGAGGTAGACTCATCAAGATCCTCCCATGTTGCCATCAGACTCTTCTTCTTCTTAAAGAATTTCTTCTTTTTGAAGTTGTTCTTCTTCAGTCTTGGACATTCAGCCTTCATATGACCTGCTGTTTACACTCATAGCATATAATTTTGTCATTTTGAGAATCCTTACCTGACTTACCTGATTTAGAGGTTGAGGGTTGGTTCTTTCTAAACTTTCCTTTGTTCTGCAGCATCCTCTTGATTTTCCTGCTGAGAAGAGCAAGATCATCATCTTCTGAGCTATCTCCAGAATCTTCATCTGCTTCTGAAGTTTCCTCAGCTTGCATGGCTTTAATGCTGCCATGCCTAGGATGTTTGGCTTTGGAGTTTAATGCCAGAGATTTCTTCTTGATGTCATCTTCCCCAAGTTCAAGCTCATGAACTTTGAGAGATCCCACAGTTCTTCCATTCTAAGAGAGTTTAAGTCTCTGGCCTCTTGAATGGCTGTAACTTTGGGTCTCCAGGACTTTGGCAAACTTCTCAGAATCTTTCTATTATTGTCTCCAGATTCAAAAGTTCTACCTAAAGACCTGAGTCCATTAGTTATAGTCTGAAACCTCCCAAACATTTTCTATGGTTTCAGATTCTTCCATCTTGAACATCTCATATTGATGTATAAGCATGCTGATTTTGGATTGCTTGACAGTCTCAGTCCCTTCATGGGCGGCTGCAAGTGTATCCCAAATCTCCTTGGCAGATGAACATCCATGAACCTTCTCATATTCTGATTTGTTCAGAGAACATATCAAATAGAGTTTGGCTTTAGCATTTAACTGAACTCTAGCCTTCTGCTCTAAGGTCCATTCAGCCTTAGGTATTGGCACTCCGTTATGTATAGGCACATAGTCTCCATCAGTGACCACATCCCAAACATCAATGTTGTTGCTCTCAATGAACAACTTCATACGATCCCTCCAATAGTGGTAGTCCACTCCATTGAATGTTGGGGGTCTTGTGATAGAGGCTCCTTCAGTGATGTACTGTCTGTTGTTGGAGCTTCCATCTGGATCTTTAATCCTCAAACACTTGTAAGGTGCTCAACCCTGAGTTGAGCTCTGATACCAACTGTAGAAACACAGGGAAACACTAGAAGGGGGGTTGAATAGTGTTTCTTAATAATTTATGGAAGCTTTTCGCAAACGGTTAAGTTTACAACAGTTTCAGACAGGTTTAAGAGGCTGTCTGAAGTTTCTTAAGAAGGCTTCTGAAAAGATCTTTAAAAAGGTTTCTTGCTTTTTAAAATTATCAGAACAGTTTTCAACACCCTTTGGTTAGTATAAATAAATTGACAAGAGATAAGGGATAGAAAACTTAGCCAAGGAATTTATCCTGGTTCACTCACTACCACTGTGAGCTACGTCCAGTCCCAATGCCAACTAGCACTTGGATTTTCTCTTAATCTTCACAAGATTACAAGTATTCTTTTACAGTCAAGCCTCTTCAGGCTCTACAACCAAGTATTCTTTTACAGACAAGCCTCTCCAGGCTCAAAGACAATTTTTACAAAGAGATATGTCTAAGCTTTTAAACTACACAAGTTTGAAGCTTAAACAGAGACGATGTACAATAAAAACTGAGGTATACTCAGGATATACAAATGATGTACAAGAATGTGAAATCAGAGTGTTTTTACAGAAAAACTTGCAGCGTGATATCTCTTAGACTTTCTTGTATATGTTTTCGCACTTGATGGTCTTCATGAAGGGCTATTTATAACCAATCTTCAATCCGTTGAAATACCACCGTTTAGAGATAGCATTAAATGCTATTTAATCCGTTGTGAGACATGCTTCTGAGAGTTCTGAATTTTTCTGACACAAGTACCAGGTTGCTGCTGCTGCATAAAGCTGCCACTGTTGTTGCTGCAAAGGTTGCGTTGCAGGGATTTCCTCAGTGGTGTATGAAATTCAAATATACCAGGAAAGGTCTCTGTGTTCCTTGCCATAAATATGTTTGAAAAGGTACGTGCAGCAGAGAACGCTTGACTCAGCAGAATTTCAGAGATGTCTTCACATACTTCAGCAAAGAGTGCCACGTCATTAATGAGACTTCAGACGGCTTCAACACTTCAGACGGGTTGCGCACTTCAGACGGCTTCAACACTTCAGACGGGTTGAGCACTTCAGACGGCTTCAAACTTCAGACAGGTTGAACCTTCAGAAGGCTTTTCCACTTTAGACAGGTTGAAAGCACTTTAGACAGTCTTTATAAGTTTAGAATGGCTTGCTGAAATCATAGATAAGTCATTACACATTTATGTATCTATGATAAGTATTTTAACCCAAATTTGTTAAACATTAAAACTTGAGAGGTGAGCTATATAAAACATCATAATTTCCCTTATGATATTTTTGAGACTCAACATGATGATAATGATAATGATGAGTATGATGATATGATAAAGTAATGATGAGTATGATGATATGATGTTTGATGGTTTGATGGTATGATGATGATTTGATAATGATGATTTTGCTGCTATGATTCTGATGCTTGTGTGTTCTTGATGTTGTTGGTGTATCTGATGCTGATGCTATGTTTTCTATTTGTTTCGCCTGAGTTTATGCTGATTTGTTTACATGAGGGTGAGGTAGGGTAGTCTGCTATGTGTGTTGAGTAGTATTCTTTTCCTCACCGTTATGCTGTGGATATTTTTACAGGTATTGATGATGACACGACTGGTGTCGAGTTTTGAGTAAAGGGAGTATTGCTCTGGTACATGTGACATCAGGGCATATTATTGAGGGTTCTTTTCTTTGTTTCTAGTTGGAAGGATTTCGTAAACACTTTTAAATGCCTTACATGGCGAGTAGGATATTTTAATTATTGATAATTTGGAGATTTCGCTGCTTGTGTAGTTTGAAAACCTTTGAGTTCTACTTTTATTTTAATTAAGATGTTTTACAATGAATGAAGTTTTAAAGAAGAGATATGTGAACCTTTTTACCCGTTGAGGGATACTGTTTTTGAAAAATTTCGACTTATTAATTGTATAAGAGCTGGGGTAGAAGGGTGTCACAGTTTGATATTAGATTATATTTTATTTCTTTTCCAAGTTTATAAACCTAGTACCTTATGTATGCGAAAGACTACTCAAGCAGTTCAAACATCTCCATTCTAAGTGTTACTGATGCAAATAAAGCAATTGAAGAAAACTAATATCATTAGAAGCACAACCTTGACTTTAGAAGTAGAATTCACAACTTTTGTAGTCAAGTTATCACTCTCCATAAGCATCAAATTTGAATTTCAAGCTGTTAATATGTTGAAAGTGACATTAGAAGATTTGAACAAGTCCCCATACTTCTCAAGTTATAATCCTTTAATATTTCAAGTTGAAGGACACTCAAGAAGCTCTCCAAAAGCTAAACATTGGAGATTAGAAGCATATTGATTTCCAAAAGCAGTGAATGGTCAAAATAAGAAAGATAAAAGTTAGCTCATGATAGTGACAACTCATAAAGGCCTGCATGAGTTTGACTCACATTGCGATAACTCTCGAGCGAATAGTTCAAGGTTGAAACTCCTACAATATAGTCATTCGTGTTAAACCATATGAAGGAAAGAGATCCAAGAACTATATTGTTGAAACATTCATCAAAATTCTATTTTCTACTACCTTTTGAGGTTAATTAGGTTCTCCTTCTAACCATTCTAATTCATACGGTGTATGTTCTTAAATTCTTAGTGAGTGAGTCTTAGCTCAGATTTGTAAAGATTATTCCACTCCTTGAGTGTTATTTGAGTCCTTTGCAAAAAAAATCTCTTGTTAGAAAGAGTTTGAGATATCCCAAGCTAACTAATGACAGTTAGTGTAGTTGAAATTAAAGTGTGTAGAGCCTGCAGAGGCTAAGCAAAGAATACTAGTTTATAGCCTACAGAGGCTTGAGAAAGAATACTGGTGTTAAAGCCTACAGAGGCTTAGGAAAGGATACTAGTGTTAAACCTAAGGGAGCTAGGGGAAAAGAATACATGCGACCAAGCTTTATTAGTGCAAAATCCTACTTAGGTAGGTGTTGAATGTACCCAAGGACTGTGTGGGTGAACCAATATAAAGATCACTATAAAGTATCCCTTACCATTACTCTCTTTATTTTTCTACACTTCTAATTATGGGTGTTCGCATTTCGGCTTGAATTGGTTTAAGGAAAAACAAATCATTTGATCTTATCATTGCAATTTTTGTCATTTCATCATCCAATCGATTTTATATTTTTAAAATCCAATCTGATTCAGTTTTAATTGAATTGGATTTGATCAATTTTTAATTTTTTAAAGAGACAATAAATATTAGATAAAAAAATACTAAAATTATGAAATAATAGTAAATATTTTTATTGAAATTAATATAAATATAAAATTATATAAAAAGTACATGAGACATCAAAACCAATTTAAAAATAATTTAAAATTGAAATATTTATTGAGATATTAAAATTATATTAGATAATAAAATCATAAAAAGTATATTAGTAAAAGTAATTTCATAAATATATACTTATACAAGTATGATATATAATTATTTTATTATAAAATAATGTATGTATATATAAGTTCGGTTGGATTGGATCAATTTTCAACATAGGATCCTAAAACCAATCCAATAAAAGTTTCAGTTTTTGTGGTTTTTAGTTTGATTCAATTTTCAGATTTTCGTTTAATTTTTATAGTTTGCATTAGATTAGATTGGATATGAACACTCCTACTTATAATGATTTATTCATTGATTATTGTTCATACCTTGAATATATAATAGTTGAAAATCATATTTTAATAACTTAATTTTAAATTTATATTTCCACATAAATCAAATCCATATTAGTTCAAATACTAAATTAAAAAATTTTATTAATTCTAATACTGTTTGGTGCCTCATAGGAAATTTTCTTGAAATCTGTTTATAATAAACATTAAAACTTGCGGTGAAAATATTAGATTTGTGTAGACTTGGATCTAAATTGGTTTTATCATATATCTTAATTATTTGAATATGTGGAAGGTTTTATCAGTTTCAAACCTTTTTATACTTCAGAAGCATTATTTATTAAATTTCACATTTGCAGTTTGTTTTAAAAATATCATATTGATATTAACTTGTTTTTTGAATAATTTTTCTTATGAGATGTCTCTCCAAGGCTGCTAACAACAAATTTTGATGAAGATAAACAATTGTTTAGTTAGTTTTAATTTTTATGTATGCATCTTTTAGCTATGGATGTAAGGTCTCTCTCCCTTTCTCTAAAAATGTTTTTAATAACTAAAAATGCTTGTTAAAAGGAGCTAGAGGAATAAAATTGACATTCTAAGTTAGCTAAGTTAGACCAAGAATTTCCTAAGTAGAATGAAATGTAAATTGACAAGGTTTTTTAAGGATTTGGTTACAAATAAATTAGAAGGGTTCTAAAGTCAAGAATAATGGTTTAGGATCATGATAACTGGTTAAACGTAGTTGTAATTCAATTATTAAACAATTATACGGATGGCAAAATAGGATTGCCTCAACGAACAAGCCTATTTAACCCATTAAATTTAACGATCTATGTTGGGAATTTCCAATACCCCGATAATCCGTTCAACCCGTCCCATATTGGTCCATTTTAAAATAAGTTACTAATATAGTTGGAACAAACCAACCCGATTGATTGACAGAAAAATAAATAAATAAACAATTTGCTTAGCTATCACAACCACAAATTTGACAGACCTATTTTATTTAAAAGGGAATGAATAAAAGAATTTTAAAAAAGGTAAAGAGGACAGAGAGATAAAAGAGTCATAAGAAGCCAAGAATTAATTTGAAAAAGGGGCTAACTATCAGCGCACAAATTTGACAAGGCTATTTTATTTTTTGTAGAAAATAAAATTAAAAACATTAAATAATTCTAAAATTAAAAAAATAATAAATTGTAAAGTAATAAATATAAAACAATAAATACAAAAACAAAACGTCAAGTTTAAATAAAGAAAAAGGGGAAGGAAGATATTGTATTAAAGAAACATTATTGTCTAGACCCTTTATTTTTAGAGTAGATTTCTATCAAAAATATCTAAGAGACCAAATCTTGATTAATATTTTTCTAATTAATATGGTTTATTCTCAGTGGATTGTGGGATATGAGTTTATGAGGATTCCACTGGCAAATCAAGAGGATTCACATGTGTGATTTGTTTCTATTATTTAAAATGGATTATGTGTATTTTGGGGAAATAAAAAAAATTAAAGAATTTAATATAAAGGATTAGATGTATGAATATGAGAAAACAAATATTGATAGAATTAGAAAATAAAACATCCAACCTTTTAAGTCCCACATTAAGTAGAGTGTCTTCTTCCGACCTCTCATTCTCCTATAAAAGGGTGGACCGCCAAGTGTTTGAGACATCCAATAATAGTGGATTATGTCATAACAAGGTATGGGAACACCTTTTTGTTAATTTTTTATTAGTGGGGCATCAGGATTGGTCGCCTTAGAGGTAAATCCACCCATCTCTTTATTTAAAATTGTATATCATTTAATTTTTTTTTTCTTAGGAAGTTTTTTAGGTTTGTTAAATAAAAAAATAAAATGTATAAATATTTTTAGTTTGATTGAATTGTTAAAATTAGGAAAAATAGAAAAAAAAATTAAATCAAATTAACATTTTCTAGAAACCAGTGAATACATAGGAGCATGATAACCCCTATTGAGTCAAATTAACATTTTTCATAATCAGTCCTGTAATAATTTGTAATTGTTAATAATTTATAATTTATTTTTTATAAGAATCTTCTAATTTAGGGGTAGATAAATATTAAAAAATCACTAATAATTCACTAATAAATCACTAATTTATCCTTGAGAAGGTTTTGCACTGCAACTTATTCATGCTTAATTGCTTACGCACAAAGTGTGAAGACGAGCACCCGAAATCGTGAGATACCAAAAGGATGAGGTTGCAAGAGACTTATGAGAGGGAAAATGAGAGAGAATAGAGGAGGGTTCAAATTACATTCGTCTAAGTTACACTAAGTATTACACTGCTGATAACTACAAATCGATTGTGTTTTCTAGTAATCTAACCGTTGAATTATATTTATTCATCATGATGATTATATGTGTCAAATTTCGTAAATTTTGACACTAATAACTCGATAATCAAATGGTTGGGTTTTTTTTCCATATATTTCAAATGTATATATAACGTTAATATTGAGACATCTCAATGACATATCAAATAATTTCAGATTAATGTAAAATTTTATATGTATGATCTATATGATAATAACTTTCAATCTAACGGTGGATTACTCAATACACTGATTCATTGAAAAATTATCCAACGATGTAATACTTGGTGTAACTATATAAAAAATAAAGACAAGACATACATTAATATAAGGCTCTTGATAGAATAATATTCAATTCTCCATTCTCCACCAATAATATTAAATCAGTTGGTTATATTTTAATTCTCTTGAAAACTTGTACTTATAATTAATGGATCTGCAAGTTTTTTAATATATGTATCAATCAGTTTTTTCAAATTACAAGGGAAAAAGATTTTTCAACATATTTATCAATAAAAAATTAAAAAGACAGAGGATATGACTATGCTTATTAAATAGAAAACTATTTAGAATACTAAATTAGTTTTCTTTAAAAATTGGTTAGCATAAAATTCTAAACATATTTGTTTAATTAGTATAGAAATTTATAAGACGATTTTTAAAAATATTTCATTATTTAATAAGTACTTTATTGAGTAAAATTAATATATAACAATTAAATTTCTATTTATTAAAATAAATTTCAAATATTTTTATTTTTATTTAAATTTATCAATATCAAGTTACCAAATTATCTTTATAATTAAGTTATTTGTTACAGAATATTTTTGTTTAAAATCTATATATATATATATATATATAATAAAGTAATGAATATAAAGTAATGAACAAGGGTTAGATGTGTAAATTTAACTTTCCCCCAATGAGGTTAAAAATATTCAACCATTCACCATTAAGGAATCTCAAATATGAAGAGATAGTGGGGCATTTTAATTTCAAAAATCACATGATTAATTATTTACTCAATAATAAAACATGGATAGTAGAAAATTAATACTTCAGCTTTCCAAAACTGAGACCTTTCACATTTCAGATACAATTGTAGTGGGGTTTGGAATCTGTAAATTGTCATTCACGATACCTTTCCACTTAACGTGCACCATCTTAACCGTTCATCTCCCTATTCTTTTTTCCAGTCTGACTTTTCATTTTCACTCACCTGTTTCTTATTTTTCTCTTTCTCTCTACTTCATCTCCCTAATTTCTTTCACACTATTTTTTTCCATTTCTTATTTTTAAACTAAGAAATTCTTATTTTCCAACCCATAGAAATTCACCAATTAAAATTGAGATAGATTGTGATTTTTAAAATGGAGCTCCTAAATCGATGCCTATACCTTCTCTTTCCCTTGCCTATGTTCTTCATCTTCCATAACTCTGTGACCGTTGGAAGCCCTGTGACCGATTCTTTTTCTCCTGCACATTTGAGTCCCCCCGTTCGTCTGTGGAAGCCGCGGAGCTCTGATTCGTTGTGCCTTCAGAATCCCGTTTCTGAACCTCTTTTGGTGATATTAGTCTGGCGGTTGTGCAGGTGAGTTTTTACGTTTTCTATTTGGTTTATGTATTTTGCATAGGTGTTTGATTTTTCTAACTTCAATTTAGGGATTTAGCATATATTAGACTGCATGTTTATTCTTCCTTTTTCTTTACTTCGATTTAGGGATTTTGAATTTTTTCTCCCCTTTGTTGGAGTCTCACGTTTCTCTGAGGCAACTGCAGAGCTCTGATTCCCCGTGCCTTCTGATCAATGTTTTTTCTGAGCTATTATGTTGATTTAAGACCGGCTGTTGTGCAGGTAATTTTTAGAGTTTCTATTTGATGGTTTTGCATATTTTGATGATTTTTCTGAGCATTTGATTAAGGGTTTACGTTAATTTAACACCGTCTTTGTAGGTTGCAGAAAAATTCCGTACACCAACCACCAGGACGGTTCTGCATAATTTTTGGACACACTACTGAAGTGCGTTTGTGGAAGCCCCAATCAATCTATGGTCTGTCCTTTCATCAATTTTTTTTCCTAAATTAATTTGTTGATTTTAAATCTATGATATAGCTTTTCTTCTTATATGATATAGCTTTTCTTCTACATTCTGATTTTAAATTTTGTATTGAATTTCTTTTACAAGCTTCACATTTTTGTTGTGATATATTCATTTGCTCATGATTAACTAATTAGATACTTACGTAAGATTATTATTGAAGTGGCTGAAGTGGGATACCGAATTCAATGGGAATTTTCAACTATTACATTGATTCTTTGGTTTGATTGCCATTTAATAATTTTTACCTAATTTTGATAATATTTAAATGAATTATTTTTGTGATATTTATTCCTCCATGAAACTGACTCTTTAAAGTTGCTAGATTTTGCATGGTGCTTGGAGGTATTTGGTGAGTGTAGTTGGCAGATGGTTAAGCGAGTTCAAAGGATTTAGGAATGTATCTCATTTCACGATTGTTTTTGTTTTTGGAGTGAAAAGCAAAACAAAAAAATGATGGTGGTGAGCACAACAGTTTAGTTATCCTCTATTTTTTTCCTAATTTTTTTTCTACCTACCACTAAGTTTAATGCATGTGTGATTTGTACTCATTTTCTATTGTTTACAATAGTTTAGTTAATATTGAGAAAAATTATTTAAGCAATTATCTACACATATATTAAAGGTAGTGGCTCTTTTAGTTTTTCCAAATATCCTACTGAGTTAATTGATGTTAATGTTTGTTTCGTGGCTCTGTTAGTATTTTTTATTTTCCTGTTGAATAATTAGTATTATTTGTAATTTGTGGCTCTTTTAGTATTTGTTATTTTCTTATTGAATTAATTATTAGTAATGTTTGTTCTACTCTAATGTTTTAGTACTTATGAAAGGTACAAGCAATTTTAACATTAGTGTTGTTTTTAATAGTTAAGGTTTTCAATCATTGGATAGTTACTTAGTTTTTCATTTTCTAACATCCATACATTTGCTGAGATCATCAATAAAATGGCCTTGAGTTGTGTGCATGATTAGAATCCTTTGTGCTTTCAAACTGTTTTAAAAAGGTTATATAGGATTGTTTCATTTTAGTTTTTTCGGGATTTTCTGAATGAGTTTTAATTCACTTTAACATGTTTGACCCCATTGCAGGATGTTTTTATCATTTGCTTTAAAAATTAAACATTATTCATATGGGTGGCTGTTTCACTTTAAAAATGTCCTCGAGACCATTTAACTCAAATCTTAATATTTTTAATTGATAACTCTTCTTAATTAATAATTTTTTTAATTGCTTTCATTGTTCTTATTCCTATGTTCGTCATTGTGTCACATTGTATTTGTTATTCTTTGCAAACTCATAAACCTCTTTATAAGATTAAAATGGCTTTCTATTATCTGCACACTTTGCTAATTAATATCCAAACACTATGGATAATTATCTTGCTCTATTTTGTTTGCAGTATCTTTGTTTACACCTAATAAGTTATGTTATGAGTAAGTCTAATTAGCTAGATTTTCTATGGGACTCTTTTAATCTCTTTGTTATTAAATAATTTATCAAATTAGATTTATGTTTATCAAGGCGACTCTGTTTCTTTACATAACATTGAAGCTTTTGAAAGAGGCCATGATCATGGGGAAGATGAGAAATTGGGTTTGGATGGCAAAGGCATTGGGAGTTATTGTTTGGCTCACTCATTGCTGTAGATTTCTTTTTTTATGCTTTATGAGCATTTCTAAAGTACTTTTATAGGAATTAAGTGTGATAAATTTATTTATGTTATTTAATAATGGCATCAAATGAATTCAACATTAGATAAATAGTAAGAAAGGGATACAATAGAGGTTTGGATTTGTATGAAGCGTTTATCCTATTTATATAATATTGGTTCTACTTACTAGCGAGCTCTCTTTTCGTTGTTTTTAAAAAATTTTCTCTTTGGTAGAGCTAAGTGATTTGATCCTCAAATGTTTTGTAAAAGAGTAGTGTAGTTTTTGGATGTTGCTTTTAAGATTATTTAATTTTCAAATGAATAATTTAGATTTATTAGTTCAATTTTGATTTCTTCTCAAGTGGGTGGTTAATGGATACCCTTTTAAGTTAGGCAACATAACTTTGAGATTTCTTTCTTTTCTCCATCACGATGTGCTTTGGTTATTTTGATATGGATTGCTATTCAGTTCGAATAACGAAAGTATGAAATGCTTGATGTGAAACTGATACAGTGGAGAGTGAAGCTCAACATTCACACAATGCAGTGGAGAGCGATCAAGATGAACCTTCAAACAATGCATTGAAGAATGAGGTTGACCTTCTATTTATATGCTAGATGTGAAAACCAATACGGTGAACAGTGAAGTACTGAAGTTGAAGCTCCAATTGATAGTTAGGTATCTGTTGAATGTGAAGGTAGCATCATGGAGATGAAGACTCAAGACCTGCCTGAGAAGGAACTACCACTGATACTTTCGATGGGCAAAATTGGGTACTAAGGTAGTGTGACGAGTTTTCTACTAAATAGTTCAGCAATGAATGTTATTTTTGATGGTCTAAGAAGAAGAAAATTTATCTGTTGTTTTGAGAGCAATACTTGATTTTAGATAAATACTTTGCATGATTCTTTGATTAGGCCAATTGTAAGGAGTATGCTCAAGATGCTAGAGTAGTAATATCAGCATAGCTTAAAACTTTGGCCTTATATGTTGTATAACTTTTCTTAAACTAAGACATGAATGGCTTTGTACGTTTTAAAATATGTATTGAAATTGTTACTCATAGTCAAATATTGAGTAGTTTATACTAATTAATTCCTATAAAAATAGGTATCAGGTCTAACTACGTTTGACTTTTCATATATTGAGCAACATTAGATTTTTAATTTTTTAAAACTGTTTTCCAATCACAAATATAAATCCAATTCTTACATTAATTGAATTTTATCATTTATTTTTTTTTGTTTAGTACTATTTTTTTATCAGAACTCCTATAGCATTAATAACAATTCGTTTAAAACTATAAGTTAACTTAATGTCTATTTTTTTATTATGTGTTAATGTTGGTAGTTCTTCACCAGGGATTTGAATTTAGTTAGAAAATGTGTTCTCCTCCGAGTATTTTAAAGTTTTGGGTAATTGTAAAACTTTCCTTTATTGCTTTGAGGGTGATACTAAGCTTTCCAAGAAGAAACTTATATTTGTTGTTTTTAGCTGTAAAAATTTTAAAAAATAATTAATAAGTATAAGTCTCTTTTTAAATTGAACTGTGATTTTATTAATATAAATTTGATTTTTAATTTCTTATAATGTTTTTAATACATTACGGGGATAAATCTTTACATAAAATTTATTAATATATAAATGTTAATTTAGTAAAAAGTGTATTAACCCTTTTTAGTAGACGGTGTTGTATGACCTTTTTCTTTGGCTTAAACCCTTTTAGTAGAAAAAAAGGCAAATATAATTTATCTGATGAGAAATTTACATAAATGTATTAATATTTGAATTTAAAATATAGGGGTAAAAATTTATATCATTTAGGAATAAAGAATTTGCATGTAAATAAATTCATATTTAGATAATAAAAGTAAAAATATATAAGGACATAATAATTTAAGAGTAAAAATATACCACATGAGTGTGATAGTTCTAGATGAAAACAATGATTTATCATTAATTGCATACGATAAGATGAAATGATACTGTTTCAATTTCAAATTAGATTAATTATTTTTTTATTAGTATTTTCTATTGTTGTTCCATTTTCAATGACAATAAATAAAATTAGAGGACAATCATTTTAATTACGGGTTAAAAATATGGAAAAAATCTCAATAATAATTAATTTATGAGGTAAATAATTTATTAATAAAACTTATTAATAATTGAATCATATGGTAAAAACAACTAATCAATATGAGTTACTTCTTTAAATCAGATTATGATTTTATTGATAGATATTTCATATTTTAAGTTTTTTTATACATTATCGCGGAATAAATCTTTGCACAAAGTTTATTAATATATAATGTTAATTTAGTAAAAAGTGCACCAAAGTTAAATATGATTTGTTAGAATATGTCTCCTTTTCGATTTAGTAAATAGTAATTGTACAAGTTTTTTTTGGGCTTTAACCCCTTTTAATAAATAAAAGGCAAATATAATTTTCTCAACAAGAAAACATTTACATAAAATGTATTATTATTTGAATTTAAATTATAGGGATAAATATTTATATGATGTAGAATATTTTTTTTTTCATGCAAACATTCATATTTAGATAATAAAAATAAAAATATATGAAGAAATAATAATTTAAGAATAAAAATACACCACATGGGGATGTCCGTTTTAGATGAAAATAATGGTTTATCATTAATTGCATCTGATAAAATAACATCACTTAAATTTTAAATTAGATTAATTATTTCTTATTATTGTTTCCTATTTTTGTTACATTTGCAATGACAATACATAAAATTAGAGGGTAATTATTTTAATTATAGGTTAAAAATATAGGAAAAATCTTAATAATAATTCTTTTATGAGGTAAAACTGAATGAAATATTATCAAAAACTTATTAACAATTAAATGAAAATGTAAAAATAAATTATACATGATGAAAAAATTTTATAAAAAATATGAAGATGAAGAATTCAATCAGAAAAATTTACATAAAGATGAAATATTTACATAAAATAGAGCATACATGCTATTTTTCCCTTTAACTTTTTAGATGTAATATAGATTGTAAGAGGTAAATATAAGTTGCGTAATAATGAAAAATTCACATAAATTTGATTAATATTTAAGTTTAAAGGGGTAAATACTTATTACATTTACTTATATTTGTTGTTTTTAGTTATATATATTTTTTTAAAAAAAGTATGATAACTTTTTAAATTGATTTACAATTTTATTGATAGAAATTTCATTTTTTAATTTTTTTATTCATCACGGATGAAAAACTTTGCATAAAAATTATTAGTATATAATGTTATATGTGTCTATTTTTTAATTTAGTAGATAGTAGTTGTATGACTTTTTCTTTGGGCTTTAACCCCTTTTAAGAAAAAAAGGAAAAATATAATTTTTCCAAAAATGAAAACTTCACATAAAATATATTTTATTTTAATTTAATTATATGGGTAAATTTTTATATAATGTATATAGGACTAAAATTTTTGCGTGTAAAGACATTCATATTTAGATAACAAAAGTAAAAAAAAAATGAAAGACGTGATAATTTACAGAGTTAAAATGCACGGGATGACCGTTAAAGATAAAAACAATGGTGTATTATTAAGTGCATCTAATAAAATGACACCATTTGAATTTTAAATTAGATTAATTATTTTTATTATTGTTTCATTTGCAACTACAATAAATAAATTAGGAAGCATTCATTTTAATCACATGTTAAAAATATATAAAATGTCTTAATAATAATTATTTTGAGATAAGATTGAATGAAATATTACAATAAAACTTATTAATAATTGAATCAGATGATAAAAATAAATCATACATTATGAAAAATTTACATAAAAAATATTAAGATAAAGAATTCAATCAGAAAGAATTTACATAAAGATGAAAAATTTACATAAAATAAATCATACATGTTATTTCCCCTTTGATAGCTTTGATGTAATTTAGTAGGTAGATTATAAGAGGTAAGTATAATTTGCTTAATAATATAAACATTATATAAAATTTATTAATATTTAAATTTAAATCACATGGGCAAATATTTATTACTTCTACTTATCTTTTGTTTCTTCTTAGTTGAATTTAAAAAAAATAGTTAATAAATGAATCATTTTTTAAAGTTAAATTACAATTTTATTGATAGAAATTACATTTTTATTTTTTCTTTTAATGTTTTTTTATACATCGCAGGAATAAATATTTGTATAAAGTTTATTAAATGTAAGTGTTAGTCTAATTAAAAGTATACAAAAGGTAAATATAATTGTTAGCATACGTGTCTGTTGTTCAAAGTAGTAGATAGTGGTTGTATGATTTTTTTCTTTGGGCTTTAGCCTTTAGTAAAAAAAGGAAAATATAATTTGCATGACAATGAAAAATTTACATAAAAATGTATTAATATTTGAATTTAAATTATAGGAATAAATATTTATATCAGGTAGAAATTAAAAAATTGCATGAAAACACATTAATATCTAGATCATAAAAGTAATATATATGAAGGTTAATAATTTCATAGTAAAAATACACCACATAGGGATGACCGTTATAGATGAAAATAATGGTAATTCAAATGAATATATATGTTTTGGAAACAAGATTCATATCAAGAAGCAATGTTGGAGGAAAAGTCTTAAAAGGACGTTATTTAAATTTCAACATAGATTAATCATTTCCTATTATTGTTTCATTTACAATAACAATAAATATAAATTAGGGGGCAATCATTTATATTACAAGCTAAAATTAGAGGAAAAAAACTTAATTTTTTCCAAGGACTTGAATGAACTTAGTTTTGTGTTTTAATTTTAACACAAAGCATGTCTAATTTTTTACAATACTTTCTGTTATGTATTTAAAGATTAAATAATTTTATTTAATATTATTCTTTTTATTAATCATAATTAATATTAATATGTGAAGATAATAATTGTGTTAATATTATTCAATTATTTATATATTTGTTATGAAGTATATTTTATTTAAAAAAAATTCAATTATATCTAACACACTATTATATTGTCCCGTGCGAATGCACGGATACCCGACTAGTAAAATATAAAAGTTGCTAACGTGCACGTAAAAGTATGAAGGTTAACAATTTTCAAGATATACATTCTCAAAAGAAAAATTAAAAAAGTATTGTTATATTAAATGTCTCGCATTATATAACTACAAATGTAGGATATGCATAAATCTAACTGTAGATAGAGATAAGAATTTCTGGTACGAGAGAAGAAATCCTCACCATGGTTGATAAAAAAAATACAACAAGTGTGCGGAAGAGTGAAGAAAAGTCTCACGTTTTTCACTCATTTTTCAACTACACTCTTTCCACTTCCCCTTTCGCCATAAATTCTTAATGTGTCCTCAGAAATAACATAACATATACTCCCCGTCCCTTATTATAAGACAATTTCAACCATTTCACACCGTTTAAGAAAAGTTAGTTTATGTATTGGTCTTTTAAAAAACATTATAGCATTCCAAATATACCTATTCAAAAGTCACTATATTTTAGAGAAATTAATTGTCACATGGTGGAATACTCCAAAAGTCACTTTCAAATAGTGTAGTTGAGCGTGTGGGTAAAATTTCATTAATTTTTTACACTCATCAAAACATTGGGAATTAAAAGAGTTGAATATTAATGAAGAGTAAATATGAAAATAATAATTAATTTATCTCAAAATCTTCAAAGGGTCTTATATTAAGGGACAATCAATTTTTCTAGAAGGGGTCTTCTTATAAATAGTGATGGAGGGAGCATGAGGTTTTATGTAAAAAACAATAGGACATAGGTTTCTAACAACAATGTAGCCCACATAAACTTGGGCCAACCTTCATATAAGAGAGACCCAACCCAACAGATTTATGGAGATACTGTTAGGGACCTTACTTTTCCCACCCTCATTTTTGCTATTTCCACCCCCAACAAATTTTTCTTCCGCCTACCTTCTCCCTTCCTCCTCCTTCCCTTCTCCGCTCCCCTTCTCACCTCTATGCTTCAATGAGTTTCTTGCTTCAATGTGTTTGTGACAGAAACTTGGGAGTTATTAATTGAAAAAATTTATCAACAATGTTGTCCGGTAATCAATCTCGGACAACTTTGTCCATAAAGAATGGCTTATGAACACAGTTGTTCGGGAGTCAATTTCGGACATCCTTGTCTGTACTTACGAATTGTTCGGGATTTGTTACGGACAAATTAATGTGTCCACAAGTCATTTATTTTTGAGAAAAATAACGCTTACGGACAAGGTTGTCCGGGAACTAGCAATTAATTGAAGGACAACCTTATCAGTAAGTCAATTAATTGAAGGATAGTTTTAAATTTTGTAATTTTTCAAAAAAAATGGGGGTGCAAATAGCAAAAAAACCTGATGAGAAAAGTAATGGTCATATATTCGTTCACTTTCTTTTGGTGAATTGATTTTTAGCCTAAATTGAGGCAACAAGGACTAGAAATCTTATGTAAATTATTCAAACTCCAATTACTATATATCGATCCTAGGGTCTTGATTTAAATTGATTATTAATTCCCGTCGTCCTTTTTATAATGCACACTTAACCGAAATATGTATATTAATAAAAGCGGTTAATATTAGTTAATTTTATTGGAGTCTTAAAAAATAGTTTAACTTTCCACTTTTACCTGTATTTAATATCATTAACTAATTCCACTATCATTTGATAATTAGAAAGATATTAAAGTTAATAAGGGTAAACAAGGAAAATGGTAATAAATACTTTTTTAAAATTATAAAGTGTTTTATAAAAAGAACCACAAGAAATTGTAAAAAGTGACTCATGAAAAGGATCAGAGGGAGTATTAATTTTAACAGTTCTAATAAAATTTGAATTTATAACTTCACACAAATTATCTAATATTTTATGCTTAACCCAATTCTAGTGACTTAATTAAGTTATTACTTTGTTACTTTCTCATATTATAATTACTTTTTAATCATGGTGTAGTGTGGACAATTAATGAATTACTTAAGTTTTGAAAATTAATTTACAATAAATTATTTGTAATTCTTTTAGAATATATTTTTCTCATATTTAAAAAAATATTAATACAAAATTTATTTAAATATTTTTTTATTCACTAAAAAAACTGTTAATTATTATAACTTTGTAAAAACAATTTTTAATTTGAAAATTCACTTTTTTCTTAAAAACACAAACAATTGAATTCTAAATCTATTATTTTCACCAGCTCTAAATAAGAAGATAATAAGGTTTTCAACCAAATACTTTTAAAAAGGGTTTTTGTCGTTTGGTTTCTTTTCCTTTTACAAGATTAAACATTTTCAATGCATCAAGTCAAGAGAGTGGTAATTAGAATTCAATATTCATTCAATCAATATAACAATACATTAGTGAAGTCCCTAGCGGGTGCCATAATAGGATAATCACCTCAGCTACTTTACACAATCACACAGCTGCAAGAATCAATACACATAACACTTTTGGGCTTTGTCATGAATCAATGCCTATAAACTTTTTGAGTTTCACTAATCTAAACCTACCCCACAATTGTAAAGTTTAAAACTGATGCCCTTGGAAGGTTTGACCAAACTGCCAATTAGCTGGTGCCACGTTATAGCTTGTCACGGTTCTACCGTCACTGGTGGTGACTTGAAAAGAGAGGCTTTGTCCATTGAGGTAAGAATTGCTCTGCCAGTTTTGCCCCCAGTTTCTTGACATTCGTTGCCAGCCAGTTTTTGACCCTTTGATTGACACTGCATTGACATCCCCTGCACCCGCGACGTTGGTGATCAAAACCAAGTTGAAGTAAGAGTGGCCATTGATAGTGAACCTTATTCCTCCCTTTTTCATACAAGGCACTCTGAAATCATCACCAAGAGAGAAAAAAAAAAATCAGTACCTAAGTTGGTAGAAAATTAATTAGAACAATACTAGTAAGTAATAGATCTCGCACAAAAAATTTGGAAATTTTTTTCACTTTTAGATAATTGTTAAAATGTTGTGTGGTGTCATAAAGATGGTGATTTAATTATATTCCAATTTGACAGACATAAAAGCTTATCATAAAATACGAGGGATTTTTTATTGAGAAATGTAATTTGTACACGTTGTATATGTATAATAAAGAGAGAGAAAAGAGAAAAAAAAAGATAGAAATGTGAGGTGTGATAGAGTGATGTGATGAAAAGAAATAAAGAAAAAAGTATGTTGTATGAGTTGTGTATATTTTTATGTTATATGAATTAATTATCTTTTTTTATTTATTAAAAGAAATGAGATTAGTCATGTTATGTAGTTGATAATTTGAATAGACAAAGAAAAAGTTACAACAAGCATAATTGTATAGCTGTAAGAGAATTAATGGGACCTTTAAGTTTGACAACATTACCATATTAATGGTTTCAAATTTCACTAACCTTCTAAATGCCACAGGCACAATTCCAGCTCTATATTGCGCAATTTGCAGGAAGGCTGGTTCTGCCATATCAAAGTGTTGGAGAGGAGGGTTGCACCAACCACCATTATTGTTAGGCAAAGCAAAATTTGGTGGACAAAAGTTTGTGGCAGTAACAACAATGGTGCCAGGCTTGCACCATCTTGGATCATCAGCACACCTCATTTCAAAACAAGCCCCACAACTCAAACCATTGTTGAACAAAGCAGTGCTTAGAGCTGCAGTGTTAGTTCCATATCCTTGACTATACAAATTCCCATAACCACATGCACCTCCTACATGTATCAGACAAAAGAATTAGTAAATGTGTATTTGATTTGGTGTTGAAACTGAATAAATTCAAGTTTGAATTCTTTAACGTAACTATTTCTAGTATTGGAAACGTGACGTTTCGACATTAAACCAAACATGTTCTAAAACCCCTCAATCTCAACAATTCCATTCTCCAAAAAAAAAAACCAAAAAAATAAAATTTGTTAACAAAGGAAGAAGCTAATTAAAGGCTAAAACTCACCCATTGTGCCGGAAGCATCACCACCACCATAGAAAGTGGCATGACCATTCTGCCAACCGCCATAATCAGCAATGACACCATGCAAGTGCATGTCAATGAAGAGAAAAATGAGAATAACTAGTGAAGTAGAAGATGTTGCCATTGGAAGTTTTCTAATCAAACAGGGGAATGTGGTGTTTTGTTTGCTCTGCTTTTGATGATGAGTGCAATAGAAGGGATTCTATTTATAAGCACAAATCCATTTGGTGACTAACATGCATATTGGTGGGGCTTTTTTCCCTAAAGCCACAGAACAAGTGACAAATCAAGTGCACATGCGCTGGTTCTTGTTGGGATTCCCAACCGCTAATCTTGTAGGCCAGACCCCAGCACATGCATACCCAACCCATCTTTTGTTCCTAACTTTATAGACCAATAACATTTTTTTTTTCCTTTTTGGTAGCCACTACTTTGGAGTTTATCTTTTCTTTATCTCTCTTTTTCCTTCTCAAAATTGTTAATAGCTTTACTATTAGATGGTTAGAGTATGTTTAATAAAATTAATTGAAAAGTTAATCTAGTTAAAAGTTAGATAAAATTGATAAATTAGCTGATTTTATTGAAATTATTTGATAATATTAACTAAAAATTATAAAATGATAGGTAAAAGCATCATTAAAATGACAATAATAATAAGCGGAGGTTATTAAGAAATAAATTTATAAAAATATAGATAAAAAATAAATTTTATTAAAAGTTATTTCAAATAGCCTCTAAAATAAGCTAGTAATTATTTTTTTTTTTTGGGTGAGAATTGCTTCTTTGGGTGAGAGCCATTAATTATTTTAAAAAAATATCTTATTAATTACTAATAAAATAATCTCAAAGAGTTAGTCAAATTAAGTAAGATAAGGTCTCGTATCTAGCAGGTTCAAACTCCCACTCATTTTATTAGAGTGATGTTGCATTAGATTGGGATACCATTCCCTTACTCTAAATTTTTAATTACCAAAAAATTACTAATGAAATGATTTGAGTTACCAATTTGAGATTTGATATAGCGTTTTATAACTTGGCTCTCAAATTGAATTGGGTAGGTTATATAGGGTCTTAATTAAGGAAATGATAAACTTAACATTATCTTATAACATGAAAAGAGTATCTGTCTATCTGGGCAATTAAAAGGAGGGGCAGCTAACGGCATTTGCATCATAGATGCCCCCCTTTTTCAACATGTAAAGGAGCATATTTAGTATCTTCTATGTGCTTAGTAGTTTGACACATAGACAGTATTGCAATGGCATGTTCATTAACTATGCAGTTCTTGAATTTTATTAAAGTCCTTGATTGATAATTTAATATAAAAATCCTTGCCTCCACGCTGTTGTAATTAAGATTTGGAATCATGGATGAATTGTGCATGGTAGGAGTGACACATATATGCCTTTTGGTATCCCCGCGTGTGAAAAATTAATGATTGCTAGTTAACAGATCTGCCTGCAACTTTTTTATTAGATAATGTGGAAATTAGTTGTTGCATATATATATCACACTCAATTACGGCCTATATACACCCAAAATGCTTGTGGATAAATCATGGAACAAATAACAACCGGGTTGATTTAAGTGGTATATGTTTAATTTCCTTTAAATAAAGTTTTAAGTTTGAGTATTGTGAATGGAAAAAATTCCCGCTAAAAGAGATAACCTCACCATGATGTGAATATTTCCGGCTCAAACAGGATTGCCTCCCATGGAGAATACATGTGATTAAAAAAATCATGGAATAAAGATATAATTTGTTCCCTTGAAAATTTAATACATACATAAAAAAAGAAGAAGAAGAAGGGTTAAAAGAGATGAGATTCTATATTTAGTAACTCATACTCTATATAAAAATCCAATGTATTTGTTCCTTTTAATAATTGAAAAAATAGAAAATGACATTTTGAAATAAAAAATTACACTAATATTGTTTATTTTTCAATAATTTCTTTTTTTTTTAATTTTACTAGTTTTTCTTGTGAAAATATCAAATGAGAGAGAATAATGTGTGTTTAAATAATTTTTTATCCTTTTTAATATTTTAGTGACATGGTACTTTTTAATTATTTCTCAATTCGTTTTCTTAATTTCTTCCCTTCTTTGGGAGATGACATTGAAATATGCTTTTTTAGATGAAAAAAAATGCATTGATATGTCCCTTATATTAAGTAACTATAGGATATGCTCATCCTATAATCATAGGATATTCTTATCTTGAGCTCATGCAAGTTGGGTTTGGTGTCGGCAATTTGTTCAAGAAAGAAAATTAAATTAGAGGAAGGATATCCATTTTTCTTCATCTTAAAGAAGTTCATTGTTTTCTTCTGTAGATTTATTGGTTGATTTTCAAAGATACATCCTATGGAAATGTTGGGTCAAATGTATCTTGCATATGGGATGAGCGAGGCAGATGTATATTGTGGATATATAGTTTTGCTAAGGCTTTGGTTTGGAGGTTAGGTCACATGCAATGCCCAACAAGAATTTAATAATAATTGTTGAAACATGAAAGCCTGCTAATGCCAAACCGACCTAAGGGAAGGCATATATGGTTCGGTTGTGGTCCAACACAAGGATAACGTGTCTCAAGACTCTCAACTCATCTTTCCCTGAATTTTTTTATTTTTTTTTCCTTTGACCACATGTATCCTCCACGGAAGGCAGTTCGAGTCGGGAACATCCACGTCATGGTGGGGTTAGCTCTCTCTGCGGGGATTTTTTCCATCCACAAGATCTGAACCCGAGATCTTGCTTAAGGGGAATCAAACATGTACCACTTGAACCAATCCCCGTTGGTCCCTGAATTCTTTATTTAAAAGAACTTAAAAGAAAATAAAAAAAAACTATTTATAAGAAGGAATGTGATATTTTTATTATTGTGTAGCCTCTATTGACCGCAAAACAAAAATAAATTAATATAGAATGGAAATTATTTTGACTGATGGATCCTAGTATAAGTAAAATTGCAAGTTGTGAGGCTTTTCCTATATTTGGAAAAAAAAAATAGTGAGTTTCCAAGCGTTGAACTTTCAAGTAAAAAAATTGCAGTTCAGGAGGTTTTTATTGGTTGAGTTTTCAATGTACTTAAGTATAAATTTATAGCCCATTTTCCTTGGGTCATTTTAAATCATCCCATTTGTATTAATTTTCACTTTTAATGAATGATGGACAAAAATTTACTTTAACTTCCTACAAGTCCCACAATATAGAGATGAAATCCTAAAAGCATAGCGTTGCGGTGGTAGTTTTTCACCACTTTGGGACTTTCGAAGGAGGACTTTTCTTCCTTTATGAAAGTGTTTTTATCCATTTTAGGTGAGTTATTTTCTCTTCCTTATAAGAATTTTTTCTTTTTATTTAATTTGTTTTTCTTTTTTATTCTCAATCCTTCTCCCATCTCCATTTCACTATCCACCACACCTTTACCTCCCCATCTTTTCCCCCCTAATTTTTTTTTGTTGGTTTGTTATCACTGGCATCTTCTTGTTGTGATATTTGGGACAAAAACCACCCATTTAAGATATCCATGGGTCTTCCCCTTACAAGTGCAGTCTCAGCAGAATTTAGGGGTGGCAAATGGATGAATTGGAAGGATTTGGATCAGGATTATAATGGATGGATTGAAACAATCCATTAATCCATTTATGATCCATTAAAAATATATTATAAAAATCCAATACATCCATGACCCATTAAATAAAAATCATTCAATCCATCCATTAACAACGTTGACCAAAAAAAAAAAATTCATTAACAACTATTTTATGGATGAATATCCAATCCATCCATACTTTGTTTTTTTAAAAAATTTTTATTATTTTTTTTAAATATTTTTTTATTAACTAAAAATATTTAAAAAATTTTAAATTTTTAACTAAAAATTTCTCTCTCTATATTTTTCATTTATTAAGATTCTCTCTCATCTCTATCCCTCCTATTTCTCTATTTCTCTCTCCTCTCTCTGTTTCTCTCTCCTCTTTTTCCTCTCACCTCTCTCCCTCCCCTCTCTCTATTTCTCTCTCTCCCCTCTCTGTTTCTCTCTCCTCTCTCTCAATTTCTCTCTATTAAAAAATTTCCCTTTGTATATTTTTCTTTCATTAAAAATCTCTCTCACATTCTCTCCCATCTATTTCTCTCTCGGATCACATCACGGAAAGAATCCTGAAAAGAGGTAAGACAATCAAAACTCTAAAAATCCATCACGTCATAATATTATTTACTATTGGTCGTTTTTTGGTAAAATATTTTACTTTTGGTCTACAAATATTTTACTTTTCGAAATATAAAATCAATGGCCAAATTA
Organism: Sesbania bispinosa; assembly: GCA_026901365.1. Lineage (NCBI taxonomy): Eukaryota > Viridiplantae > Streptophyta > Magnoliopsida > Fabales > Fabaceae > Sesbania > Sesbania bispinosa. The sequence continues at coordinate 312,554 of QLOH01000832.1, forward strand.
TATTTATATTTGTATGTTATGTTTGAACTGTATTTAATTTTTTTATAATAAGTTAAAAATATAGATACAAAACATTTAATCTATGTATTATTTTGCTAGCAAACTGGTTTAAGTGGTTTGTACGTTGTTAACGTAAAAAACAAACTTAGTAATAAAAAATTATAGATTTTCTTTTATTAAAATAATTTTATAAAAATATTTATATAATTTGTATAAGTTAAAAAAATTATATTTCATATTTCATATTTATAATTAATAAACTATTATTTTAATTAAATCAATTTTTTAAAAATATTTTTATATTACATGTTCATTATAATTGAATTATTCTTCACCTGTTGAATTTAAATAATCCGTTCAAATTTCACGTAACATTAACAAATAGTTCTAGCATAATAAAAATTTTAGATTGTACATTAAATAATGAAAAAATATTTGTTGTACGTATAGTAAATTTGAGCGTTTACTAATATGTTTTATTTTCTTGGTGATGAAAGTATCAGACTATACTTGTTTTCTCTTTACATTTTATGTTCGCTTTACAATCCATTGGATTTAACAATAAAATTGGATGGATTGTTATCCATCCATTTAGTTAAATGATCCTATCCATCCCGTCCAAATTTTTTCTTTTTAACTATTAGATGGATTGGATTGAATCCTACATAGATGAATTTGATGGATCTTAGATAATTGGGTTATTTTGCCAGGCCTAACAGAATTGACTGACTATGAAAGAAAGAGAAGTGAAAAAAATTGAAAAAATTCAATTGGAAGAGCAACATAGTTTTGAAAAGAGAGACTAGTGAAAAATAAGGTTCTATTTGTTTTATTTATTATTCCAATTTCATGATTTGTTCTGTGTATTTTGAGAGAGCATGTTATATTTTGTAATATATATTAGTTGAAACATTGTAAAATCACTCATCTGATTATTATATATCTCATGTAAGTACCGTTGAGTTACCATTTGAACTTTAATCAAATTATCTTTGATAAAAAAAGATTAACAAAAATTCACCACACAAAAATCCCTATTAGCATGCCGGCAAAGCCAACACTAAAATGATAATTGGTAAAGTTCGACGGCGTCGTGGTTAAACACTAAAATAATAGAAGCTAAAATATAGAATTGAGATAAAACTATGATCAACACTTACGCTAATTAGACTTTTTGTGTAAGATGTGATAACCAACCATAAACTCAATGTTAAATAGGCTTATGTGATCATTCACATTACCAAAATCCCAACACTTTTTTTTTCTAATAATAAAGAATAAAGCATTTTATACAAACTATCACGGTTGATTTCTTAAAGCAGCTTGATCAATTAGAGAACTTATTTGTAAACTTTAATCACATCAAATTGAGATACAAACATCATGTCAGCATCTTGCCATCATTCTTTATCACTCTAAGTAAAATTACATGATAAGTATACAATGCCTAGAAAAGTGTAAATTACTTTTTTCATAATAAATAATTAAGCTCCTGTCCACTCCAAAAAAAAAGGAAGAGAAATATTATTCAGATAATAAATAAATATATATGTAAAACAACTTATACAACATTTTTTTTATATCTCTTCATCTTACATCATTATATTCCACAATTCTATTTCTTTTTTTTTCACCATTGTACGAGTAATTGTGCATGTTCAATGTACAATTGACATTTCTCAAAATGGAATATATTTGTCGATAGATTTCATGGTTACTATTAGAAAGTTTTCATTTATGAAGGTTAATAAACATCACATGTGCAAGTTTACACACATAAATAAGTCAGTTTTTTTGGTGTAAAAGAAAAATAATGAGGTTTGAACCTAGAACTTAATGTTAAACTACCTGAACTCCCCAAAACCCTAGTAGGTATAAAAGAATAAGCCAATTAAAAAGCAAATTATACACTTCTCTAATTTCTAATCTTTCATCGCCCTTCAAACACATGCATGCTTACACCCTCATCGGTCAATTCTACTAATGTTTGATGATGCTAAGGTTGCAAAAACACAAGTAGTGAGCCTCTAGATAATACTGAAACGAAGAATAAACAATATTCAATAATGCCAAACCCCTACACAACATGATCAAATTGAGGATAATATGTATGTCATATATTATCAGTAGATTTAGGTGATAATCATTATATGTATCAAGCTCTCAACTTACCCAAGTTGATCTGACTTTATTTAACTTTATTGATCTCAAGGCTTCAGTTAATTCTTTTACTGCGGCAATCAGTAGCATTTCTTTTAATAAAAAAAATTGGGTATTTTTGTTTTTGTATTTATTGCTAGGTCTGAGAGAGACAGAACACTGGACCCGACCATGTTAATTAGAGGCACATGCAAGCTTCGGCTTGGCAGCAAAAGAATCTATGTCAAATTTTTTTAATGTTTTTAGGAAGCAACCAATCATATAAACCACGATAAAATTTCTTATATTTTTATCACAAAATAAATCATATATGACACTTCTATTTTCTGAATTCAGTTAAGATGTCAGTGCATGAACTTGAGAGAGCTTCGTCTCTAACTTTGCTTCCTTGATAACTTTTCCCATTTCAAAATTTCTAATGTTATCTTGTCGCTTCTTGAATGAAACTTGCACTTTGGTAGGTTTATATCTTCTTTTGGCACCTTTCACCCCGAAAACGCATGTGCGTCACCATAGCCAATTTGAAAATATACATGTAGCTTACTCAATAGAATTATAGGGTGCGTCTAGCATAGACCACCCATTGAATGGTGTAAAGGCTAAGGCAACCTTTTTTACCGTTAGATTTAAGATTATATTATTTAACGGCTCAGATTACAGGTTGCCAACAAGTAAAGGTGATAAGAATTTGTATTTCTGAATTTGCAACATAAATTCTTTATATTACATTTGTGGCATGTATTCTATTTGTACTTTTGCCCTCAAATGTTTTTTAAAAAAATGGTTTATTGTTTAAGTGAGTTGATACAATTATTGTTATCGTCCATTTCTAATTTTTTATTACATAAAAACACACATTAGGAAATATAATAAATATATTGATCTATATTAAATGCAATATAATAATAATAAAAATAAATTAATGTGTGAAAAAAAATAAAATGGTAGGAACAGAACTGTCTCCTGTGGAGAATACTCACAGTTTATAAAAAAATTCTTTTATAATGAAACATATTAATAAAAATGAATAATGAGAGAAAATGTATTAATATCGTAAGAAAAAAAAAAGAAAATGAAAGTAAGATAAAAAATAAAAGAAAAAAGAAAACGACACGATTAAGACTACTTCCCGTGGAGGATCCCGTGATTCATAAAAAAACACTACAGTAGAAGCTGTTAAGTCTCAAAAATATTATTAAGTGATTAATAATGTTAAAGTCTTATAATCCTAAGTTTTAATGAGTAACAAATTTGGTTAAAAGCATTCTAAGAAAAAGTACAAATTCTCTTAAGGGTATTTTCCTATGTTTCAACAACTCTCTGAAGGAGCAACCCTCTGAAATGGTGCAACCTTCTGAAGGAGAACCTGCTGAAGTTATTCAACCCTCTGAAGAGATGTACTATCTGAAATATGAAGACATGCTGAAGGCTTCCTACGTGGCATTTGTCTAAAGTCAGAAGTGTAGAAACCACAGGAAACACTAGAAGGGGGGGTTGAATAGTGTTTTATAATTTCAAACTGATTTTATACGAAAACCTTTAACAAGCACAACTTTTCACAAAGAATTTGAGCAACTTGCTAAAACTGGAAGTTCAGACACTTACTAAAGTTGTTTCAGCAGGTTCAATAAAACGGTTTTGGAAACTTGTTTTTAAATACGTTTGGATTTGTTTTCAGTTCCAACTTATAAAACAGTTTACTCAGAACCCTCCAAGTTAGTATAAATAAAATATAAAGAGATAAGGGTTGAGAAAACTTAGCCACAAAATTTATACTGGTTCACTCACTTCCACTATGAGCTACGTCCAGTCCCAATGCCAAACCAACATAGGATTTTCCACTATCTGAAACAGATACAAGTATTCTTTTACAGTCAAGCCTCTTCAGGATCTAAACAAAAAGTATTCTTTTGCAGCCAAGCCTCTCCAGGCTCTAAACCAAATATTCTTTTATCCACAAGCCTCTCCAGGCTCAACAACAAGTATTCTTTGTTTCTCCAAGTCTCTTCAGGCTCTCAGACACTTATGAGTATTTACAAATGAGATTTGGTTTAAGTTATAGAACCAAAACTAGTTCCTAACTCAAACTGAAAATGAACTTGTACAAAGCAACTAAGTAAAACTCAGGATATATGAAATTGAGTACAATATATCAGAGAATGAGCAGCACAGAATTTTGCAGAGTTTTTTTTGCTGAATATTATTTCTCCTCTCTTTTTCTTGAAGTCCTTCACGAAGCTTTATATAGAGTCAGAATAGAATCCGTTGAAGATTTCTTAATATCACCGTTGTGGAATAGCATTAAATGTTGTGAGAACCATTGTGAGACAATCTCCAAAAAGCTTTTGACTTTGAGCAGTGCAGGTGTGCAGACCTTGACACAGTTCTGACACGTTGCAGGTACTATGTTACACAGCAGTTTCCCTTTTCTGGTAAGTTGGTTTGAACAACTCAAAAAGGGTCTCTGTAAACTTCCTTAAATGAAACAAACTTGAAAAAGACGTTGAGGATGCATTAAATGTTGAGTCTCAAAATATTATTAAGGAAATTAATAATGTTTAAAGTCTCACAGATCCTAAGTTTTAATGTATAACAAATTTGGTTTAAAGGATTATTTTATAAGAACAGACTCACTTGAAGGAAGTGTGCTTAAATGTTTCAGCAATCTTTATGAAGAGCAACCCTCTGATATATTCCAACTCTCCGAAGTTGAACCTGCTGTCAGCACCCAATTTCGTCCGGGAGTTCATTTCTCCTCGTCGCCTCTCTTTCTATTTCTTCACACATGTATAGACGATATTTTCTTTATACTACGTTAAAATTAAAAAAAAACAAAAACAATTTGAGTTAATTAATTAGTTAATTATTAAAATAATTAATTAATTAATTAATCAAGTTTTTCCCAAAAAAAACGTCTGGGCCAACGGGCCTTTCTTTTTTCTCTTTCCCTTTTTCTAGTCCTTTTTCTTTTTCTTCTTTACTTTGGGCTTGAACCCTTCTTTTTTGAAAATCCAGAATTTTTTTTATTTGACTAGGCCTGAAACCCATTTCTTTTGAAAAATTCAGAGTTTCTTTATTTGATTGGGCCTGAACTCCTTTCTTTTGTAAATCCAGAGTTTAATATTTGATTGGGCCAAGGGTGTTTTTGGGCCCAATGATTTTTTTGTTGGGTCTGTTTGAAATCATTTCTTTTTTAATAAAAAAAACTAAAAAATTAAAAAATTCTCTTTGTTGGACCAGGTGCATTTTGAGGCATGGTATTGTCTTTTTCTATTGGGCCTATTAAAAAAAAAGAGAAAAAAAGATTGAGTATTTTTTTTTCTGTTCTGTTGGGCCATACCTGCAGGTTAGACCCATTTGGTTTAGAGGGTTGTTGCCCAAAGCAAAAACAATGCAAACAAAGCAAGATAATGGATCATTCTGGCCCAAATTGAAAATTGAAAGGAGCCAACCTATTTTATTCTTTTCACCAAGTAAAAAAAAGGGGATAAATTCATGGTGGTGAAATATTAAAATAGGAGACGTGTTCGTGCATCCAAAATTATTAACTCAGAGCAATTGGAGAGAGGAGTATGGGCAGGAAGAATGGGGACTCTGATCAAACTGAAAAAATCATCATTGTTATATTATGTATAAATAGAGGGGGAGAGCAGAAAGAGGACGGGAGAGAAAAAAGGAAAATTCTTGGAGAAGTCACAAAAAACACTCCATGTGAGAATAATCTTCATTCTCATCAGGGATTTGAGTGTAAACACAGTGAGGATAAAACCATTCGAGTGAAAATAGGAAGGAACTACAACAGCAGATTTAAAACAGTTTGGAGAGGAGAAATTGTAGCTGTAAAGAGATAGGCACCATCAAGCATTCAGGCATAATCACAGATTTGGTATCTTTTTTAATTTTCATTTTTCAATACCTATATATTTCTTGTGCTTGATCTGAAAGTGCTTTGTGTGTGTGGTGGTAAAATCAGACATAATCACAGTCCATAATACAGTCCAATATACACAGTTTTTTCATGGATAAATAAGCAAGGTAAAAAAAAAAGAAAGGTTTGGATCCTCTTCCCCTTAAGGTCTATCACGGCCTTCCACCCCATTTTCAGCAACCATGGCTTTCCTGTGAAACCTCCCCCTCTCCACTGCCCCTCCTCCCTGTCCAGTGGAAACAAAGATAAAAAATCAAAATCAAAAATCAATTTTACCCCTTTTTTAAAAAAAACAGCGACAGTTTTTTTTAAGATAAGGCCAGTAACATTTTTTATCAGCAACAAACAATGAACAGAGAAGGACAAACAGAGAAAGCTAAGAAAAAGGAGGAGAGGAACGCCCCCTTACCTCACGGTTGCAGTGCGCGACCAGCATCTCCGCGCCACCGCCGTTGTGTGCCGGCCACTGTCCTCCCCCTTCTCACGGTCAGGCAGCCGCCGGCCACCACCAGCCACCCCAACCTAGGACCAAAAAACAATAAATAGAGAACCAATATCAGAAGAGGGAATAGAATAGAGCCCCAAAAAAAAGAAAAAAAAAAGGAAAAAACAGAAATACGAAGAAGAAGAGGAGGCCGCCGCGGCCTCCCCTCACGGCGCGACGACGCCACCGCGTCCCTCCCTTTGCATGCAGCCAGCACCGAGTCGCCGCCGTTCATCCCCGTACCGCTGTCGTTGCACGCGGCCTGTTCCCGTTCACGTCGCCGTACGCGGCCTCTTCTCCACTGCATCTCTTCCCTGCCGTCGTCGCGACCGTCAACCACCTACTGTGAGCCACTGCTCACACCCCCCCGTCACGGCGCTGTCCGCGCCTCCCTCACCAGGTCACGCCGCCGTAGCCCCCTGGATGCGGCTCCTCGCCGCCGCTCTATGCCGCCGTCAAAGCGGCTTACTTGGCCAAAGACCACAACCACCGTCGTCTCCCTCCGCGGCCGCGCCGTCGCGCATCACCTTCCATGGTCGCGTCATTGTCGCGGCTGCCAAGCGCTGCTCTCCGCTGTGCGTGGCCTCTCCCGCTGTAGCTCCACCGCTGCGCGCGGTTACCACCGTGAGCCCCTCCGTGCACCGCTGTTGCGCCATCAGCTGGGGCAGCGGCTGCTGCTGCCATGACCGCTCCATGGCCGCCCCCCATTAGGTTCTCCCTCTCCCAAAATTACAAACCCTAGAGAAAAGAGGAGAGGAGTGTTTTGTCATATCTGATAGTTTTTATTTTGTATTTTATTAGTTGTTTTTCAAAGATCTGAATGAGAATTGGGTTGGTGCATCCTTTGCCAGCCCAATTTCTTGGGTCAACTGCAGCCCATTTTTTTTTCTTTTTCTTCTCTTCCTTCTTTGCATGTTGGGCCAATGATGCAATCTGAGGCCCAACTTTATTTCAGTGTGTGCAATTTCTTTTAATTTTCATTTTCTGTGTTATTGTTTATCTCACATTTTTATAATTTCCTTTTGACCCACCATCTTGTATTATTTGTAAATATTTGTTTCTTTTATTTGATCTATTTTAAATAATTGTGAATATTTGTCTGGTGTGCATTTTAGTTGCCGTTGTAAATAGTACTCGTTTATAACTTAGGATGCGTGTAAATACGGTTAGTTTAATTTACTCTTTTTCAAAAAATAAAAATAACAAAAAATATTTTCTAAAACATAATCGATTACGTTAATGGAATAACATTTCTATCCTTTAACGTATTTTTTTAAGAAAAAGGAAAATATTGAGTATAGTCATTTACTAGCTCAATAATGCGCTTAATCTCAAATCTCTTCCGAAAATAATTTCTTTTCAAAAATTACGTTAATTGAATAGCATTTCTATCCTTTAACGTATTTTTTTTAAAAAAAAGAAAATATTGAGTATAGTCATTTACTAGCTCAATAATGCGCTTAATCTCAAATCTCTTCCGAAAATAATTTCTTTTCAAAAATTACGTTAATTGAATAGCATTTCTATCAATAATGTGAAAAAGGAAATATTGAGTATAGTCATTTACTAACTCAATAATGCGCTTAATCTCAAATCTCTTCTGAAAATAATTTCTTTTCAAAAATTACGTTAATTGAATAACATTTCTATCAATAACGTGAAAAAGGAAATATTGAGTATAGTCATTTACTAGCTCAATAATGCGTGAAATTTCAAATTCATTTTCAAAAAAATGATTCTTTTCAAAAATTACGTTAATTGAATAGCATTTCTATCAATAACGTAAAAAAGGAAAAATATTGAGTATAGCCATTTGCTAACTCAATAATGCGGAATTTTAAATCTTTTCTCAAAAATGTTTCCTTCTCAAAATAAATGACGTTTATTGAATAGCATTTCTATCAATAATGTCGTCTAAACAATTTCAAGGGTTCGTTGTATAGCCATTTGCTAGCATCAACTCTGCTAAAAAATAATTTTTTTTTCTTTGAATTAAAAACACTTCCAAAAAACAACTTCCTCATTTCCCTTTATTTTAAAAAATTAAAAATCAATTTCTTTTAAAAAAAAAAAAACAAAGTCAATCTTTTTTCAACACTGTTTCAGAACTACGTAGCTTTGATTTCTCCATTGCACCTGGGGATACATAGGAGCGGGGACCAATCCCGTCAAGCCAAAATAAACAAAAAACGTTTTTTTCCTCTTTTAATCCAAATTCATTTCTTTTTAACTTAGGTTATTTATTTAAAAAAATACAAAAAATAAAATAAAAAAAGGCAACAAAAATAATTTTCATTTTTAAAAAAGGGGTAAAATGAATATTTTCAAAGTTAACAAGTTTTGCTCAATTAATTAGAGGTAACCGTTTTTTAAACGGATGTTGTAGGGTGCTAATACCTTCCCTACACATAAATGACTCCCGAACCCAAATCTGGTTTTGAAGACCATTTTTCTTTTTAAAGGGTTTTTCCAAATGTTTTCCCTTAAAATAAACTTTGGTGGCGACTCCATTGAAACTCAATTTTTTCCAATACGTTTCGCCGACCCGTCGTGACCCCGGTTTCGACAGCTGGCGACTCCACTGGGGAACTCTCCGAAGTTGAACCTGTTGATATGAGGAACTCTCTGAAGTACAAAGACCTGCTGAAGTACATCCATCCTTCTGAAGTTCTGTTACATTAAAAAAAGATTATCTGCTGAAGACCTACATCGTAGCATTTGACTGAAGTCAGAAGGCTGTTTGCTCAAGACTTCAATGCATCATTAACGTCTGAAGCAAGTTTGATTCAATTAAGGAATGTTGCAAAGACCCCTTTATGAAGTATTTCAAGTTTTTCACCAGAAAGGGAAACTGTTGTAACCTAGTACCTGCACATGTCAGGAACCTGCTATACCAAGTTAGAAGCTTTTTGAAGATTGTATCACAACGGTATTAACAGCATTAAATGCTATCTCACAACAGTGTTTTCTTCAATCTTCAACGGACTCAAGATGTCATCCTATATAAAGCTTCATGAGAGACTTTGAAGACGTCGACCAAGCTCAGAGTAAAGACAATTTTTATCAAGCCGAAACGCTGCAAAAATTCAAGCTGCTACTCTCTGATAATCTTTGTACTTAGAATATTTTCATTATATCATGAGTTATATTCAGTTATCCTTTGTACAAGATACTTTCAGTTTAAGTTTCTCACGAACTTAAACTTCCTTTTACTGTAATACACTTTCAAGTGTCTGAGAGCCTGGAAAGGCTTGGTGGAACAAAGAATATTTGGGTTTGAGCCTGGAGAGGCTTTTCTGTAAAACAATACTTGGGTTTGAGCCTAGAGAGGAAGCCCCTGTTCCTGCTCCTACTCCAATGATCACAAGGAGCAAATCTATTCCTAAATATGATACTGAGATCTTTCAGGAAGTACTTAAGCAAACAAGGTCTCAGGAGGTGCTTAACATCAAGAGGGAGAGGATTGTGAAAAGAAAATCAAACCTCCCACACCTTTTGTTCCTTATGACTTCACTAAATCAAGGTTATATCAAAGAAAGCTTCAGGAAGCTGCCATGAAGCCTGTACCTGCTGAGAAACCTTACAAGAAAACCAAGGTACTCTTTGACAACCTTGATCCTGCTGACTTGGAAGATGATGTTAGTCCTTCTAAGGTCCCAGTAAAGATGGTGGAAACAACTGCTGATGAAGTTCCTGACACTTCTGATGATGAAGTTGCAAAGGATGTAGAACCTGTTGCTCCTATGGTTGAAAAACCTACTGCTGCTAGTGAGGAAGTCATCCAACCTGCTACTGATAAGGTTGAAGAGGTTGCACCTGCTGACAACAACATAGGTGAACCTGCTAAAGTTATTGCTATTGAAGTTCCAAGAGAAAACAAGGTTGCTGCACCTGCTGACAGAGAAAAGGTTGCAGAACCTAATGCTGATAAGTCAATGGAGGATGTTCAAGATGTTGTTGTAATTGAACCTATCTCTGTTGTTCCCTTGAGGACTGAACCTGTTGATGTTAATGATCTATCTTCACCAAGTCCTCAACCTCCATCACCCTTTAATGTTGATCTCACTGATGAAAGGATGCAAAATCAACTGGAACTAATTCCTACATTATCTAATGCTGTTGATTGGAACTCTAAGGGAAGGTTTGTGTGGAAAGAACAAGGTGTGTTTGTGTATGAATGTAACCTATCCCCAAGAGAATTTATGTGGAAGCCCAAATCTAGGGATATCTCAAGAAGGCCTATTTTTGACAAAGCAATGCCCATATTCAGTTTTGAAGACTTGCTGAAGAGTGCTGAGTTTCCTCACAGATTCTATCAGAGTGCTCAAGCTCAAAGGAACAAATTACCCAAGTTTCCAAACTTGTATGAAGAGCTTCTGTATTTTAAAAATCATTTTCCACTGCAACCACCTAAGCAAACTGGTTTGCATGTGGACTCTCTTGAAGATGAAAGAATGAGAAGAAAGGCCAAGGCTTCAGGAGGAGGGTCTGATCATATAGAGAAGATTAGACAAGGAGTGGAGCCACTCACATTGACTCTCTTGATGCAGTGAGTATACCTGCTGAAGATTGGATCCTCATCAGGCATCTTAACATGGAAGCTGAGGTATACTCCAAGTATGTTGCTGAAAATGCTGGGTACAGAGGGTTCAAGCCTCCCACACATCTCACAATGAAGCCTTCAACCAAAATTTATTGGCAACCAGATAAAGTTGTTCCAAAAATGCCCTTTGGTGAAGGAGTGAATGACCAAAATAAATCACCTAAGTTCTACTCAACATACTTAGAAGATCCAAAACCCATGACTACTGAAGAATGGGAAAGAATGCCTGAAGTAGCTGAAGCTTATGGTGGATTTGATCATTCCTATAGAGACTGGATATGGAAATCAGATTGGAATGAAAGGGAAAAGGAAGGTTCATGCTCTGGTACAAGATATGACTTTGTTGACTGCATGACTAAGAGCACCCTCTCAACTTAGGAAGTCCGTACCTGGTTTCTTGGAACTTTTCCGGGTTCCAAGCATCTACTTGATGAATACAATATTAAGGATTGGGCCACAGTAGTATATTCTCCTGCTATCTACACTTGGTTGGTTGCTAATCCTGCTGAATATGGTTTTCCTGTTGGTTTTGTGGAGATCACTTTCACCAGGAAGCACGTTTCTATCATTTATAAGGAAGCTGATCTTTCTGAAGTTCTTGCTATGAGAGAAGATGACATCAGAAGGTTAAGAAGAAAGAACAATAGACTTTAAAGCTTAGTGAGGCACTTGAATGTTGTTCCCCTTTGTCCTCAGAATGAAGATTCCAAGCCAAAGCTTAAGAGGACCAATATCTTTTAATTTGCCATATTTCAGAAAGTCTATGTGCTTACAAGTTTCTTTATGATTGAACCTTCTAAATTTTTAATATGATCAAGATATTTTCTCTATGATTTGTCTACGTGAATTTATTAATTATTTTCGCATTTAATCAGTTGCGTACGGTACATATCTTGCAATGATTGAAATTATTGATGGTGCGTATTGTTATGTCTGAATTAATTCCTTTGCCTACCTACCCCGTGTTTATTGTATGCATTTATTACTTCTGTTCTCTTCTGCCCACCCTTTTGATTGATGACAAAAGGGGGAGTATTAAAAAGAAAAGAAAATGAAGTATCAGGAATCAGAGAAGAAAAGGAAGTATCAGGAATCAAAGAAGTTAAAATGGAAGTATCTAAAATCTGAAGTTAAATGTATTTGGAAGAAATCTTTGCTTCAGGGGGAGCAAGGTATTCAGAACAAGTATCTGATTTAGGGGGAGTATATTCTAATCTCTACACTTTTATTTCCCTTCAGATATTTGCTAAGTTTCTTTTTAAAACAAATTTGTCATCATTAAAAAGGGGGGAGAATGTTGAGTCTCAAAATATTATTAAGAAAATTAATAATGTTTAAAGTCTTACAGATCCTAAGTTTAAATGGATAACAAATTTGGTTTAAAGGATTATTTTATAAGAACAGTCTCACTTGAAGGATGTGTGCTTAAATGTTTCAGCAATCTTTATGAAGAGCAACCCTCTGATATATTCCAACTCTCCGAAGTTGAACCTTCTTATATGAGGAACTCTCTGAAGAACAAAGACTTGCTGAAGTACATCCATCCTTCTGAAGTTCTGTTACATTAAAGAAAGATTATCTGCTGAAGACCTACATCGTAGCATTTGACTGAAGTTAGAAGGCTGTCTGCTCAAGACTTCAATGCATCATTAACGTCTGAAGCAAGATTGATTCAATTAAGGAATGTTGCAGAGACCCCTTTATGAAGTATTTCAAGTTTTTCACCAGAAAGGGAAACTGCTGTAACCTGGTACCTGCACATGTCAGGAACCTGCTATACAAAGTCAGAAGCTTTTTGAAGATTGTATCACAACGGTATTAACAATATTAAATGCTATCTCACAACGGTGTTTTCTTCAATCTTCAACGGACTCAAGATGTCATCCTATATAAAGCTTCATGAGAGACGTTGTCCAAGCTTAGAGTAAAAACAATTTTTATCAAGCCAAAACGCTGCAAAAATTCAAGCTGCTACTCTCTGATAATCTTTGTACTTAGAATATTTTCATTGTATCATGAGTTATACTCAGTTATCCTTTGTACAAGATACTTTCAGTTTAAGTTTCTCACGAACTTAAACTTCCTTTTACTGTAATACACTTTCAAGTGTCTGAGAGCCTGGAGAGGCTTGGTGGAACAAAGAATACTTGGGTTTGAGCTTGGAGAGGCTTGTTGTTTAAAGAATACTTGGTTTAGAGCCTGAAGAGGCTTGACTATAAAAGAATACTTGTAAATGTGATCAGTTACTGGAAATCCTTTGCTGGTTTGGCATGGGGACTGGACATAGCTCACGGTGGATGTGAGTGAACCAGGATAATTTCTTGGCTAAGTTTTCTCAACCCTTATCTCTTTACTTTCAGTTTATAACTAATCAAGGAGGGTTTAGAAAAGTGCATTTATAATTCTGCGCAACAAAACAACTTTGTTTTTCACATAAGAACTCTTTTATTAGACCTGCTGAAACACTTCAGCAAGTCTCTAAAAACTCCAGTTTCAGCAAGTTGCTCAAAACTTTTATTAAAACTCTGTTTGTGAAAAGGTTTCCAAGAAAATCTGTTTGAAATTATAAAACACTATTCAACCCCCTTTCTAGTGTTTACTGTGGTTTCTACATTAAAGTCTTTGAGCAGAAAGCCTTCTGACTTTAGTCAAATGCCACGTAGAAAGTCTTCAGTACATCTCTTCAGAGGGTTGAGTAACTTCAGCAGGTTCTTCTCTTTCAGAAGGTTGCACCACTTTTTAGGGTTGCTCATTCAGAGAGTTGCTGAAACATATGAAATACGCTTAAGAGAATTTTGTACCTTTTATCAGCATACTTTAACCAAATTTGTTATTAATTAAAACTTAGGGTTATGAGACTTAAACATTATTAATCACTTAATAATATTTTGAGACTCAACGTTCTCCCCCTTTTTAATGATGACAAATTTGCTTAAAACTATCAAATATCTGAAGGAAATTTAAAATAAAATAAGGTAAAAGAATTCTCCCCCTTTATCAGATACTTGAACACAGTGCATTGCTCCCCCTGAATATAGGATCTTCTCTCTGAAAACACTTAAAACTTCAGATTTTGTTAGTTTACATTACTCCCCCTTTTATCATTAATCAAAAGGGTCTCCAGAGCTTGCTGAAGTATTAAATGCGTAACAGAGTAATAAATGTAGGGTAAACAAGCAACGATAAATTCAGACACTTAGAATTTCAGATGAAGACATAATAATTATTTTCATGCAATTATTCAGAGTAGTTTCAAATTTTTACGTAACAAAGTAAATACGCACAGACACAAGTATTATGTAGCCACATCAGCAAGTATGAACGAATTTAAGTCAAACATACATAAGAGTCAAAACAGCTCATTCAGTAAAATCATTCAGAAAGTTGAATATCATAAAAACATTGAACACATAGACTCTCTGAAAAGCACTACAGATTACTGCTCCTTTTATGCTTGGGTCTTGATACTTGATGTGGAGTAGTTTGCAGCTGTTTCATCAGATTTTGAAGTCTCTGGTTCTTGTTTCTCAACCTTCTGATTACCCGGTCTGATGCGGGTAGCGGGATTTATCGAGCTGGGCTTAATAGCTCGAGAGTTATATTCGACCTTCTAAAATAAGTGTCTAAGCCCTATATTTTCATGGACTGTTGCGTGACAACCTGATCAGGCTAACCCATTTTACCGATTCTACCTTAGACGAGCGCTTGTTAATTAGATGGACCCCGTATTTTTAATATTAGGAAAATTTATATGAGAAACAAGTATGATGATTTAAAAGTTAGGATACGAAACCAACGAGGGTTGATTCAAGTGATACATGCTTGTTTCCCCTTAAGCAAGGTCTCGGGTTCGAGTCTTGTGGATGGAAAAAATCCCCGCTAAGAGAGCTAGCCCACCATGATGTGGATGTTCCCGACTCGAACAGGATTGCCTCCCGTGGAGGATACCTGTGGTTAAAAAAAATTAGGAAACGAATAAATGCCATAAACATATTGGTTAATGAATTGAAATGAGAATATTTAACATTATAAATGTAATAATTATCATGATTTTTTATAAAAGAATTCTATTTATAATTTTCTTAACAAGTTCTCTTAAAACCTTTAAAATTTTACATATTTCTGTAAATAATGTAAATTAATTAAATCAATTAATTGATGGAAATAAATTAAATATGTTTTTAACAACCAACAATATATGTAGAATAATTTGGTATCTTATTTATATATTAGATATGTATTGAATTGAAAGTTATAATTATTGAATTATATATATGAATTTAAATTATATTTAGATGTGCATTATATTTATAATTAATACACTCTCATGATCTTTTTATAAGACACTTTTAATCAAATAACACACAACAATAAAAATGGTTAAAATTAGCTAATTTTATTGGAGTTTAAAAAATACTTTAACTTTCAAGTTTTACCCTTAATTAATATCATTAATTATCTTCACTATCATTTGATAGTTGGAGAGACATTAAAGTTAACAAGGGCAAATAAGTAAAATAGTAATAACTGCTTCCTTGAAATTATAATGTGCTTTATAAAAAGGATCACACAAAATTTTTAAAAATTGTCTTATAAAAAGGACCAAATGGAGTAATTGTGAATAAATTTGTGTAATAATGTAATGGTACGGTATAAGTATATGTGAGAAAATGACAACTACACAAAAAAAATTGAAATGGCAAAAATTGTGGATTAATGTGATAATGTAATGGTACGGGTATGTTTGGTTTAGTGTTGGAACGTGATAAAAATCACGTTCCCAACGCTACAAATAGTTGCGTTGGGAGGTCTAACTTGAGTTTGGACAGTTCTCAACGTTAAACCAAACATGCACGACTCATACTTTAGAAATTATATACTACTATAATAGACATACATGTTGTACATATGAAAAGATGGTCTTAAAAATCTTTTTCATCAATATAAAATACACACTATTTTATTTTAATCCCAATAACTTTTTTAGTTTTTGATCTCGTAATTTTTTTTTCACAATAGTCCTCATTGTTAGTGCTAATTAACGTTTGGATGATGTGACCATTAATATGATTGATGATGTAAAAGAAAATAATCATTACAAAATCAATCATTTTCAAAATAATTCTCGTGAACCACTTTTCATGCCAAATCTCTCATCATTTAGCTTGCACTATAGCTTCATCACCTTATTTCTCATTCTTTCTTAATTCTCCAACTTCTTTTTTCGGTGTTTCCACTTCTTAACTTCCATAATTTTCACCACTAACATTTGCATTCTCATACCATAAAAAATAATTAAAGGTTTTAGATGTCGATAATGAGGTTCAAATCAAACCAATGAGATTTGGTGTAATTAGAATAAGAGAGTTTCTATTTTGCATTCCAATTCCTACACCTCTAAAATAGTTGTTCAAGAAATTGGTATAATTAATTCACTTGTTCTCCTCCACCACCTTACTATTGAAGAAAAAGTGACGCAAGGGAGACCGGTCCAAATCCTAACTATCAAATATGGATGAACAATGGTGGACTCCGTACATGGTTTCTTGAAACGATGAAAGAAAAAGTGCTAATCATGACCAATGGTGCATATAAGATTTGGACCTCTATCGAAGAATAACGAAGACCTAGCTACCAGAACAACCACGACCTACCACGGTAATAAAAGCAGAGCTTCACGTTAATGACCAATAAGAAGGGATCACAGTAACTTAATAGCTTGCTGCAATAAAAAAGAATTTTTGACCAAAAACAATCCATACAAGTCAACCATGTATTTTTTCCTTGTTGACCAAAAAATATCTCTGACTTATTTTTTAACCTTTTATACCATATAATAAACATATTAGAACAAGATATAATATAAAAAAATTATTTTATGTTAGTACATTTTAAAACAGAACAGAACAAAAAATTAAATTACAACTAAACACTTAGATTTAGATTTTACTGAAAGAGAAAGTACAAAATCAAAATTTGTACCATATTAACTGTAAATTTTTTCTTGAATAATACTAAAGAACTACTTAAAATAAACCAAACCCATCCATGAAACCTTAAAAACCATTAAAGTCAAAAATCCGAAGAGGACAGAAACAGAGTAAAATCTTTTATTCCTTTGTTCGTTGGCGTTTATCCTAAATTCCTAATAAGACTGACCCTGCATACAAAGATATCTAAGAGAAGCTTCCGCTCAGAGATCAGCATTTATTCATATTTTAGCAATTATAATTACATAGGACAGATCATCATAGCAAATCTTGTTGATGCCGTTGTAGATTGTAAGTCAACAGGCAACAAAATAATGTCAATCACCATGTTACAACAAACTTTCGAACTTTCCAAGGGACCAATTCAGTAACTACAAAACAACAATAATCCCCATTACTACAACAAATTTTTTTATTCACATCAGCACCAATTTCCTAATTGCTCTTTCAGCTAAACATTTCCAGGTCGGTTAATTTCTTGGTGTGCCAGAGCTGGTATTACATGCTATGTATTTGATATCTACAAATCACTAAATTTTCAACTAAAGCCTCTCGCTATGAAAGAGTATGGTCTACTTTCCTTTCATTGACCTTTTTTTGACTTGGGGATTTTGGGAACGAGCTATATTCTTCACAGATTTCTTGTTTTTCCTGACAATCCTCTGCGCCAATGCCTTAAGCGGAACTGTAACATCCAAAGGAAGAAGCACCTCTTCCAACTCCTTCCAATCAAGATCCTCTGAGTCACCATCTTCATAGAGAACTCTGTACCACCCAGATTCTTTGTCAAACTCAGTTACTGTGCCTTTGTAATATCTTCCCATGAACCACTTTTGGACTTCCCTCCCTTCTAACCACTCACCCAAACTTGAAGGCCCATGTGTTTCGGCGGTGCTTGAAGCATTTCGGAGAGGAGTAGTGCTGCCACCAGAGAGTATGTTAGGCACCCCATTAATTACAATAACAGGTTCTCCAGGCAACTCATAAACCCCTGCTGCTGAAGCATTTGATTCTTGCTTAATTCCTTTATCCTCCATTTCAAAAATTCTTTCCAATGAACCTACAGCAAAACAGAAAACAATCAATTAAACACAGAATGATAATCTTATGTCTACTTCCTACAGCTTTAAGGAGATTGTAGCTTCATGAACATAAGAAACCAAATTACCGTTTGACAAAATTAATAATTAAAAAAATGAACTGATCATATAAGAGGTTTGAGTTTCTACAAAATCTCCATGAGTCATGAGATGTCTTATTCCAGAGCCTTAACAGAGTGTTCTAACATGTTTACTTACAACTTCTAAGTTCTAATACCAACCATGTTATGTTAACAATTTTTTTTTTTAAAAAAAGGTGCAAGGTGCATGAGAAAAAACTACCAAATCATCATTTTGGATTCTAGCCTGCAACCTCCTTAAATCAGGTTTAGATTCTGCATTGATTATATATATTTAAGGCATTCATGTCAGATTAGAGAAGCACTCAAAATGCAATTAGTGTGAATTATTAAGAGATAAAGTGAAAATGCACATAATGGAAACTAAATGTTTCGACAAATCGGTTCTAATTCTCACAGGAAGTGGCAAAAGTCCCTTTTGTTAGGGTTAAACAAGTCTAAATTACTAGAGTTTTTAAAATGCAATCGGTATGGTAGCTACTACTTTCCCCCTTTTCGGATTTTCAATTCCACTATTTTCTTTCCCTTACATATGACTAGAAGTAAACTTAATCTTCGTGCCATGGATAAATCAAGAGAGAAAGAACGTAATGTCATACCGTATAGCAATAAACTGTAGTAATATTAGTGCAGGTAATATTAGTGCATCAACAAAATATTCAATTCCGCTATTTTCTTTCCCTTACATATACTAATGCAGGTAATATTAGTGCATCAACAAAATATTCATCTTTTTTAATATCCCTTAAAGTAAACTAAAAATCTATCATGCCATAATCCAAGTAAGTATAAATGTTTTTTATTCCAGAATTCTAGAAGGAAGCCCGCTTGCACTGCCCTGGCTTTTATCATCCACGATGCCCTCTTGCACTGCCCTAACATTCCTCCATTTCTTAACCTCTGCTCCCAAAGTTTCACCCCGTGAGAGAAGTGTTTGTGAAGATGGTAAGACCCTCAACCTAGATCCCCTATTATTGGGCTGTAATTGACTGTTTCCAGGAGGAATAAAGGCTTCTTTAATGCATCGAGGGACTCGTGGATGAGACATTCTTTGTCAAAACTGCTTATAGTTCCCCCTAATTTTGCCATGTGTTTTATTAATAGTTGATAAAAATTGTCAACTGCAGAAGTAAACGAGATGATGATGCACCACACTCCATTCACCAATTTAAGTGAAGAAGAAAATACTGTGAGGAAATTATAAGAAAATATATAAATTAGCAGTGGCCACCCCAAAGTGCCATTTCTAATTATATTGAGAACAATTCTGTCACAACAAAAATTAATCACCATACAAATAAAATTACATGGGCAAATATCACAAGAGAACATTCTATGAAACAAAATCCATCTACAGTCGATAGCAAGAAACATAATGCCAAAAACTGTAAGCTCTTTGGAAAAGACATATGGTTCTGCTTGGCTGTCGAACCAAAATGCCTTCACTTCTACATTAAAAGCCAATAAATGCACTCCAAAGTTCAAACTCCATCTGACAACTACAAGCAATGAAGGAAATCCTCCAATTTATTTACAACACCTGTTCTCTTAATTGCCTGAGGGCTTTATCTTGAAATTCATTGTTTATGTTTTATCAAGTATCATGATTTCCAAAAGCAGAATGGAGTCGTTTTTATCGATAAAATTTGAAAGAAAGTCACAAACTAACTAAAACACCATCAACGTGAATGTAGGAAAAATTAGAAATTACTTTTGCTAGAAGAAATGTATCAGGACCAAAACAAAATATGTGATTAGCATAATTGATTAATACAAATACTCATAAACCACATGTAATCAGGAATAAGTAACTTGAATCATAGGCAATAAAAAACTGCTGACCCAGGGTAATAGATAAATTAGCTTAATTATATTTCCATACAAGATATGCTATTCACATGTAAATTTTCAAAAAGAGTTCATTACAAAACAATGTCTCCTTGGCATAAGTTCAAGTATTAAAAAATTGAATGCACAGGTCCTACAAATTTTGTGCATTAATCCTCCATGGACCATGTTTTGAACAAGAACTACATATAGCACAGTGAAAAAGCAAATAATGATTCTGTGCATTAATCCTCCATGGACCATGTTACAATAAACCACTGCCTTTCAATTTCACCACTCTATGATACTAGCAAAAGTTAAGAAACCAGAAAACATTTAAAAAAAGAATCTCGAGACACTTCATTCATAATAGTCAATCTATTTGAATTTGATTGTTAATTTTCAGCATGAACACTCGGATAGTACTGTAGAAATCCAAAACCTAAGTGAAAATGAAAATGTAAATGGAAGAGGCTCAGGCGGACACACATTGAGTTCAACCATTCTTTGGTTTTGGGGGAATGCAAACTACAGCAAACTAGAAAAAAAGAAGGGAATAGCCGAAACCCTAAGAGATCGAATTTGGGGGAAAAACTCTCACCTGAGAACGATCTTCAACCAACGGGAAGAGAAAGATTCTGGTGACGACGGCGGCGACGAGCGGAGGGAAACCAGTGAACAGAGGTGCGGAAGGTTGAGGAAGATGAGGCTTGGGTGGAACGGCTAGGACACACAACTTCTACAGAGAAGAACGACTAGGTGAAATGAGCCTTCAACGGCGGCGACGCAGCGGCGAGCAACGGTGAGGGGACGGAGGAAGGATACTGCGTGCGCGGCAAGAGAGAGAGAGAGAGAGAGAGAGAGGGCAGAGGCTACTCTTTTAGGGGTTAAAAACTTGGAAGCAGAGAAACTAAGGGAAATGATTTTACAAAATGAAAGTGGATCTGAAAACCCCAATCAGAACGTGCAAAATGAGCAGCATGGCAATGGTTACCCTATGGGCACGGTACCAGGTGTCCGTTTTAAAAAAGTCTGCACCCGCATCCATACCCGCGTGGACAATAATTTTAGTGTCCGTTCTTATATCCACCACTGAGCACCTATATGTCAGTACTCGCATCCATTACCCGCATTTTTGTTAAGTAAAAAATTAACCACTTACTAAAAAATATTAATTTAAGAAAACTATATTCCAATTAAAATAAGTTACTCGAAATCGTCCAAACATAATTTTTAAATATCAGTTATACAACAATTTAATTATATTGAAACACAATATGTTAATGTTCTAAAACACAACAAATTATCTAAAGTTCAAAATTTTTATTAAATATTACAATATACTTTAACGTCACACTATTTTATAAACTTGGATATCATGTGTTAAAATTCTTCAAGATCTTTAAAAAAAGATTATTAACACTAATTAGTCATATATTATAAAGTAAAAAAACACAAATAGATATTTATAAAAATATATTTTTAATTTGTAATATATTATATATATTAACTTTAAAAATATGTATAAATATATTAGATATTTTAATAAAATAAATATATCCCTATTTATAATTATATATGGTATTTTTATTAAATAATTATATATATGAATGCGAGTATGGGGCGGGCTGGGCATCAAAGTGCCCGTACCCGTGAAAAAATGCGGGATTTGCCCGTGCCCGCGCTCATACCCGCTTTGCGGGTTTTTACCCTGTCCATTGCGGGTAATTTTTGCGGGTACCCATAGGGCTTGGGCTCAATTGCCATCCCTAAATGAGCACTTCGGTTCGGGTTCGGGTTGCTCAGTTCTGAAAAATGAGAACCCGATACCCGAACCAATTAACACCGGGTTGGGTTTAATATTACCCGAACCGAACCAGGAACCAAACCAACCCACCAATTTCAGTTCGAATCAGTTCGGGTTGACCGGGTTGGCGGGTCAACCCGAACTCGTTTACCCCCCTGATTTTGGGTTCCATGCATACTAACCATGCAGGTTACCTAACCTATGAGCTGGCATAGGTATGAAGTTTGAATACAGAATCTGCACACTTTTACTATATAAATGGAATTAATACCTTCCAAGATTATTAAGTATCTCAATAAAATCAAGTTTTCAATAAATTATTTGGCTCAAAGTCATTCTTTAATATTAAATCCATCTTTGTTATTAAAGCAAACAACACAAAACAAAAATCAACTCAGAGATAAGCAACAAGAATGGTAAAAAACCAAATCAGAGAGGCTCGTGGTTAGATAAAACACATGAATTCTCAAAAACCAACACAGAGAGGCACGTGATTGAGTTCTATGATTGATAAATTCTTTGTTATATAGCCCCTACTGAGATAGCAGCCTGACATTCTAACAAGTAACAGCCAACCCCAGAACAAATCAGAGAGGCTCGTGATCAAATCACACAATCATAGTCACTTAGACAGAAGCAGATCAAACCAGAGGCACGCACATTATAAAAGCAACAGCTTAAAAACACAAGCCAAAACTCACACAACTACAAATATGCACTGCATTCATAGTTGCATTCAAAGAGACCCAACCTCCATCACCCATTGACGCAATACCCCAACACACAATCACCCTTTGAAAACGTGGGTATAAAGTGAGAGAGAATACCTTAACAGGGGTTCTCGCCGTCGCCAGAGGGGTCGTCATAGATCGCTGGGTTTTCGCCTTCGTCAGAGGAGTCGTGGGAGAGAGAGCTCTCTGGTTCGATGGCGATGCTTGGCTCAAATTCCGCAAATTGACAGAGCAAAAAGATCAAAATATATCAATGCAAAGGTGGTTGTTTTTGCTGATTCCCAACCCTAATTCCTAAATTCATCCCTGATAATTCTCTTAGGGCGTGTTTATGAGTTTGAAGGAAAGGAAAAGGAAGGGAAAGTAAAGAATTAGGAGAGGAAGGGAGGAGGGGGGAGTGCTTTGTAATCTAACTACACTTACAAACATATGGGAGGGAAGTGTTTCCTAAAAACCTTTCCATTCCCTCCATTTCTCTTCATTCTTCAACTCACAAACATACCCTTAGAGTCTCCATATCAGATACTACCCATAGTTATTACTGTTATTGAGAAGAGTGCCCTCGCTGTCAAGACAGATTCTTTGTCCGAACTCATTTTCAATTGGCCAACAATTAAAAGTGGGTCATGTGTTTACTGCGCAATTTTAAAAAAAAAAGGTGGGGCTGAATCGTTTACATTTAATGAAGGTCACTTTTGAATTCCAATATAATTTTGGGACAAAAGTGTAATAAAACAAACCTGCTACATCAGGTCATATTTGTTGCCTTTATGCTAGACCACCCACTAGGGTGCTTCATGCTGGAAGCCACCTAGAATTATATTAACATATAGATATGCACCTTAATGCAACACTATTCTAGGTATGACACGAGGAACAAAGTTTTTTCCACTTGAAAACGATATTTCTTTTTAATTTTCTTTCCCGGTTTAATATATAATTAAAGGAACAACAGAGCAGATGAAAACAAAGTTGTCCAGAAACGAAAGGGACGTAACAGGGTAACTGCCCACTCTCTTATATCTAATAAAATAAAAGTACAAGAAGACATATACCCATTTTGTTCAGCGTCTGCTGTGGGTTTAGGGGTCAATGAAAGTTCCCTTCACAAGGGATTGTTGCCCAAATATGGTCCCGTGATCATAACAAGTTAAGGACCTTGTGGAGGAAGACTCTCGAAGCCAGATTTTCGGCTCAGGACAGGTGAATCATAAGCCACACATAGAATACATTGAACCCCTTTGAAGGGTAGGGGCCCTAGGCCTCATTTCACCGAGCAGAATCCTTCTTTAAATACAGACAAAAATTATTGTCAACATTTTCAACCTTGGAGTTTGTAGAGACATATATCACGCAATTAAATGAAAAGTTTAAATGCCTGAAAGAGAATCAGATAGCTGAAAAATTGTGGCTTTGTATATAGGAAAATAAAAATCTATCTTTGCAACAGTAAATTTTCATAAATTATTCAGGATAAAAAATGTTACTCTTGCTAAGCTTCATAGCATTGAATGGTTTTCACCATAGGTATCCCCTATTACTAGGGATAATCCTATTCGGAGCTTAATCACAATTAGGACTCATCATCTTTTTCTAAGAGTGTATTTAGTGGGGATCGAACTTGAAAGCTCTTCCCACAATATCAATTTGTGTTGCTAACTGAATCACAACTCTTTGATGCTTCGTAGCATTGATTTGTGCTTGAGTTTTGTTCATAGTCTTACACTTGAAGGTCTTAAAATAATGTTATGTTTGGAACTGGTAAGAATTAAGAAAATTATCTAATGCATTATTGCCAAATTGGACAGGGGATTCATCCTCCCTTTTGATATCAGATACGAGCCTGTTAAAACTTAAATTGGTCTTTGAGCAGTAATTATACCACTACCATTTGATCTATAATAAACTAGTGTCCAATCCGTGCGATGCACGGTATATTATTCAAATAAATCATCAACATTGAATGATATAATATATTTAATTTAATTTTATAAATATTAGAAATTAAAAAATTATAACGATTAGTTATTTTAATATTTAAATTTATAATCTTTTTAGATATAATGAATATAAAATATTAGAAAATAAAAGAAGAATTTGGAACATCAAATAACAAACATTTTATAATTAGAAATGTAAACTATTACAAATATTGTCATTTATATTTTTTTTAAATACCTTCTTATACACTATATTTTTTGCAACATTAGAACACTTAAAATTGTCATCACATATAAAAATCCTAAGTCCTTGTCGAGATTTGACCCTAGATACAACAACATGTAATTATCCATGCGAGAAAACGGGTTTTGGTAAATGCACACCAACATGTGACAATGTCTGACGTTGACTTTTATAATGATCATAACAAAGCAAAGTGATAATGGAAAATATCTTCATTGAAACTTTAATGGGGTGAGATGACCAAATGGAATTAAATTCATTTGAGGAATGAAGACCTTTGTTCCTAAATGTGTTCCACTAATGACAGTTGCTCCAATAACATTGGAACCTAACTCATCAACTATTAATCTAGTTCCATTATAAAGTCCAACATATATATCAAGATTCCTCATTAGTATGATAGAGACTCCTATCTTTAACACCAACGTATGATCAGGAAGTCCAGAACACCTAATATTATTTAAGAACTCGGTTGTTAACGAATCAACTTGAATTTACTTATTCATCTACTTTCCATATAGATTTAGAACTCAAATGCACCATCTCTTCTCTTGGAAATAATGTCATCACATATTCATTAACTGAATGAACAACATCTAATGTAGGAGCAAGAATTGCTTTATCTTGGAAAAAACCAATGTCTCCAAAATTTGAAAGCAGGTTAATATACGCAAATGAAACTATATCTCCACTTATATTACTCGTAGAATTCATCAGTAAATCTTCTTGTATTTCAATATCAGTCTCACCATCACCATAAGTGCCTAAATCACCATCACCCAATGCAAAAATCTAGTTAGGAAATTCTTTAATCTCGCGTTGAGTTAAAGCACTCCCACAACCTTGCAACCTCATGCTTTCTGACGTGTGTCAAAACTTTGTAATGTAACCACAATTTGGATGAATTTGAAGTAGCCTTCACAACTCGACCTGCTCTTGGTTTAACAGACAATGTCTGTCTGAAATCACCGCCAAGAACATTAACTTTTCCACCAAATGGTTTATCCATACTATCTTTCATTTTAAACCTCATTATAGAATTGTGTATTATAATAAAAGCTTGAAAAGCATAAATTAAAGGGCACACACAATCAGTATATTACAGAATCATCTAAACTTTTATTAAAAAAGTAACTCATTTCACATAATTTTTTTAGTTTAATAACTATGTATTTTCAATGTAAAAAAAAATTCACACTGTCATCCAATAATATATTATCACATCATGTCTATTATAATTGGATTACAATGTAAAACTCTTTTACACTAATAATGTAAAGCTTTTAAATTCATTTTTTAATAAATATTTATGTCTATTTTATTTATACTTAGATAAAGAAATAAATTAAAGTCTCAAACTAAATAATGCACATTGATAACCAACAAAAACGTTAATTATAAGTTTACAAATTTTCACACCAAAAATTGATAAAAGTGTATATAATGAATAATAATTTAAAATAATAATATAAAAAATTCTATACATTTTTTTTTGAAAACAAAATCCTCTATTAGCACACACATTAAGTATTATCTCATAGTTAATTTATTTAGCGCACCAAATAAACATGTATTCATGCCTTTTGAAAAAAACAATTAATAAATCTAATTTCAACAATAAAAATAATTTATAATATATAAATTAGTTATATAATAAAATTTAAAAATTAAATAATATAAAACACACATTTAAAATTTACCAATATACCAAAAATTCTTATTATAACAGTTAAAAAGAACTTTGTTACATCATGAAATGGCATCATAAAATTACTCACTTTTTACTAATTGTATTTTTCAAGATTAAAATAATATTTTACTTCACAAATGTAAATCATATTCAAACTGAAATTCTCGTTGAAAATGGTAGAAACTAAATCAAAGTGGTTTCTTATTTTCAGACCTACTTACTATATTGAAAGACGAAAAAAAACCCTTCATAATTACACAAGCTTTTAATTATTTATATATTTTGTAGTTATTGTAACAATCTTACAATTGATTTAAAGCATTAAAAATGTGAAACGGCTTCCTCAATTCCAACTTTTTTTTAAGTGATAAATTGAGGTTCTGAATAATATCTTAATTACGTGTCCATGCACACAATTATTTATAAAGCTATAACTGTTGACTTGCTCAGCACATAGAATGTCCGTTGAAGCAAACCAAAACACTCACACCCATCACTTCAAAGAGGCCATTGATCAACGTTGTAACACATAATACACGGATGCCCAGCAAACATGAGGCCCACATAGGAACAAAAACATTTTCCACTTGAGTGAACAGTACCCAAAAATCTAGACTAATGTAATATTATAGATAGATAACATACGGATCACAAAAATATGGTCAAGTTGGTAGTGATCTACAGATACATTATACATACCTCCTTTCTACGGGGAAAAAGGATGATAGGAAATGAAGAATCTCAGATATTGGACATGCCAAAATTTGTTCTTAATAAGAAAATACGCAGGATAGGCATAATAATAATTAGAGAAGCACATCAGACAAGACAGTCAATAACAATTTTTGGAATGTGTACAGAATATATAAACGAAAACCAAAACTAGGCAGGATCCATAGAGATTTATCGGCCCAACAATGCAACACGATCCTTTTGTACTGCCTGGGTTAAGTTGATATCAAAGAGCTCACAACGTATAGGCATCTCCATCTCATAGAAGGGGTTCTTCAAAACATAATCCGTGTACAATTCATATATGTATTTCAATAAACTTTCCATTTGTTGAGTTCCAGGCTCACAGACCACAAAAAACTTTGTCCCTGTGGGAGAGAAGAATTAATTTCATATTGCATGACTTATATTATCAACATTTAAAGGTAGGGACAGGAAATCATTATATAGTGTTTAACTTTGCTGTGGACATTAAACTGAATACTACATCATAATGAATGCAAAGGCCAACTAAGATGATAGGACGACACTAACAATTCAAAAGCAAGATATGACAACTGGTATAGCAGTCAAACATCTAGAATTATTTCAACTATCAAGCTCATCATCACCCAAATCAGAAGAAGCACATGGCACCTTTAGATAGACTAGGAAAATTGTATATCATGTAAATACATTCATTTTCTTGAGTTCAGACAAGTAAAGATACTTGCAGTGAGTACTTAATATCTGATAAATGATACATAGAAAATCATTTCTTTCAATCCTCCTTCCAACCTAATTAAATATGATTCTTTTGGTAACATACAATGGGGCTTAGCATAGCAT
Source organism: Sesbania bispinosa (assembly GCA_026901365.1). NCBI lineage: Eukaryota > Viridiplantae > Streptophyta > Magnoliopsida > Fabales > Fabaceae > Sesbania > Sesbania bispinosa. The sequence goes on from QLOH01000832.1 coordinate 340,698, forward strand.
ATCAAAACCTAAAAGATAGCAACATGATTCTTTTGGTAAAACTCCAAAGCACCTTACATGAGCAAGACTTCTGTTACCAATAATTATCTAGAGCTTCTGAAATATTTATATTACTAATCCTTCTTTCATTAAAACCTGGCCACAGTACAGTATCTGCAAGGCTACATACCAATGTGGAACGTTGGTACTGGATGTTTGGAATTCATTCTTTATTTTTATTCATCATGTGAATTAGAAAGCCTAACATAATATTGTGAGATATTTAAAATAATACCTGTCAGTGATTGGAAGCAATGAAGGTCAAATGTGTCAGCTTGGAGTAGTTCAATTCCTGAACAGCCTGAAACAGGTGATAACTGCTGAGAGATGGCATGCATTGAATGCCATAAGCTAGCCACCCGTAAGCTATCATTGGTATCCATCCGTCCAGCAGATCCATAATCCTAAGTATATGTTTGAAGATAATTTTATATCATACTTTCCAATCATAAAAAAGCATCGCTATAACTCAACAGCAGCAACAAGTCGAAAACAGCAAAAGCTTTTTCTAATTAGGTGGGATTGGCTATAGATATAACTTATATCTATATGGATTAAATGATGCCGGATTTGTCAAAATCCAAGTTTTTGGAACAGCTATTATTCAAGGTCTTATTATTGATCTTGATTAGAGATTTTTTTTGTAGCCTTTCTTTACCTCTGCAATTATAACTAAAACAATTGCTGGAAGCGTGCAACTATAAATAAAATTATTATTATTTTAATGCTTGATATTGTTTCCACCTGCTACATGAATTCATATTCTAATTATCATAAGATCTAACAAATTTCTTTAGAAATACTGAAATCTCTAAGGAGTATATATAATACCACTAACATATACTGTGAAACCAATGAGATGAAAATACGAAGGTATCTTGGTCATCTTTAATAGAACTTATCATCTGAAGCTCACTCTACAAGGTGTTACCCAACGTATTCATCAAACAGAGAATGAAGCAACGACAATAATATTTCTGATACCAATTTTGAGGAAGCAGTACAAATTATTTTTCTTAGGAAACAGAATAAAAAGAATTTCAAGTCCATAGTAGCGAGCAATGGAAAAAGAATTTACAACAGCAGAACCTTATAGTAGATCAATCCACCAGATTTGTTGATGATGTAAAGACTGTAAATCGCAGCCATTCCAAAAGCTTTTGCCAGAATCTGAAATCCCTAGTTTGGGCAATTGAATTCAATTAAAATTTTGTTCCAGGATTTGATGAGACAAAGCAAGGAACATTTGAGTGGATTGAAAGCATATTGTCCCTGCTCCACCTACAAGACATTTATAGATGCAGGCATAAAACAATATTCTAATTATTTGTACTGAAAATACAGAAACAAGTCCTGTATTTCCAAATATAGTTGGTCAATGACACCACACCACAAAGGAGGCAATTTAGCGGCATACTCAAGAAAGTTTAATAAATAAAAAAGAGGGAAAGTACAACTGGAAAAATGAAGAGCATAAGATATCCCTCCAATCAGAAAATTCAAGATGCAACCAGGAACATGAAAATCTTAAAAGTGCAGAAACGATTCTCAATCTCGTTGAATGTTAGAAATAGCAACTCCATTGCAGTAGCCAGGAGCAGAAATACCAATGAGAAACCTAATTCTTATGAACTAGAGCGAAAATCATAATACACAGGGAGAAAAGGATCAGTAATTTGTATATTCCTATTAAGTACCACCATTCATACAAACAATTGGACTTTTGAGGGAGCTATGGACCTCCAAATGAGAAGGAAGTTTTGATGGTTAGGAGAATGAGTTAGAAACTAAGAGAATAATTTACAAAAATACACTCTAGGTTATGGAAGAATCCAAGTCCAAACTATCCTTTCTGAATTGGTAAACAACTTGTGATTTTTGCACAGTAAGGCCGCTATTTGCAAAATAACTGCCATTAGAAACAAATTCTCATCATGCAGATAAAAGGTTGTTGATGGGTAAAGATGTTACAGCCTTACAGGAAATCAACAAACACCACTGATAAAGTTTTTCCCTGCTATAATGTAGAACAAGGTTTTATATTGTGTTTGCAGTTATATCATGATCCTTAAAATTGCAAATTGCACATAAAGGTAGCTGATGCAATCACAATACAGTTGTAAAGAACTCTAAATCTAAAACCTTGATATTTCAGCTATATTGTGTTTGTAGACCATAATTTTAAACCTTGCTACAGAAAATAGAGATGGCTATGGCTTATGGGTAAGGTACACATGCAGAGCATCCTACCTGCATTATATGTTACATACCCAAACTGTTCTTACAATAAAAAAATCCTATAACTTTCCCTACACCAGTTCTATCAAGTTAGAGATTAGAGAACACCTGAACCTCACTCATCACTCTCAGTTACCTTTAAAAGGGAGAGCAAATAGCCACTCAATTTAAACGTTCAGAAAGAACCCATTTATCAATTCATTAAGGACGTAAACAGTAACACAAAAAAAACTATTGGAAAATAAGTTAAATAATATCAAATGTCCACAGATTGTAGTTACAATTTACAAAGAGAGAATGCACCCTATTAAAAACAATAAATACTAAGTTATAAAATCACATTTCCCCCCTATTAGAACTTGTACAGGAAATCAGGTATCATCAACAAAGGTATAAGTAAAACCAACATAAAGAGGAATAACTAGCTACACAGCCAGTCTGTAATAAACTAACGATCAAAATCAAGATGTAAGAAAACAAACTTAGCCATACATCAACTGTTACACATTCTCTTCCTTTATCATTACGAGGAAGATGAAACAGATAAAGTATCTACCTTACTAGCTATGTAATTTAGTTAATTAAGACCAAATTGAACTCAACTATGACATGATTTCAGGATCTCACAGTAATCAAAGCTTCTATGAAACATCTACTTTAAACGTGGTCCTGATCAATTCGACACTCCCTTATTTCACTACTCAATCTAACAATTCTTTTATTGAGATTTTGCATATTCAATAATAATAATTCGTCATTTTTTTGAAGAAATTGACCAGAAAATGATAATGAAAGAAATAGGAAAAGCGTCACATCACGTGGAAATAAAAGCAGAATGAATCAGTAACGCAGCAAGCAATCTCAGATGCAAATCAAAACGATGGATCACGAAAGTGAAGAAGCGCATCCAAATACTAAGCTACGATATACTACAGTGAACGGATATGTATTCACAGAAAACACGTACAAATATCGAGAGGAAGCGCGACTCACTGAGACAGCACGGAGATCGATACGGCGACGGCGGGTAACGGCACCGGAAAATAGAAGAAAACTCGACTAAGGTAAAAGAAACTGAGAGGTAACCAGTGAATGTAATTGTGTGAGAAAAAAGAATAACGCTCAACTGCTTAGTTAATGACAGGGCAACCTGGGAAAATAAATGAAAATATATTTATCTCTCTATCTATTCACTTATTGTACAAAGAGAAATTGTTTTTTTACAACAATATGGTACAATACAACTATGAGATAGATATGGTACAATACAATTATGAGATAGATAGGAATAGAAGAGAGAGAAGTGTGCGATGTAATAAGTGATATGATGGAGAGAAAAAGAGAGAAAAAATGTGTTGTATGAATTGTTGTATGTATTTGTTGTATGAATAATGGTTCTCTTGTACAAAGTGGTGGTGATCGCTCTGATTAGGTAGCAAGGGGTTAATTTAGTATAACCATTTACGTTTTTTTTTCAATAACAACTAAATACTTATTTTTTTTGGTTTAACCACAGGTATCTCCACGGGAGACAATCCTGTTCGAGCTGGAACATCCACATCATGGTGGGACTAGCTCTCCCAGCGAGAATTTTTATTAGGGTAGGTCTTATTAATATTAATATTAATATTAAAATGATAATTTTATTTTTTAGTGTGTGTTTGGATGTAACAATTGAGAATTCCATAAAAATTTAATTTTTAAGAATTTCAACTGTTTCAACAAAAATTCCTTCATTTTTTTTGTTTAAATGAAGAAATCAAATTCCTCCATTCCTTTTCTATTTCTGGATATTGGGTACCGACCCAATAGGTTAATGAGGTCTGCTTATGAGATATGTTTGACCCATACAATACATGTTGGTGTCTTCGGCCCACGCGGCCCAAGCTCTTTGTATAAATAGCCAACCCTAACCCTAGGACAGGGCATCTAAAAAACTGGTTCTTGACTGTTAGGGTTGTTCTCCTACTCGGAACTACTCGGTAATCGGGTGCTTTTTTAGAACAGATTAGCGCCCACCGTGGGATGGCAGTAAAACTTTACCAGCCGACCACATAATCTTTAGGAGTAGACGGAGATATGGTAAGTTCATCACAAGCAAATGGTGGGGAACCTGCTTCAGAGACCCCCCAAGATGAGGAAAATCCACTTCTGAGACAATTGGTCGAGGAGATGCAGGAGTTAAGGCATAAAAAACAAGAGTTGCAACAGAAGATCACTGACTTGGGGGAGGAAAGGGCAAATGATGGATGGGAACAAGAGGTGCAACAACTGAGACAACAAAATTAGAATTTGTAGTAGAAGGTTACAGTGTTAGACCATAACTGAGTAGTGGAAGACGAAGCCGGTGGAGTTTTGGTTGAATTTCAGCCGTTCTCTGAGGAGATTTTGATGACACTATTCCCTGTGGTTTCAAAGATATCGTTCTGTCGATGTATGATGGGACTATTTACCTAGCGGTGCATGTGGTAGCTTTCCGAACATAGATGTTGAGTAGGGGGCTAGCTAACGCCATGCAGTGCAAATTGTTCGCTAGGACGTTGTCTGGATCGACCTTGATATGGTTCACCGAGCTCCCCACAAGGTCGATTACAAGCTTCGAAGAATTTACCTGAAAATTTATGGCTCAATTTTTGGCTAGAAGGCAGAAGTGGACAACAGTGTTAAGACAAACCCTCAGATGCATAAGGTTTTAATGATTGGCAGCCCCTTTGACCAAGTAAAAATTCTAAGTTTGAATATGAGTTACGTTTGCATCTGACCTCTTTACTTGAGTGTGCAGGTTTAGAATCTAACTAAGAAGCAGATACAAGAAGGCTCAAAATTATCCTTCATCAAGCACTAAATGTAAATCTTAGAGTCAGACTCAGAACTCAAATGATGAAGACAAAGTCATAACTCTGAAACAAGAGTTGAAGCCTCAAGATCTATAACAGAAACATCTACCCAAAATGCTATAAGCATAAAGTCAGAAATAGAATTCAGAAGCATTATCTCAAGTCATACGCAAATCCATGGTCAGACGCAGATGCAAGAACTCAGATGCAGAAGAGAAGTCAAACGCAAAAGCATTCTGCATCAAGTAAGAAGCAAGTACAATTTGCTTATGTTGTCAAATTTCCTAACACAAAAGTACAAAGAGCTGTTGGGAGTGTCCAACGGCTATAAACGACTAGTTTCAAGCATGACTCTATAAATAGCCAAGAGGAACTCAGAAGTAAAGGAGAGATCGTGCACAAAAGAACAGAGACATTGCAAAATCGTTTTCACGTTTTATTCTGTTAATCTTGCTTCTACCCCACACATTCTTCACTGTTTATCAACTCTTTGAGTTTTATCTGTGGGTGTATCATCTGTATCAGTTCTTTGTAATTTAACTTGAGGATCCAACTGTTAATTCACACTTTGTATGTTTAAAACCTCAAGTTAAGAAAAACTCATTTTTCATCTTTTTCTGTTTTAACTCCTCCACCAAGTCAGAAGGTGTTTCTGAGCTGTGGTGTTGAGTGGAGAAGCTTGGAGAGGCTTGTACAAGACTACTTAGGAGCTTGAAGAGGCCCTACAAGGAGAATACTTAGGAGCCTGAAGAGGCCCGTGAAGGAGAATACTTAGGAGTCTAGAGAGGCCAGTGAAGGAGAATACTTTGGAGCCTGAAGAGGCCCTTCTAGGAGAATACTTGTAACTTTGAAGAAGTTAGTGGAAAATATCACTTAGGTGGGGACTGGATGTAGCTCTTGTTGATAAGAGTGAACCACTATAAATTTTATTGTTTCATACTCTTCTAACCCTCACTTTGTTATTTGAAGATTTCTGCTTTTCACTGCTTCTGAGTTTCTTACTAAATATCGTTCTTTCAAATCAAACTCAGAAACTGAGTCAATCCTTTTTTAAAATAGTTAGTAAATCAGAAGCATATTTAAACAAGATCTATCTTCTTATAATCTCTTAATACGAAAGAAGAATTTTCTTTTGACCTTATCTGCGAAAGAATAACACTTCAAAATTCAAGTTGAAAGACTTGAGAATCTAGTCACAGAAGGGATTCAAAATTAAGGTATTTGCATATGCTGAGTTATCTTCTTCTAACCCTTAAGCTTTACAGTTTCTATTTCTGTGCTTATCAATTTGAAACTGATTCTGAGTTCGTGACGAAAGTTTAAAAGGCATTGTTAACTCAGAATCATATTTGAAAAAGTCAAAATAGATTTATATCAAAAGGTCAAAAAACTACTTCAACAGAATCAATATAAAGTCAGAACCATTTTGCTTTTATCCAAGACTAACTATCTAACATCCTAGTGAAAACATTTGAGAACAGAAGTAAAAAACGAACTTCATTTTTTACAGGCTTAGAAGCGTCTCAATTCAACCCCTTTCTTGAGGCTTTTCCAACTACAGTTAGTATCAGAGCTTGACCTCTAAGGGGTTGAGCAAACCAACATGTGAAGAGGAAAAGATCCAAGAAGATGGTTGATCTAAGCACAAGCCTGTACATCTCAGAGGGATCTCCCATCAACAGACCTCCTGTCTTTGATGGAACTGACTTTGTCTATTGGAAAGATGTTATGAAACTATTTATTGAGTCACAACATGTAGATCTATGGGACATCATCGAATCTGGTCCATATGAGCCCACAGAATATAATGAATTTGGATATCAAGTGCCCAAGCCTAAAGAGAGATGGTCAGACGCAGAAAAGAGCAGATACCTCCTAAACTCCATGGAAAATTTCTATTTCTCTTGTGCACTTAGCATAAGTGAAAATGATAATATTGCAATGTGCAAAATAGCTAAGGAAATGTGAAACACACTCCTCATTGCACGTGAAGGAACATGGGATGACTCAGAAGTAGAAGAATCTGCTCAAGCTAAAGAAAACTCAGAAGAAGCTAACCCCTGTCTCATGGCAGACACAAATGCATTTGATGATGATGAGGTAGATGATTGATGAGATTCTGGCAAGCGTACCAAAATTTCAGCAGTATAATAGTAAGTATGAGTTATCGTATCCACAGGGAACGGTTCACTTCGTATATTTTTAGTGATCAATTATCAAATTAGAAAATATTTTTTTGAATGATAATTGATATGCAGAATTTAAATTGCAGAAAGTAGATAAAGCAATAAAATAGGGAGAGATAAATTTACTTGGATTAGGATTGAACTTCGTATCATCGCACCCCTTGTATATGTGAATCCCTTCTTTAATTATGAATTTATTTTTTATAATACCTTAGCCAAACTATGTTATTTTACCCCTGGTCTCCACAGTGATAAAATACTCAGAAATAATTCATGCGGGTTCTCCCAAGCGACAAATTACCCTGGATTGATTGCTCTATCTTTCCGTTCGTTAACACTATCAATTTGCCCTATAGACCCATAGTGTCAGCTATGAAGAGATTGCCTATTTCTTCTTCAATGATCACTTTCTCCTATGACCCTATAGTAACTACTATGAGTACTTTTAGCAATCGGAATTTGAGTTTCCTATGTCTAGGCTCCCCCAAACTCTAATACTAGCCGGAAATCTCTATCACGTTATATCCTGACACTAGCCTATAACTCCGGCGCACGCGCGAAAGCTATGCATGAAGAAAAGCATAAAAGTACCGATATATATAAAAACAGGGATTTATGATCGAGGTCGTACTCAACCAAATAAAATGAATTAAAGTGCAGTAGGTTGATTAACCCAAAGTCGTCTCTCTCAAGGAATCCAATTACAAATTCAAAATTTCAAATTCATAGCAACTCACACACACAAGGGGATTTTGATTGTTGTTCATTCTATTTTCTAAATTTCCAAACAGAATTTAAATCTGCAGAAAACAATTCAAGAAAAACGGATTGGTTCTCAACCTCATTCGCAAATTGGATTTATCATTGGTTCATACAAAATTCCTCAAATCCTTGACAGCAAGAAATTCGGATTAAGCATCCTTGATAGTTTTTACACTAGAATTAAGCAAACTAGCATGAATCCTAATTTATAATCCTTGGAATTAAGCAAACCATGAATTCATTTTAGATTTAAGCAACCTAAAATGTGAGATTAGATTCAAATTAAGATTCGAATTTCAGAAAGCAAGCAATTCAAATTCATATTCAAACCTAAGCATCGAGAAATTAGGGGAAGAAATCATAATTCTGTCCAAGAAATTAGAAGATGAAAATCGAAAATAGAACCTCAATTTCCTTTGTGAATTCAGTAGAGAAACAATCCTTGAAGCTTAGCCTTCCATTTCCATGGAGGAGAAATTCAAAAATTGAAGAAGAGGAAGAAGAAGAGCCAAAACCGAAATTGCAAGAAGAGAGAAAAAGAGAGGGAAAGTGAAGAGTCTTTTTTCTAAAATCTGAAAAATGAGGGAAAGTGTCCAAACTACTCAGCAACACACCTATTTATAGAGCCTAAATCACTAACAATCTGATTAGGCCTTAATTGGGCCGGAAGTTAGCTTTCCAATGCTACTGGAATCACTCCAAATAGACACCTTCAGCTCCAGATATCATCAAAACAAGACAGGTAGGTCAGTAGACTGAAAAAATCCGAATTTAAACAACATTTACAGTTAAAGCCCAATTAAGCCCAATTTGGTAAATTCCAATTAAAACAGTGGATTTAATCACAATTATAGTCCAAGAAAGCTAAGATTAATTATGCAAAGTGTGAATAAAAATGTGATCATCAAATTCCCCCACACTTGCTCTTTTGCACTCCGGGCAAAACACCACATGAAACCAAAAATCAACTAGGGAGCACAATGCAAATACAAATGGCTAATTATCAAGAGATCCAAGGAATGCATAGGAGTAGGCAAAATACAACATTCAAGGAATCATGGAATCAAGAAAAATATGAATGGAATTCCCTACAATTTGGCAAACTAGAGGGTGAATCAAATCAAAGGGGTGAATCAAGAGTGATAGAATCCTCACAAGACAAACTCTCCAACTCTCAGGTGTTTAGGCTTGTGTATATACACTCAAAGCACTCATGAAAGCAAGCACTACCATAGGCTTGGCAAGACTCTAATATCCACAACAATTGAAACACATGCAAGCAAAAATCAAGAGGACTTCAAATAGGATGTAATGAGGCCAAGGTAATGGTAGGGAAAATGAAGGATAAGAAGTTAAAAACCAAAGAGAATAGAGGAGCAATGGGGAATAAATCCAAGAAGAAATGCAGGTAGCATAGATCTCAAGATTACAATTGAACTCCTCTTTTCTACCTTTTGACCCATTTTTTTTTATTTCAAGAACTCTTTATTTCTTTGTTTTTTTTTCAATACTTTTATTTTGAGCTTTTCTTTATTCTTTTTTTTTTCGTTTCAATTTTTTTTTTGTAACTAGCCAAAGGTCAACAATATGATATCCACATGAGGAGATAAGATAAGAAATTCAAGTACACCCCCACACTCATTCAAGAACCTATTCCCAAAATAATTCCAAAGCTCCTTTATCCTCTAAGGCATGGACAATCATGGTTTTTCACTTTCAAGACTTGTAATGAGCTTTCAAAAACAAGAAATGGGATCCATAGGCTCAAAGGGGCTAGCAAGTGGAAAATCATCAAGGTAGGCTAATATGGCTAGTAGCTCAATTATCAACAAAAATTCCTCAATCATCTCAATACATGCATGTGAACAAAGTTGCAAATCAAAGAGTCAAGCAAAGTTCTAGAGCACAAGCAAACAAGAGTGAAATCACACAAGAAAAAGAGAGAATGGCATAGAATGGTCCATCCATCAATAAGGCTCAAAATCTCACCAAGGACAACTGTATCACAAAAGATTCAACCCAATAATTATCAAAACCAACTTATTCACTAAATTATAAGGAATCCAAACAACATAAATCAAGAAACCAATTATCCAAAAATGATGAAAATGCTAACTACCAACACAAATCTTAAAAATCCAATGAAAAACATGCCAAATGTATTATTTTTCTACTGTAAAAAATTCTATTTTTGCTGTAAAATTCGGATAACTATAAAAATTCTGCTGTAAAAATACTGCTGTAAACAGCAACAGTAAAACGTACAACAACCTACAGTAATGCAGAAACAACAATAGTAACAACAAAATAGCAAAACAGACAGTTTACAGTAATTACAGACAACATAAAACAGTAACAACAACTACAAAATAGCTATGAAAATGCTAACAACAACTCAAAAACAACAAATTTTCCTACAAAAAAATACCAAAAATACATTAAAACAACAATTTTTTTCTTTTTTTTTTCTTGAAGTAAAACAACAAACAAATTTTTTTTTTTTTTTATATACAATCCTAAAAATTACTAACACAACAAACAATATAATCCTAACCACATACTAATTCCTAAAATCAATCCTAAAGCCCTAAAACTACAAATCTCCTCCCCCACACTTAAATCACACATTGTCCTCAATGTAAAAATAATCAAATTAGAGAACAAAGGACATAATGCAATAAAATAGTGGGGAAAGAGACTCCCTCATCAAGGTAGAAAAATTTGCACTTGAGGGAATGTGGGAAGCTCCAAGCTCATCTCCTCAACCGTCTCCTTAACCAAAGCGGGACTCTCATGAAATAGCTTGAGACGGTGGCCATTGACCTTGAAGGTCTTGTTGGTGGACTCACTCTTCAACTCTACAACACCATAAGGATAAACATGAGTAACAATAAAAGATCCAATCCAACGGGAACGAAGCTTACCAGGCATGAGCTTAAGTCTAGAATTAAATAACAACACCTTTTGGCCTATCACAAACTCTTTTCTAGCAATACATTGATCATGAAATTTCTTAGTCTTCTCCTTGTAGAACTTAGAGTTCTCATAGGCCTCCAGGAGGATCTCATCAAGCTCTTGCAGCTGAAGCTTCCTCTGCTCTCCTGCCTGGTCACTGTCCAAATTGAAAGCCCTAACTGCCCAGTACACCCGATGCTCAATCTCCACAGGTAAGTGGCACGCCTTACCAAAAACAACTCTAAAGGGAGACATCCCAAGAGGTGCTTTGTAGGCGGTCCTATGAGCCCAGAGAGCATCATCAAGACGGCGGCTCCAATCTTTCCTGTTAGGCTGCACCATCTTCTCCAAAATCCTCTTGATCTCTCTATTGGAAATCTCAGCCTGTCCATTAGTCTGGGGGTGGTATGGTGTAGAAACTCTGTGCACCACCCCATACTTCTTCAACAAAGCCTCCATGGATCGGTTATAGAAGTGGGTCCCCTGATCACTAATAATGGCTCGAGGCACTCCAAACCTGCAAAATATGTGAGACCTGACAAAATCCACAACAACTCGAGCATCATTAGTCCTTTTGGCTATAGCCTCCACCCACTTGGAGACATAATCCACAACAAGCAATATATATATAAAACCA